>MU825396.1:247500-672500 GCA_029204205.1 Desmophyllum pertusum
AGTTGTAGTTTTTTTCCCGTCTCCGAAGATCACACGAGTCAATAATATATTCAACAACGACGCCTTTAGAGCTGTGAATCTAATTATGATATTTTGCCGTATTCCAGTGCACAGTGCCGTAAAACATAAGTACAATAACGTGGTAATTAACCGCGTACTTTTCAAGGTGAGTGAGATTCGAGAGTTTTGTAGTGCACAAGAGAAAGGCAAGCCTGATACATACCATCGCCAGTTATATAAGTGGATAAATTATTTTTCGCAATTGTTCAGCATGCAATTTCGCGCTCACTCGTGCCGAACGCTGTTTGATTTACATTGGCAATTTCTGTGCACTGAAATGCTTTAATCGAAACAAACTGAACCACCGTAAATACACGTGTACACCTTTTTTAACGTTTCAACTAGTGGCGATGGATTACGTTTGATCATTTTGAATTACCTGTAAAAAACACCGTCGTTTTTCAGTTGAAACAACGAGCTCTCGAAGTAGTAATTTTTCGAGAGTGAAATGCACAACAAGCTCGTACCTGAATATTTCATCGCACGTGTAATTACTAATACGCTCGAAAACAGCATTTATTGAATACATTATTAAGAACGTAAAAAAAATATCCTCATAAATATTTCGCGTATTGTCGTCGGCATCAGTCGTTATGGTTCGTGCATACTCTTTAAATAATACATACATAATGAGAGCAAGGGTCCTGCGTCACCTTAAGAACAAATATTTTGCAGGACAATCAACTCATTGAAGCTGCTAAAGACATTCTGAATAGAGCTTCAAAAGCACTTGTATCTGGAGATGCCAGTGATGAACGTGGACCGAGCATTTGGTACCACCTCTCAGCTACCAAGTTGCAATGTGAGTTAATTAACGTAGTGTCGCCCCGTTAAAGTGGAATGTCAGAGAATCAGATATGCACCATTCGTCTTTCGCAATATTTCAACAGCTTTTACTCAGTGCCGTCAAGGGAGTTGGACGGTATATTTTTACTGCCTTTCCTTCCTCTGGTAGTTGAGTGCCATTTTGTATTTCCATAGATATAATCTACTTGAAAATTCCAGTGTGGCACTTTTCAAGATTTCACACTAATGACACTTCTGCTTAGCCTCCTATGCCAGACTTTCTTTTGGAAAGATTGCGTGACGAGCCCAAAGAAAAGTCTGCGTAGGAGGCGAACTTCTGCTTTGTAATAAGTACTTTGACCATTTTACTTTGAAAGGAGGAAAGTGGAGATAGTTTTGTCATCAGCCTTATTTTTCTCAGCAAAGTTTCCAGCAACTTGGAAGTAATTGCTACTAGCTCCCCCTGGATGGGGATGCTAGTCCATCATCGCAGATTACTCCCCAGCAATTTTATGAAGTTGCCCTAACAATTTGCCGCTAACCACTTATACTCTTATACTGAGAGTGCTGGACGTATTTTCCCCAAGAACACAACGCATGATCCTGGCCCAGGGGGGTACTCAGGTATAATAGTGACGGGGAGGCTCAAAGACCTTTTTTGGGTTTGAAATTTGCGATCTGAGGACTTTTTTGGGTTGTTTAGAAATTTTTGTGGTTGACTTTTTGGGGTGGAAGATTTTGGTACGGACTTTTTTGGGGGTTGAAAAAAGCTTAACCCAGGGGTCTCCCTTTTAATGCAGAGAAAAATGAATTTTTGGGGGTTACGTTCTGGGCCCGTTGACTTTTTTTGGGTCTGGTTTTAGCCTGATAGGACTTTTTGGGGGGTCCAACAATTTGGCCTCATTTGAGCCTCCCCGTCACTATTATACCTGAGTACCGCCCCTGGGGATCCTGGCCAGTACTCGAACCTGAATCTCTTGATTCAGACTCCCCATTAGGCCGCTGCAACACCTTTGAAAGAGTACTTTCCATGAAAATGCTATGAACAAACCATGATTAATGGACATTTGTGTCATCAGGAAATTTTTGAGAAAGGTCTTCCTGCGGCACCATTCACATCAAAGCTAAAGGCTCGGCAGGTTAGTAGCCAGTGATGTAAAATTAGGTTAGAACGCTTTTCAATTGAGTGTCGGACGTTATCTGAAATTGCTTTGGTTTTGCTTTACTACGCTCTATGATTGGTTTAAAAAACTTGCGCCACCTACTCAACCAATCAGATGCAAAAATAAAACCAATCGCGACTTGACTGCTTTGTTTTCCAGCGCTTGGCGCCGGTTACGTGTATTTGCTTTGAGTTCTTATTGGTTCATTGCGTTGTTTACGTTTGTTGTGATTGGCCATTGTAATTGCGTTTGGTTTTGGATTCACGACACATTGAAAATCGTATTGGTATTACCAAGTTAACCCAAGTTTCTGAAAGAATGACTTGATGGATACCTTCTGACTGATCTCTTATAATGCTAAGCTAAGTTGTTTTTTGTGTCTCTGTAATTCTCATTAGGTCAGAGTTTTTGGCGCTTTCCTTTCTCCTGGTATAACTTTGGAGCTGGAAGGTGACTCAAATGACTATGTCGGCAAGGTAATAACTGTTATATACACCTTGTTATCTCTACTGGGATGGGCGCTCAAATGGGTTGCACCGAATGGTGCCCGAGTGCAAAGTTGACTCGAAGACTTCCGAAGATGACCCGAACCCTTCCGAAGATTTCCGAAAATGACCCGAAGATTTCGGAGGATTGCCGAAATTCACGCAAGGTCAATTCAACCCGATGTCTTAATCGCACTACTGTTTTTCACATGCGTTATGAGGGGTTGGTTGGCTCTTTAGCTCTGTCAACCCAAGAGTAAACATGCCATGCTCTAGTAACATTTGTTATTTCATTCAGTTAACACAAATACAATTCAATCATCTTTCAGGTTTTAGCCGGAGGCAAGATTATCGTTTACCCAAGCAGCAAACACCCCGGTAACTACAAAGCAGAAGAAAACATTATCGTGGGTAATGTGTGTTTCTACGGAGCTACTGCGGGCAAGGTAAAAGCTTCATTTAAATGTGGCTGTATTTCCGTAGGGGAGATGTAATTTTTTTCTGCTTATCAGGGACGTCTGAGTGTAGAGAAGAGAGTTAACTTGTCTCTTTTGCTGTACTTCTTATCTAGGCCTTTATAAGAGGCATCGCTGCTGAAACGCTTTTGTGTGAGAAATTCCGGAGTGACGGCAGTTTGTGAGGTTAGTACGCTCTTCTTTGAGTCTTTGTGCATGTCAATTTTATTGGTTTTCTTCTAACTACATTTCCTCTCTTTTTATTCTGTAAGTTTCCGTGTCTTGTCGTTGGAAACGACTGACTGTTGTATCAGCTAAAAAACTGTACAAGGCAGTTTTTCACTCAGTTTTACTTTGCTTGAACTATCCTCGTCAAAAAAAAATGAAATAAATTATTTATGTGAACTGTGGTGGAAAGACCGAAAGAGAATGAGATATTCGCAGTTATATATCAACTGCACCCAAGAAAAACAATTCAGGTTTCCAACGGGATACGAATTCATGACCTTTGCGATTCCGGTGCAACCAGAATTGCAGTTGGAGTTGGAGCTTAAGGCTTTCTTTTCAACTGCTTACGTTAAAATATAACTGCGAAGATCTCATTCTCTTTAAATTCAATCAATTCTCTAAGGTGGAACTCCCACCATCAAAGTTAGCTGGTTCTCCCTGACCATAGTTAATAGAGGGAAATGGTTATGAAGCCCGGCAAAGTTCTTTGTTATATGTTTTTGTTCGCTATTTTGGGGGTTGAACCGTGCACAAAAACCTGACAACATACAATAGGTGGTTACGTGTGTTCAAGCAACTAACTAACCAATAGAAACGTTTCGATTACGTAATTCATGCATAGTGTATGAGCGCAAAACAAAAGATGTGTACGGTCATGGACCTTCCAACGTAAATCTTGGCCTCTTTGTTTGCTCCTTTGAAGTTTGCCGGGCTTCATAACTATTTCCCTCTATTAACTATGCCCTGACTGAAGTACACACTGCTACTTGTGTGACCAATTAAGGAATTTTTACCGTTTACTTATCTGTTGTTTACACACTCAGGGTGTAGGTGATCATGGCTGTGAGTATATGACTGGAGGTGTTGTGGTTGTACTTGGATCCACTTGCCAAAACTTCGCTGCCGGGATGTCTGGAGGAATAGCTTTTGTGCTTGACAGGTAAAATATCAAGTAGACAGTCCAGCTACATGTATGTCCCCTTAAATCAGTGTTAAATAGACTGCCTTAACAGCAAGTCTTGTCATAACAATACGTTCTAACTATCATGTGTTTGTTTATTAAATCCCTGGGTGGGGAGAGGTGATTCCAACTTCATCCCGCAAGGATTCGGCATCAGTCATTAAGCAGATGTCTTAACCCTTTGACCAACAATGCTTTCCACGGCTGTAACAATTGTTGAATTTCCTCACAGAGGTCTTGAATATATAACCAATTTGATGTTATTTAACAATTAAGGAGAAATCTTAGTTTTCAAGACGTTCTTCGAGTGCAGTATTGAAAGAAATCGAGATCATTGTAAAGATGACTCATACGTCATTATGTTTGATCAATGTGCGTACGCTAAAACAACAACAGCAAACTGCTGCACACTTGTACTGTGTTTAAATTCGAAGCCAGTTTATTCTTGGCATAGGGAATAACGATTGTGTATGGGTGATAGATGTTCCAGAAAATATCCATACCCCCGCCACGGAAGGTTTTTTTTGGTTTGATCCCCCACCATTCCAATTTAGCTTCATACTTTCCTTTAAAAATCTTGGTTTTGAGACAACCTCACCCGCCCACCCACCCAACCTAGGAATTTCCAATGACCTTCCTTGGGGTGGGTATGGATGGATATTTCCTGGAACCGCACATAACACATGACATAGCTTTGACCACCTTGTGTAGCTTCCACGACATAATGTTAAGTCACGTGGATCAGTCCGAATCTAGCATTGCTTGGATATTAACCAGCATTCCTGACTGTCCAGGAAGAAGATCTTCTCGTCGCTGTGTAATCAGGAGATTGTGGACCTAGAGGCTGTTACTGGAGCTGATGTGGAGCTGGTCAGGGGACTGGTGCGAGACCATCAGCAGTTGACTGGGTCGTCTGTAGCCGAGCGCCTTCTGGAGGACTGGGACAGCTCTGTCAAGATGTTTGTTAAGGTATTGTAGATCAAGGACAGATGTTGATGATCTTAGCCATTTATCGTGTATTCCTTCTGCGATTTTCTTCACTTCATCCTCTAGAGCAGTTTCCAATCGAGTGTCGTAAAACCAAAACCAACGCAATTACAATGACCAATCACAACAAACGAAATTAACACGATGAACCAATCAGAACTCGAAGCAAATGCACGTAACTGGCGCAAAGCGCGGGAAAACGCGTGTGACAAAGTCGCGATTAGTTTTGGTTTTGCATCTGATTGGTTGAGAAGGTGGCGCAAGTTTTTTAAACCAATCGCGTATAGAGCGTAGTAAAGCAAAACCAAAGCAATAGACAATATTCATATTCTCACGGTTGGACTGGAGCTAGCTTGCAATCGAGGCTCATGCGTGGGAATCTTTTCAAATGCAAATATTTTTAATGATATTCCCCCGCACGAGCCTCGATTGCAAGCTAGTTCCAGTTCAACCGTGAGAATACGAATATTGTCTATTCAGGGATTGCTTTCGACACTCAATTGCAAACTGCTCTATCTGCAGTTTCATATACGATTCATCGACATACATCATGTGTCATGCTTTCTTTGTGTTCTCAAACTCATTAATAATTCATCTAGTTATACTTATAAGGAAATCATAACGATGTTTTTTTACGTTGACTCCTTCGTTTTTGTTTCAATTGATAATATATATATCAAACACTCGAGACAGTGTTTCATCCGATTTCCAAACACCGCGAATTTGTCAAAAATACTCCGCTACACGTTTGTATTTCAACTCTCTTCTCGGTGTTTGGAAATCGGATGAAACACTGTCTAAAGTGTTTAAACCACCATTATCGAAAAGTACCCACAACCTTTGCACGTGTGGACCTATAGCATTTGTATATTACATCTTCTTTCAGTAGTTATCTTTGGAGAAGAATTATATGCCACGTCTTATCTTGAATACAGAAACTCTCGTTATAGGGACACTCTCGGGACGTAATAGCGAGAGCCATTTTCAGTCAAACCTCTATAGCTGACTCGTCCCCAGTCCGTCTCTCTTGTCTCCTATTAATATTTAACGAGAGAAGCGCGGCCGAGTGGAGCGCAAGGGGTGAGAGACGGCTGGGGACGAGTCAGCCTCTATAGCTTTCGCCGGGTGCAGAGCTGGATTTTGTTCGTAATAACGGGTGTCCACAAGGCGAGAGTTGACTGTAATTAGCCAGTTTTACTTTTCTTGAGTTAATTGAAAGACCATCTGTATACCCGAGATGTTTGCGGCTTTCACTACTGACCGTTGATGTGTTTATTTGTCGGTGTTAGGTGATGCCTCGTGACTACAAAAGAGCTTTGCAGCAACTGAAGGAAGAAGAAGAAGCCGAGGTAGCTTTGATTTGTGTTTTACAGTGAAGCGAACTGGATTTTTTCCGAGCCTCTTAACCTAAATTTGTTAAATTCGTATTTTTTAAATCCGTCTCAATCTTCCCCAATCCTAGCCATCCGTGTTTCTTTTTGGTTTTAATATTACCTCTTTGGTGTTTTTTCTACCTTATATAACTATTTTTTTGAACTGTTTCTTTCAATTTGAAGTTAATTTTTGTACATCGCAAAATAATGACGTAATGTATCGTGACACAGCTCCTTCAACCCTTTCACTCCCAGAAGCAAGCATCAAGTCCAATTATTGTGGTTCTAACTTTTACGTATTTGGATAAAACCCTAGTGTGTGACCATTCAAATGAAAGCTTATGAGCCGTACTTTCATGTGGTATTGTTTGTTTTTTGACAATCTTGCAAAATGAATTTTGAGTTTTGACACTCTTGGGAGTGAAAGGGTGAAGTTGACAATATGTTAATACTGTTTGTCATGGTAACCTAATGATGATAACTATGTTCTCTTTCCTTAGAAACTAAAGAAAGAAAATCACCCCGCGATGAATGGCGAGAAAACTAATGGAGAAAAAACAAATGGGGAGAAGACAAACGGAGAGAAGACAAACGGAGAGAAGCCAAACGGAGAGATGACAAACGGAGAGATGACCAATGGGCTAAAACAGGAAGATTCACCCCCTCCAATCAAGAAACAAACGGATTCCAGTTTGACTGATATCGAGGAAGCCATCCCCGACACAACCAACGATCAAAAGATTATTGACAGAGTGCTGGACAAAACCAGGTGCGTCAGCCTGCGAGTGTATCTAGGAAGTTTATTTCGTGGAAGTAAACGAAGATGGTACATTATAAGCTCGGTAATTGTATTAACGAGAAAGCTGTAAATTCAGTTTGTCATTAGCGTGGGACAAAGAAAAAAATCTGAGTCCTGACGGGAATCGAACCACCCCGTGATCGTCATACATTTTAGGTGTTAAAATTCGTGGTTTGGTACCGCTTAGGTGTGTTAAAATCTAAAATGTCTACCGTTAGAGTTATTCCGGTACCTTTTAGGGTATTAAGCCGGAAAAAAATATGACAAGAACAGGTTTTGTCTTAGAATTGGTACCTCTTAGGGGTGAAAATTAATTCGAGCCACACCCACAAAACGATATTTTGGTACCTTTTAGGGGCTCTTTTAAAAATTTCCGACGATAACCCCCGTTACTTTTATATGTCCCCCCACCGGGTCGAACCCATCACCTTCCGCACACGGAAGTTTATTTTGTTCATGCGGAGCCGTGTCAATGAAGGGTTTCAGAGTTAAGTAGTTGAAGAATGTAACATTTTGTTGTTGTTTAAATGACAGAGGATTTGTAAAATACCCCAGAAGCAAGGTGAAGTACCGTCCACCAAAGCAACGAATGAAGGATTGGAACGAGATTTACTACAACAAAGGCAAAACAGAATTGAAAGTTCAAGCCGCAAGGTAAAAGTGGATCAGCTGTAATGTTTTTCTTGAACCGACCACTTACACTGTAACAATTTCAGACAAACTAAAGGTGCCGTGATCCTTTGAGACCCTGGAGCAAATATAAATCTGGTGATTTAAAAAATCGGTGTTCTTGCTCCATTTTTTTTATCGCTTCGTTTCGGTTTTTCGCTCGTCTTTGGGTCCGTAGGTCGACGGAGTCATAACAACATACGCCAGCTGTGGTCGATATATTTGAGCTCCCCAACTCTCCTAATGTTTCTAGGGTTAGCACGCGGGCGCGAACTTTCCCCGCGCTTTTCTGACGAAAAACCGCGGGCTCAGCTGCTTCTCAGTGACAGGAGGTGCTTACCTTTCAGCCAAAAAATCTGAACATTTCACTTTGAAATCAAATGGTTTTACTGTTTGGAAATTTTTGGAGTTCTTTCAGTGGTACCCCTCCTCTTTCAGTTGAAAAAGATCGCCGAAAGTTTCCTTAGCGTGCGGTTTGTTGACAACGTAAATGACAATTATGTTAGATTCATCCTTGACAATATTCAAAGGTAGCACCAAACGGTTTTTTTCAGTAGTACCAGTACGTAGGAGTCCGACCAAATTGTTTGTGTACAACAATTGTGCTTATCCTAGGAGGGGGACAGGGGGGGGGGGGGGGGGGGGGGGGGGGGGGGGGGGGGGGGGGGGGGGGGGGGGGACTCGGGAGTAAAGTGGACAGGAAGTCTACGGGAGACGGGAGAAGAGAGGGTGGGAAGCGGGAGAAAATCAATAGGAATTTTTTTTCGCAACATTACGTAATATTTTGCAATAGAAAACGCACAAAGAGGCGGGAATAAGGCCGGAACCAGGCGTACACCCCCCCCCCCCATCCATCCTTTGACTCTTCAGTAACTCTGGAAACTAATTTCCTTACGTTTTATCGTTTCCTTCTGCAACAGGTGCATGGAGTGTGGAGTGCCATTTTGTCAGTCTCATACAGGCTGTCCTCTAGGAAACATCATCCCCAGATGGAACGATTTGGTGTTTCAGGTAATTGGTTGCACTGCTTTTTTGAGTGTCGTAAAAAACCAAAGCAATTACAATGGCCAATTACAACAAACGTAAACAACACAACGAACCAATGAGAACTCGAAGCAAAATACACGTAACCAGCGCCAAGCGCGGGAAGTCGCGCGGATTGGTTCTGGTTTTGCATCTGATTGGTTGAGAAGGTGACGCGAGTTTTTTAACCAATCATAGAGCGTAGTAAAGCAAAACCAAAAAGCAATTCCGGATTACTTTCGGCACTCAATTTAAAACCGCTCTAATATGGCGGTTGCCTATCATGAGCAGTCTGAGGTGCACCGAATGGAGTAGTGAAATGACTGAAAAATAATTGTGTCTGCTGAACTCTGAAAATTGGTTCCAGAACCAACTTTTATTTCATAACTAATGAACTGTTAACCAAAATCTTGTTCAGGATAAATGGAAGGAGGCTCTGGACCGACTGTTACTCACTAATAACTTTCCAGAATTCACTGGACGAGTTTGCCCTGCTCCGTGTGAGGTAAGCGAAAAAGAAAAGAGAAACATCTGGATATATAAATTAATTATGATTAACTCTGTTGAATAATTTCCTCAGCGGATTGTCTTATGACTAAAGGTTTGCTAATAATACGACGCTTCGATGTTTCTAACATCATTATCAAGTAAAGAGTGACAGTAATAAGGTGACAGAGAAACCCGCTGCATTGTTACCATTCTGTTTGATGTCTTTTCGTTGGTTTTCTCTATTTCTTGGCCAATTAAAATCAATTTAGGGCCAATTTACACGTCGCATTTCAGTCGCGTTAAATGAAATTCAAGTTGCAGAAATCTCCCTGGTATTACTTGGTTTGACTACCGTGTGGCATCAGGTGAAATTTTCGCGAGTTTTCCAACGATCCGCGAAAATTAGTTCCCGTAAATTTACTTATTTTAGATTATTGACTGATAGGCCTACAAATGACAGCTGTTTGACTTTGTCTAACACTACAGTACTAGTATTTGACGTGTTTTTTCCCGGCCCAGATGGCATACGAAATCACACCTTACCGTAGCTCTGAGTTGTAATGGACAACTCGTGACACGAGTACAGTAAATTTAAACTCCCGCGGAAATTTCATGCCACACAGTATGTTGCAATACACTATGGAAGCAACGTGCTCTACTTTGCTATATGTGTGGGCTCACTGATTAAAGCCATTTCAGCGAGTGTTCTGGGACTTGAATTACATTTGACGCGACAGAGATGCGACGTATAAATTGGGCCAAACGGTCACAATATTTTGTGACCATGCCCGGTCAAACGGCCACAACAAAAGTCGTCACAACATGTCACAACACCTCATAACATTGTTGTAAGGGGTGGTCAAACGGTCTCAACATCGGCTCGCAACAAATGTTGTGAGAATGTTGTGACAAATGTTGTGACCGTTTGATCGGGCCTTTATTCTTGGAGAGAGAAAAGTAACACAGCACGTGCGCATCCTTGCTCAGTGATTGGTCAAAGGAGTTAGAAAACCAATGAAGTGTGATCAGATTTTTTTATGAAACTATTGATATAGAGTAGCAACACTGAGGATCACTAGATAACAGTTAACTAATTCTCCGGATTATCTTTCTAGGGCTCTTGTGTGTTGGGAATCAATGCTGAACCGGTGACAATCAAGAAAATCGAGTGCACCATTATTGATCATGGTTTTGAACAAGGATGGATTACACCACAGGTATATATATCAGCTGTTGTTTACTAGACCCAAGTTTACAAAATGGAACGGAACCATCCGAAAACAGATTCAGGTCATTTCTAGTCAATGGATATAATAACCCGCACAATCTGGATTACCTAAATTGAAGACTTAGGGCCTGTTTATATGGAGAAAAGTTGTCCCTGGTAGGAGGGTCACCCTCCATACCGAGCCACCCCAGGCGGGATAACTTTTCATACATTTCTTTATAAATAGCAGCGAACCGTTTACATGAGAAATCGCAAAGTTGGCTCGGTGGGCAGGGTAACCCTGGGTGGAGGGTTACTCGCTTTGAAGGTAGGGTGACCCTGGGGGGCGGGCCAACTTTTTTCCATATAAACACTTCGGCAGTTGTTTCACCTACCAGGGACAAGTAGGGACATATAGAGCATGCGCGAACCCGAGGGCTCGGTCAACAGGGACAACTTTTTTCATATAAACGCTCGGTAAAAGATGGCTCGGGGGGGGGGGGGGGGGAGGTAACCCTCCTACCAGGGACAACGTCTCTCCATGTAAATAGGCCCTTAGATTGGCCAAAAGGAATGGTACCTTAAATTAAGGGGAATTTTTGATGGCCTTCCTTGTGGACAATGCAAAGCAATTCGGACAATATTGTTATTTCAGATTTCTCAAACTTTTCGTATTTCTGCTTTCAGATTCCGGCTCATCGAACAGGGAAAAAGATCGCCGTTATAGGAAGTGGACCTTCTGGATTAGCAGCCGCTGCACAACTAAACAAGGTACGAGATAGAAATAACACAACAATGGTAACACTGACTTCCCCAAGGCTCTCAGTTTGCAGTGGAACGAGCGAAATAAGCGCGTTAACGAGAAAATATGGTAAGGTTGTTTGTAGTCAGTTAAAATAGTTGTTTTTCGTTCTGTATTATAGGCTGGTCACTGGGTTACAGTGTACGAGAGAAACGACAGGTGTGGAGGTCTGTTGATGTATGGCGTGCCAACCATGAAGCTAAGCAAGAAGGTCAGTAAAACATGCTTTGTAGTTCAAAGGTTAAAGTCTGTTCTAATCCAATGGATCAGAGGAGCCAGGTGACCCCAGGGGTGGGGGGGGGGGGGGCACTCGGGTATGTTACCTATACGGGTATGTGCCGCCAAACGGGGTCGTGATTTTGGGACTCCAGATCTAGAACGGGGTATCCATATTCAAGACGTTTCCTAGAACGGGGTATAATATTTCGAACGCACGAAAGCTTCAAAGTATCTGCAGCCATTTTAAATTGCAAAATACGTGGCTGATTTGTAGAAGCAGAATTGTTGTATTTGGATGTATAAGTCGAACAAACAAAGAAATCAAATAACTTTTCAAAAACGGGCTACTAAATTTACTAAATTTCTAGAACGGGGTATTAAAAATTGGCCTATTTCTAGAACGGGGTATCGTTCTGAATGCAAATTCTTTCTAAAACGGGGTCCAAATTTGGAGACCTGGGCGCACATACCCACCCAAAACATACCCGAGTATACCCCCCCCCCCCCCCACCCCGGGCAGGTGAAGGTGATGACCCATCGGTGCTTCACTCCAGCTTTCTGTAGTATGAAGCGATTTAATACTGAAATATGAAGTTTTCGTTGCCATAGATTGTTCAACGTCGCGTAGACTTGTTGGCGGCTGAAGGAATCAAGTTTGTTAATAACGCTGAGGTGGGAAAGAACATGGATGCACAACAACTCCTACAAGATAACGACGCTGTACTGTTGGCCGTGGGCTCAACATGCCCACGAAACATTCCATTACCAGGTAGGTTTCAAGCGTTAGTCCTTCGTCGAAGCGACGAAGAGTCCTTCGTCGAAGCGACGAAGGGAAAATGTTGAACGAACAGTTTTCCATTCTCGTCCCCAGAGGCCACGATCCTTTTGGTCAGCACCAACAATCGAGACCTCTAGCAGGTCCCAATTTGTTGAACATGCGCAGAGTACTCGTTCTGTATTCTCAGCCAATCAGATTTTACAGATTTGACGGGAAGTCCGAGATTCGCGGACCTGGCCAGAGGTCATGATTCTTGGTGCTGACCAAAAGGATCGTGGTCTCTGGGGACGAGAATGGCAGTTTTTCAAGCTGGAATCAGGGATCCATATTCGTTTTTTTCTCAAAGTCGTCAGCTGGGCAAGTATTCCAAAAAACATACTTGCCCTGGCAAATTTTTGGTTGCCCTTTCAAAAGTAGAGAATTATTGGTAAAAAAAAAGGCGACAGAATGGCTACATGTTAAAAACGTTTGCGTTTTTTATTAACATCGTATAATGCATCGCGCTACAATGTACATGTAGGTTAACAACAATGTTTGGCGACCACGATCGTTATTAAGTGATTTGAAAGACACTTTGTGGATCTTCATGGACTCCAGGCGAAGCGATGTCACAGTGCAGTGATCTGTCTAACTGGGACGTTGACTGGCAAATTTTGCAAAACATATTGCCTCCAGCCGAAGCAGTTTGCGATGTGGCAGACGATGATAGCAATGCAGGGCGGCACAAATTTCAGCCAGGGCCTATTTTTCTGCCACGAAGGTAGGAAGGCACGCTGCCATTCCTCCTTTTCATATTTCGCTTGTTTTTCACTAGCTTCACTTTCACTTTTTCGCGTTTGAATGCTGTAGTACATCAGAGAAATAACAGCGGTTGACAACATGAAAATTGAGCCTGCGATCATGCTCATGAAAATACCGCATTATCAAACATGGCGCCCAAAATTATGATTCGATCGCGAAAGAAAGCTGCAAATTTGTCTCTGTTTTCTGAAAGTTCCAGTTGGACGAGGAATCAATAGAAGGCAGGTACTCATATGCAAATTACGGACTCAGATTTTACTCGTCCAAAGGACGAGTATTCAAGTTATTTTGGTCGTCCGTACGATGTTTTGTCGTCACGGACGACCAGACGACTGCGAATATGGATCCCTGTGGAATGTTTGAGTATTGTTTTCATTACGTGAATTTTCATTTCAGGCCGTGATTTAGAGGGAATCCATTTCGCAATTCAGTTCTTGGAAACCAGCCAGAAAAGGCGTCTGGGTAGGTAGCATCACACCTTCACATAAGCCACATTTTACACTCATGGTTCCAGAAAATTTCCATTTTTTTTTTTTTCAAAATAATTCGTTATTATGCGCACTACATAGAGGTTATTCAGCGGAAAGTTTGTGTAATACAGCTGGGTATTTTTACGAGTCAGTTTTTATTTTTTCGAGCCTTTAGGCGAGAAAAAATAAACACTGACGAGTAAAAATGCCCAGCCGTATTACACAACTTTCCGCTGAATAAATTGTTTATTATACGACAAATTATTTCCAAAAATATAGGCTTTCAACAGAGTTTTTCCGTAGCGGCGCGTCAGGGGGACTGAGACCCGTGTAATACGGTCTCATATCTGCTCTCGTCTTTGTGCGTATTCACACTCTAAATGCTATGTCGTATAATAAAAACACATACACATACATCATCATCATACATTGCGATTGCGTTACATTATTCATATTTTGTATTAAGACTACCGCATGTACATTTTAAATAATAATAATGATGATGATAATGAAAATATCCATAAAGATGGCACAAATTAAAGGAGCTACGTCACGGATGCCGCATCCTGAAAAAATTGGCCAATTTTTTCAAGTTCTTCGTTCACAATCCGTCTTAATCTTCTCCATCCTCAACCATCCTTGTTCCTGTTTGGTTTATTATCACCTCTTTGGTGTTTCTCTACCTTTGTAAACTATTATTTCGAGGCTTTCTTTAATTTGAAGGTGATTTTGCACTTCGCAAAAATTACTCAAAATATCGTGACGTAGCTCGTTTAATCAGAGACTATATCGAATGACAGCTCTGGATAATGGCTTCAATCGTGTTTACTGTTGTTACTGTAGGTAATTATAACCTGCCTTCCCTTGATGCCACTGGATTGGATGTTGTCATTATCGGAGGCGGCGACACTGGAGTGGATTGTATTGGAACTTCACTCAGACAGGTACAATTCACAGCCGTTACATAAAGTATATCTTGTTTTTAATACCAAAACGAAACTAATCACGTCTGGCCAATCACAACAAACGCAATGAACCAATCAGAGCTCAAAGCAAAAACATGCAACTGGTACCAAGCGCGGGAAAACGCGTATTATGTTTTTACTGCTGATGTTTGTTCTAATTTAATTTTGAATCACTTTGAGAGCTAAGGGCCTCCACAGACTGGAGAGATAGTTGTCGACAACTCTTTAGTTGTCGATCATAAAAAGTTGTCGATAACAAAAAAAGCCAGTGTGTGAAGCTAGTTGTCGATAACTAGCTTCACACACTGTTTTTTTTTGTTATCGACAACTTTTTATGATCGACAACTAAAGAGTTGTCGACAACTATCTCTCCAGTCTGTGGAGGCCCTAAGGCAAGCGAGGCGGGAAACTAACGATCACGTGATTCGTTTGCATCGTAGTATTCGGATTTGCGCGGGAATAAAGCCAATACCGGACGAAGTAACTCATGTCATTAGTATCTGTCTTTCTTTACACAGAATGCCAAGAGCATCACTAATTTCGAAGTGCTGGGCATGCCTCCCAAGAATAGAAGCGTTACCAACCCATGGCCTCTGTGGCCACGAGTCTTCAGAGTTGAATATGGCCACGAAGAGGTATGTGCTGTGTAATCCAAACATCAGTCAGAGACACATTTGACTACGGACCTTGTCTGTATCTTGTGAAGAAAAACAAACATATCAGGACGTGTTAAGGAAGAAAGGCAAATCGCTATGATAAGCAAACGTGATACTGTCAACTCTCGTCTTACGGACACCCGCTATTACGGACAAAATCCAGCCACCGACGAAAACTATTAGAGGTTTGACTGAAAAAGATTCCCGCTATTGCGGACTCTCGCTATTACGGCCGGACTGTAAACTACGTCCCGAGGGTGTCCTGACTCTATATCACAGATGATCCCCCAGAAGACTATTTCAAAACGAATACATAGAGGTTATTCAGCGGAAAGTTGTGTAATACGGCTGGGTATTTTTACGAGTCAGTTTTTATTTTTTCGAGCCTTTTTCGTATTACACAACTTTCCGCTGAATAAATTGTTTATTATACGACATAATTCTTTCCAAAAATATAGGCTTTCAACAGTGTTTACCGTAGCGCGCGGTCAGAGGGACTGAGACCCGTGTAATACGGTCTCTTATTATATGGCAAACTGGTCCACGACGAAAAGGAACATTCTGATTGGTTCCCTGAGCGGTCCGTATTTTGCAATACGGACCGATATTTTGGTCATACGGACCGTATTTTGCAAAATTGTTTTCTATTAAGTAGAAAACATGTTTTCCTCGTGTCTGGCGGACAATTTCGGTTAAACTTTTCGCAAAGTGGCCTGAAAAATGCAAGACTATGCTTAGCTTTGGCGCACGCGCGCGTTAGCCGAGAATGGTTGCATTAATTTATCAGCAAGTTTTTAAAAAAGCCATTATAATAAAAACTTTATTGAACTAGCTTGCTCAGTCCGTATTGGGAAAATATTGGTCTCGTTCTTTTTTGCAAGTTTATGGACCTCGCCTTCGGCTCGGTCCATAAACTTGCAAAAAAAGAACGAGACCAATATTTTCCCAATACGGACCTCACGCTAGTTCAATAACATCTATATATTTGCTCTCGTCTTTGTGCGTATTCGCACTCTAAAATGCCATGTCGTATAATAATGGCCAATATTGGTCAAATATTGGTCAAAGTTTTTCTTATTATTGTATATATCGTTACTTCTCTTTACCGTTAAGCTCATTGTGTCGAATGATTTGAATTATGGTAATGATGAAGAATCTTGTTATTTTCTGTGCGTAATTTTGGTTATCCTTGTTAATTTGTTCTCATTTCTTTACCACAGGCCGCTGTGAAATATGGAGCCGATCCTCGTGTGTTCAGCATCATGAGTAAGGTATGTGACTGAGTGTTAAATAGAGCGGTTTTCAATTGAGTGTTACAAAACCAAAACCAAAACCAAAGCAATTACAATGGCCAATCACAACAAACGTAAATAACACAATGAACCAATCAGAACTCTAAGCAAATACACGTAACCGACGCCAAGCGCGGGAAAATGCGTGTGACCAAGTCGCGATTGGTTTTGGTTTTGCATCTGATTGGTTGTGAAGGTGGGCGCGAGTTTTTTTAAACCAATCACAGAGCGCAAGCAAAACCAAAGAAATTACGCGATTACTTTCGACACTCAATTGAAAACCGCTCTGATAATATAGTAATACATAGTTCTCGTTTTCTCTCTCTTTTATTTCACTGAGTTGTGATCCTTCTTTCTTGGTACAAACGTGTATATTTATATTTTTCTGTATATCCAGGAATTCATAGGAGACGAACGAGGTCATGTTAAAGGCATAAGAACCATGCAAATCAACTGGGTCCAGGTGAGAGGTTTACCTCCTTGTCACAGTGTCCACCGCGGTCAAACGTCTGGACATGCGAACAAACTACGCCGACAAACCTCAACATATTATTATAATACACCGTGATTTAAACACGTCTAACATTTTTGGTAAACATCCGAAAAAAATCAACAGAATGCTGGTAATGTAGTACTGAACTTTGTGTTTGAAAAGTCTAAGCTTCTCCTTTTACCTACTTTTGTTTCCTTTCGCAAATTTCTATCAAGGTTTCGATTTCGGTTTTGTTGCAATGGTTTTCTTTTAAAATTTTGCGCGGGAAATTGGCACGCGGACGACCAAAATTTACGCCTTTGCGCATGCTCAAGCATTTGACCGCGGTGGAGGCGTGACCACTCACGATAGAGTCCAGCTTTCCCTGAGCCGGCCGTTTGTGGTAAATCCGATTTTTATCAACCAAACAATATTACAGAGCAATATCACTAACATAGGACATACAAACTTTAATTTGCAGGATGCCACTGGAAGGTGGACGATGGAAGAGATTCCTAACTCAGAAAAAGTGTTCAAAGCTGACTTGGTAATCATAGCAGCAGGCTTCTTAGGGCCAGAGAAAACTCTGGCTGAACAGTTTGGACTTAAGAAGGTAGGACTGTTGTGCTTTCACCTTAGCCCTTTCAAGCAAAAATCGATAGCGGCTTCCCCCCCCCCTTGCGTCTTACATGTTCACATGAAAGCGATAAGAAATAACAGATCAAACTCTTCACTATCCTTTCGTGGGCAAACATTCTTTCGCGCGCGGTGCAACAATAAAATGGTTTTCCGAAAACTGGATCTATAAACAACAGAGAAAGTTGAAACGGAAATTTTGCCATCCGTCCAAAGCCGCCGGTTTCATTATCTCGCAGTTTAACCCTTTCACTCCCAGAGTCAAACCTTGAGCCAGTAAATGTGGTTGTACCTTTTAGTCTGTGGATGAAACCCTAGTGTGTGACCATTCAAATGAACGCTATCGAGCAGTACTTTCAAGTGGTGCTGTTTGTTTTTGACAATTTTGCAAACTGAAATTCAAGATTTTTTCCTAAAGTTTTGAACTTAGCGCTCTTGGAAGTGAAAGGGTTAGTCCTGTTCTGTTAACGTGTTCTCAATTCACTGTTCTCCACAGGATCCCAGAAGTAATTTTGCCACTGAAAAGAACAAGTTCCTGACCAGTGTTCCTAACGTATATGCTGCAGGAGGTGAGATGTGTTAACTGCTGTGACTTTTGATCATCCCCTGATTGAGAATAAGCTGACTGTTCGTGACGAGTGTCTGTTGCTATTTAGAAAGGCCACATTCAGATTTCGTGCTGGTAACTGAACACTATTCTGGGAGGACACATTCGGTTTATTGGCAAGCGAATCTTCCGCTTTCTCTACTTTTCCCACGGGGAGAAAGGTCCATTCCGTACCCCAGCGGGGTGCCCGGCTTCCTACCCTTGGAGGTGGTGCCGAGAATTTCGCTCAGTCAAACACTCTATACACAAAATCTTTTCAAATATAGCCACGAGTATTTGTCGACATGGCGTCATTGCCGGCCATTAGGCTGGCACTACCACTTTCGACCTAATTTATTTTCTCGTTGTTGCTGCTGCTGTTGTTGTTCTTAGAAAGAAAGGGAAAAAAAAAAATTGCGAATTTCCCCAAATGTTTGTATGCCATGTCTAATTCCAACTATTGTTGTTGTTGTTGTTGTTTTAACTGGATATAGCCACCAGTTTGTGGGAAACCAAAATACATGAACTAAACCTGTTTTCTTTTCTCAGATTGTCACCGCGGTCAGTCGCTTATCGTGACAGCCATTGCTGAAGGACGACAAGCCGCTCGTCAAATCGACCTCGATCTCATGGGCGAAACCTCGCTAGCAGGTCCAGGGGGCCAACTACACAGCATTAAGCCCACCCCTACAGAGATAAAAGTGACTGCTTGAGACAAAATCTGCGCCGTACTCAGAAAGACGCCCAAGAACCAGGAAGAGGTCGCAGTTACTTGAAAATGGACCAGGACATCTGCAACCTTCAGTTGACACCTTAAAGTTAAAGATGGATTTTATTCCGACGTTTATCGAGAAAATAAATTAATCTATGTTCAGGATCCTTTTTTAATACTATCATGATCTTATTTGAAAAAAAGGACATAAATTATGCATAACTCGAGTTGATGTCTAACTTAATTAAGAGGAAATTTATTATAATTATTATTATGACATCAGTATAACGGTATTTATTTGTTTTCTAAATGGGGTTTATCAAAACCTTTGTTAGTAATTTATTTACTCTCTATATATACAGCGTGTTTCCAATTGATGGACGATAAAAAAATCATGCTTAAAGACTTGAAATTGAAGACGTTATTAACTCAAAATTTCTCAAAATAATTAATGTATTGATTTAAAAATAATTTTATTTTCCAAATAATTTATATTTAAATCGTTGAAAAAATAAAACTGTCGTGACTTGTTTTCTTCATGTATAATCTAAATGGAATTATCTTTAAAAACAAAAAATATGTCATACTTTTTAATAGTATTTTAATTAGTTAAAATTACGGGTGAAACAAGTTTTATTCTTGGTGTCATTTCAGTGTAGCGTTCCTCGATGGTATCGAGAGACGAAGACGATAAATGGAGTGAACAAACTTCTCACCATTAACAATTCATCAAGTTAAAACAAAGGAAATCATGACCGTGACTACTGACAGGGTTTTGATATCTGATCAAAACCTCCATAAATTTTTTGCGATTTTCTGTTAACTCCTTAGTTTTAGTTTCGATTGGGAAAATATATCAAACCCTCAAGACAATGTTTGATCACATTTCCAAACACCTCGAATTTCGTTAAAAATACTCCGCTACCCGTCGTATTTTCAACTCTCTTCTCGGAGTTTGGAAATGTGATATATTACTTACTACTAAATTTTGAGCCAACAGTGAATTCATGCTCATTTGACCATTGGCTTTGGTTATAGTCCAGTCCCTCCCTTTTTTTAACGAACTTCCGGCGGAAGTGAAGTCAGAAGCAGAGGAGCGAGACTGGACTACTTTGGTTTTGGCTCGAGATTCATATTTATTGTTTAATAGTTGCAGGATATATTTTTAGAAATGTTAGTATGGTTGGTACTCTCGTTCCTGGCTTTTTTTTGTGGGTACTTAAAACTTCACAAACGATCAAGTGTTAAATAAATTGTTGAGTTGTTTAAAATAAATGAAGGACACTTTGGAGACCACTAACACTTGTGAGATTTTATGCGTTTTGAAGTATCTACAGCCCTGCCAAAAGTCCTTGGCACACTTAACAAAATACCATCCAGTAGATCCAGTGAAGTCTTTTGAAGAGAAGTCATTATTCAATTTTTCGAACCCCCTCGACCCCAACCATAAACAAAATGTTGAAATATTGTGCCTAGATTGCATAGATAAAAATCAAGACAAAGACCATATGTCGGCGAAAAGGTGAAATAGACCATTCTCCAAAATAGCCGCCGCAAATTCATATTAGGCTGAGCGGGAAATCAATACCAGCGCCCGAAAGACCACTTCTTGTTTGGTAATCGTACGAAGTTTCGTTAGGTTAGGTTCTACCCGAGTCGAGAAAACGGAAGTTGAAAACTCGAAAATTTAGAGACGTTTGTATGATATATTACTTACTACTAAATTTTGAGCCAACAGTGAATTCATGTTCATTTGTCCATTAGCTTTGGTTATAATCCAGTCCCTCCCTTTTCTCCGCTTTTGAATGAACTTCCGGCGGAAGTCATACAAACGTCCCTAAATATTACAGTTTTCAACTTCCGTTTCCGAGACGAAAGCGTATATCTTTTTCCTCAAAACAGCAAAAGATTCTATTCTATTCTCTATGCGAAGTATTGCTAGAGGTACGGATGTCACCCTCTTCTGTAGTGAAAATCCAAAGAAGCCTTAGAGGCCGACAGCAAAGAAATCAGAAGACGAAAAGCACATGTAAAGGTGGTCCAAAAGAGAAATCTAGTAAACGTCAAAAGCGTCGGCTACTTAGAGAGAGAACCGGGAGCGAATAAATTGCAGACGTTAGAAGCCGGGATAGGGATGGCCATGATTTCTGAACGAACTATATCTTGGTTTCTAAACAATCTGCAAGCACGTAAGAAGGACGGCCTCTTATCCTGACAAGATTTTCAGAAACGAGTTGCCTTTGCTAAGACGTATGCAGGTAGACTGTATTTGGAAAGTATGTTGGAGCGACAAACAGCATTCTACCTGCATGGGAAGGCTTTCACGTACAAAACAAATCCCTTGGAACAGGCACTTGCACCCAAAGGAAGAGTTTGGCGGAATGTTGGTTCTGAGAAATACATGGCGCACAGCATCACCTAAAGCGTACGACAAACTGAGAAGTTATAATAGCCGAATTCATGTTAAAGACGGAAAACCGTCTTAGATGGGAAACTCGTCTTAAGGCGGAAAATTCGTCTGATATGAATCCGGTGAAGGACGAGTTTCCCGTCTTAAATTTATCCGTCCATTTTCTCGTCTAAAACGACGGGAAAATCAGACGGAAAACTCGTCTTAGACGGAAAACCGTCTTAAATTCACATTAGACGAGAAAATCAGGACGGGTTTCCTATTTGCTACACACTGGAACTGTAAATTCAGCAATTGCTTCTGGGATAGAAATGTAACCTGGCCTCATACTCGTCCTAGTCTCCAATGGCTCTAAGTCAGACGGAATTTCGTCTGAGACGAGTTTCCCGTCTTCTAATATGAATTCGCTTACTGTTCACAAAAAGTTGCTACAAGAGTAACGCTGCTGTAAATTTAGCCAGCGGGGTGTAATGTTCTCATCTCTGACTAAGGACTGACACTCGAAACGTCAGCTGCTAAACAGCCAACAAAGGCGGTTCACTTTTTTCAAAAAAGTAAATTAAAAATTTACCAACATCTACGACGAAATAAAATTCTCAGTCAAACTGTATTTATCGTTCCACAGCTTTACACACAACAACAGTTAAATAGCTTATTTCATGACTTAACACTGAAAGCGAGTACCAGTAACATTACTAACTATACATTGCACTGCAACGAAGTGTTATGAAAGCTTAGAGCCCTGGAAATACAAATACAACTGTTGTGTTCTTGTAAAGTTCTGCATAAACGTTGGGTATTTCTCTGTGCATGATTTTGTTGGCCATTAGTACGCTGTACATCTGTAAATTTGTGGATTGAATATTATTTCTCCTCTTCCTTTCTCGTGGGGTTGTCGTCCTTTGGTGATTTCAGTTCTAGGGAAGGCCAGCTTCCAATGTCTTCTTTCCGCAGTTTAATTTCCACCTTGGTTTGGGACAGCATCACGGAGCTCTTTTCTGGCACGATGATCTAAAAAAGATACCGCGTTGATACGATTTAGTGTCTTAGGGCCTCCACAGACTAGAGAGATAGTTGTCGACAACTATTTAGCTAGCTATTTAGATAACTAAGGCCCTTAGTTATCGATAACTTGCTTCACACACTGGCTTTTTTGTTATCGACAACTTTTTATGATCGACAACTAAATTAGTTGTCGACAACTATCTCTCTAGTCTGTGGATGGAGGCCCTTACTTCCAATAAGCGCCCCTTGTCAAATAAACGTCGCCTTGGGGGTATAAGCACCATATGCAACATGTTCCCACCCAATTCCAATAATGGCGCTCAGAGTATCGAGTTTATCTTACGCTTTACAGGTGTTTTAGATAAGAACGAGTTGTTTTCAAGACTTAAATTTTGCCCAATAAAGAATATGAAACCAAATCATAGGAATTAACCAGTTACGTATAACATATAGTTGCCCCGTTAGAACAGTTTTTGACAGACATCTTTTTGTTGGTTTCCAAAACTTTCTCAGCCAACCAATTTAACGGCACATGGCTATTTTGACTTCTCCGGATCCCAGACTAACTTGGTCTCTGATTGGCCAAGCCGGTAATAGGAAAGCCAACATAAAGATGTCAGTTCGCGCACTAGAACTGCATACGAAAAGGAAGCTCCTGTAAGCGGATGGACACCTACCATAACTGGACTACTTATCCCAAGGGTATGTTCGATTGACAGAGAAATTCAAAATAACACCACAAAAATGTAAAACTCACCCCATGGAGACTGAGTTTGAAGCTCAAACACATTTGAACCGCCAAACACCACATGAGCACGAATCTGAAACAGAAAGAACAAATGTTTGCACTAAAGCTTGATACAAATCGCACAAGTACAAGTTCAGAGTGTTCAAGTTCATACATTTAACATCATTTCTTTTTGTAGGAGACGCGCGGCCTATTGGTTAGTGTATTGGACTCTGGGTTCGAGCAGTTCGAGCTTGGGCAAGACACTTCATGCTACAGAATACGGCCCAAGTGTGACTACCTTTTCAAGTCCAAGTTCATAGAGTGTTTGAATGTTTCAGAATTAATACTTACAACAGTTTTATTTGCTTCTACGAAGGTTTCTTCAGGATCACTCAGCTTGGCAAATACTGAAATGATGATGAAGTTCCCCATTACATACCAATCATACCTAAAAAAAAAAGGAAACGTTTTTTTTCTCTCTCTAAAATACAGTTGAACCTCCCGAAACGGCCTCCTCTCTACAGCGGCCAGGATCTTTCATCCCAACCGCGCACCGATCCATACACTTTACTCTTACTGGAACCTCCCGAAACGGCCACCTCTCTACACAGTCACCTCTCTACAATGGCCAGCTATTTCTTCGCCAAGGGGAAGAGATTAGCCTCCTCCGCAGGCAACTCTTACATAAAGGCACGAGTGAGAGACTGGTATGGAGGACAAAAAGGTGACTGAGTGGGGTGGGGGACAGGAAGAGAGGAAAAGGAAGGATGATGCTTTTCGCTCGCCTCGGTCCCAGTGCCCGCTCTTTTGCCCCTTTCTTACCCCAGACCCCGGAGACCCAGGAGTTGCCTGCGGAGGAGGCTAGGAAGAGATGTAGTGGAGAGATGTGAATGGGAGATGTGGTCACTTTATGGTTAGGGCGTTGTATACTGGACTGATTTTAATTTTATTTTTTTTTATTTTTATTTTTTATTTTTATTTTTTTTTCCCCGAACAGCGGCTGGTAATCGAGCCTACTCCTAGTCTAGACTGCAAGCAGTTCCTTCCGCTTGTCTCATTTCCACTTGCTCGCTCCAACTATCCAAAACAGGGACTGCTTGCAGTCTACTGGTACTCATAGCCTGAGGGGGCTTGTGTTGTGTTCTCTGGCAAGATACTTTACTCTCGTAGTGTCCCTCTCCACCCCGAAGTATAAAAATGCGTACCAGCGAATTGTCAGGGTAATGACAAATGCTGGGAGTTAACCTGTGATGGACTAGCTAGCATCCCATCCAGGGGGAGTAGCAATACTCCTAGCCACTTCATACAAAAGAAACCAGAGTTATGCGCCAGCAAGATTAGCCATCTGGCTCCTCCCTTCATAGTATTGGAACATACTTTTTTAGCTTCAGGTAATTGGCTCACTGGAGAGCTGCTGTGACCTTTGAGGAATCAAGGGAGCTTTTAAAAAAAAATCATTCAACGTCATGACCTCATATCAGAAATTTCTACAATTGTTTGCATAAAGAGTTGAGACACTCTTCGTTAAAAGGACAACTTCAGACATTTAAAAATTATACCTTGTACACCCCCTCCTCCCCTTATCAATGTTGTCAAAATGTCGGGAATACATTCAAACCATATAGAAACAACACTGAACGGGGGAGGGGGGGTTAGAAATGAAATTATTTGCTTATTTTTTAAACAAAGACATGCTTTTGGAATGAAATTCTGTTTTTGAAGAGAGTGTCTCAACCATTTTGCAACTCATTGTAGCTCTTTCTAGGCTAACAGATTGTAAGGAAATGGACAAAATAGATCTTTATTTGCCTGTTTATAAACATTCTTGTTTGAATATGTATGTTTTCTATTCCAACATGGTCCAGGAACAAGCAAGAAATGTTTCACAGAAATCTTACCGGCACAACACTCTCTTCTCCTTTTCCTGCAAAATGAAAAGAAATCAAGGGTATAAGTCTGCAAAATTACATTACATTATATTTTATTTAATGATTTTACAGTAAAAAATACTGAGAAATGAACCCTAAAACAGGTTCCCTTACAAGTAGGCATCCCCAACATGCATGTGGTAAAGTATAATTCTGGCCTCAGCATGTTGCCATGCAACAGGTTGGAGTTGAGTGCCACCTTACCTCTTCTGTTAGTTCCCATCTGTGAGACCCTGCAGCGCATCCTTCTTGTTTTAAAAACTCGTCAAAGTCTGTTGTCCTTTTACGACAACAAGACCAAAATTTATACCTGAAACAGGACATTAACATGTCACTATTAAAGTGCCTATAACCCTTCGCTAGCTATATATTTTTCTTAAACTAGGAAGGCAAGAAGATATTATATTCAAAAGAAAAAATCCAATTCGCTTTTTCCTTCATTATTTTAGAAGCATTTAATAAATCCGCGCCTCAGCGCTGAAAATCTGCGCGCGCGGTGAGCCTGGGCCGAGCTGTTCTGTGACGTAGCCTACGGAAGACGATCTTCCCAAAATGGTATCCAATGAAGAGATATTCCCTTTTCTATGCTATTTGTGTTTGAACACCTGTATACCGTGCATCGATCTGGCATTTTTTTGATGATTTAGAGAGTAGAAAAGCAGTGAAGTTGTGAAGACCGTCAGAAGCGTGTTCCGGAGGCTACGTCATAACACTTGTCCCCAGACTCTTTTATCGCTCGATTATTACGACACAGGAAGTACAAATGATGATTTTTTCGCTAACTTTGAATAGCTGTAAAAAAATGGCAATTATAAAAGTTTTTTTGGCAAAGTAATGTTCCATAAGGCAATTAATATTACTTTCGGGGGAAATATAGTCTGAGCAAGGGTTATAGGGTCACAAGGGAGCAGGGCTCGAAATTGCGGTCGCATTTGCGACTAAAACTTCCGGAGGAGTCGCAAATTTGTGAGTAACAAATGGCCAATGGCCAATTACGAAATAAAAAGGCTAGCAGTCGCTACTTAGCCACTAATTTTACTAATTTTGCCGAAATAAATAAATAAATGAAAAAATATATTGTCGTGTGCCTTGATTATCGTAGAAATTTGAAGATGTACATGTAGGGTAAAATTGTACCTAATTTACCTGCAATGTTATGTACGCAACGCCATTCCCTCGATCGGCCGCCATTGCAGCGGTTTTTTGTTTTTTTTGCGACTAAAATTTTCGAACTAGCGACTAAATTTTCGGAACTAGTCGCAAAATGGCGACTTACTTTTTTTTTTAATTTCGAGCCCTGGGGAGGCACGGTGGCCTAATGCGCTATGGTTAGTGCGTTGGACTCTGGATCGCACGGTCCCGACAAGGGCGCCTAGCTGACCCGATAAATTAATGGAAAACTTCTGATGACTTGGTGAGGTCCGAGTCTATTGACCCATTGCAATTCTTCATTGACACCTTGTCTTTAAAACTTATCTGTAACCCTGATTGTTCCCAGACACTGCATTGATTTATGAACATTGCCTTACCCTTCATGAAATATTGGTACTCCATAATGATGCCAGCACTTGTCATCATTGGTGCTTTCATCTACATACGACTAAAATATAACAGAGAAATAGTAGCATAGAAAAACATTTCTGGGTTTATGATCAGTCACATCTTCTTGCTGAACTTTAGAATGTTCATTTAGACATTATGAATCAAACAGAGACAACTTACTGTGGTACATGTATTGTTTTTGCACATTGTTCCAGCTTTAACTCCACAGTCAGACTCGCTACCTGAAATAATACAGTCACTATAATCAATCGGATGAAGGTACTTTTGAGGACAACTTTGCAATATTCTGTTGCAACATTTGGTATTTTGATTGACAGTTTGCTCAGAGCAACTTGCGAACTTAAATTTTTCAAATTTACTACAGCAAGTTGGACCCTCTGTTCCCTGGGATTGAAACCCGGGGGGGGGGGGGGGGGGGAAACTCCCATACAAAAGTGACGGGGATGCTTGTCGTCCCTTTTAGGGGTGTAAATTATGGATTTTGGTCCCCCTTAAGGTGTTCAGGACAGGAACAGCGATATTTTTAGGCATCAATTGAAGGTATCTTTTAGGGTTGCATGAGGAGAAATAATAAAAAAACACTGTCATACTCCCCCCCCCCCCCCCCCCCCGGGATTGAAACAGACTTGCTGTTCTGAACAACAGCCTTGCTGTACAGCTAAAGCTGACTAATCCTCGCAGAAATAAGGTAAAGATGGAGAGAGGCAGAGAGGGTACAAGTGTATTGTCCAAGAACACAATACAATAACCCTAGCCAGCACTCGAACTGCTCAATCCAGAGTCCAACATTGGATATATACAAGCCCAGCATTAGGCTGCTGTGCCTCACAAACCTTCCAGTAGTATAAAGACAATTTATCAATACACAGTGGAACCCTGCGGACGGTGTAAACTGCAGGTTGCAGGTTACAGGTTGCAGGTTGCAGGTTGCAGGTTGAAAAAAAAATTAAATTAAAAAAAATGATAATAAAAATTAAATAAAAAATGAATAAAAAAATAGATTATCTTGGAAGATTCAGAACTGGACTGGACTCTTATGAGAATTTGCAAAATTCCAAAGTTGACCAGAAGACTTCCGAAGATGACTTGAAGACTTCCGAAGATGTCCGACGATATCCGAAGATGGCCCGAAGATTTCCGAAGATATCCGAAGTGGCCCGAAGACTTCCGAGGATATCCGAAGATTGCCCGAAGATTTCCAAAGTTGACCCGAAGATTTCCGCAGAAGATCCGAAACGAGAACACCTGAAATGGTTCCTAAAATTCTCATACTAAAGTTCTGCCTACAACAAGGTATGTTCTGTTGTGTGTTGCTGTGCACAAACACGCCTCTAGCGATTATTTTTTGTCAATTCAAAGTGTTGTTACTGTTCAGTATAGTTAATGTTACAGTGCTATTGACTGTCAAAAGTAGTTGTTTACTTTGGTTTTGCGTTTGTTGAGCTCTTAATTAGTTATGAAGAAACTCATACAACATGCTCTTATCATAGTAAACATCCTGTGTTTTCCACAAATCAGGAACAAAATCAAAGCCAGTTGCGACTTGACTTGCACACGTTATACCGCACTTTCATGGTGCCAGTCATGTTTTTGTTTCGAGTTCTAATTGAGTTAAATATTTGCGTTTGTTGTGATTATTATTCCTGATATCATGGGAAATTAATAAATTAATTTGATTTTTATTTAAAATTATAACAATTATATATTGTTTATAATTAATAATTGCAGTGCCCTACTGAAAACCGCTGCGGCGAGTGGGTTCCCTTCAGTTCCATTCAATAAAATCCTTGTATTCTTATATTGTTTTTTTTTTTTTGTCTTGTCATTCAACCTTCAACCCTGCAACCTGCTAAAAAATAAAAAATAATAATAATAATAAGTCGAAAATCTTCGGGCCATCTTCGGATATCGTCGGAAATATCCGATTCATCTTCGGATATCTTCGGACATCTTCGGAAGTCTTCAAGTCATCTACGGAAAACTTCGGAAGTCTTCTGGTAAACTTTGGAATTCCGCAAATTCTCATATTAAGAGTCCAGTCCAGTTCTAAATCTTCCAAGATAACATTTTTTCTTTTTTTACACAAAATGAACATTTCTTATTCATTTTTTATTTAATTTCTATTATTATTATTTTTAAATTTTTAACATTTTTTTTTAATTTTTATTATTATTATTCTTTTAATTTTTATTATCAACCTGCAACCTGCAGTTTACACCGTCCGGGAACCCTGTTAATCCGACCACCATCAGGCCACTAAAATATGGTCGTATTAACGAGGTGGTCGTATTAAAGGAGTTCTTAAATGAGAAAATGACTGACAGAACTTTGGTTCGGGACAAAAGAAAGTGGTTGTATTAACGAGGTGGTCGCATTATCGAGGTGGTCGTAAGGCGGGGTTCCACTGTAACATGATAATTATTATAAAATTTAATAATACAATATTACTCTGTGAAGCTGTAATGTACGTAGAGACCTTCAGCTGAATGAGCCAACCTGACTTTAACAACACTTACCATCACTTGTAACAGGTTTATCTTTTTCTTGTTCTTTAAGTTTCAGCAGAGCTTTATTCAAGGAATCTGCCACTGTCATCTTAAGCTTTGTCTTAGGAAGGTCGTCACTAATACGGGAACATCGCAAAGCAGAATAATAGGGCCATTTATACGGGAGAAAATAAGACGCGTCTTATCTAGGATGCGACTTAAATAGGACGCGAACTGTACCGTTTATACGTTCGCATCCTACATAAGACGCGAAGATCACGTATAAATGGTTTGTGTCTTATCTTTGATACAGCGCACTTATAGTTCACGTCTTATTTAGGACACGAAAGCATTTATACGAGGAAGTTCACGTCTTATTTAAGACGCGGACAAAATAAGAACAGCTGAAAACCCTGTTCTAATCTTAGAAGTTCTAAGATAAGACGCGTCTTAATTATTTAAGTCGCGTCTAAAATAAGACTCAAACGCTTATTTTGTACTACTTATACGATCAGTTCGCATCTTATTTAAGTCGCGTCTTATTTTCTCCCGTATAAATGGCCCTAATATGAAGAATAATGTTGAGAAAGAAATTCCAAGTTCTACAAACAACAGTCAAACCAATGACCTTCTCAGTGCACACCAGTCGGACGCTGATGCTCTCTTTTTTTCAAGATGGCAGCTGACAGAGAGAAGACCCAGGCTGGCAAAGGCTGGGTCACATGACATAAAATCAACCAATGGCGAGCCTTCCACCATTTTGAATTAATTTAAAAATCCAATATATTTGGAGATTTTTAAGGTCACGTGACTCAGCCTTTGCCAGGGTCTTCTCTCACTGCCATTTTGAATACCGAGAAGGCCCTGGGGACGAGGTTGGCTCTACCACTGAGCGTCCGACCGGTGTGCAGAAGGTCATAGGTTTGACTAGTCTCCTACGCAGCCGTTATTTGTGTCGTCACGCAACGCTTCTCCCCACTAACGGCTGCTCAAACCTGGACCACATTCCTTTCCTTTTGTTTTGACCACAGTAACTTTGACACCTATCGGCAAAAACGTGACTGTTACCGTTTGCCAAAAACTTGCTAGATCGATCCAATTCTTGAACTAGGATGTCTGTTGTAATTATAATGAAGTTTTTTCGACATTATTCTTTCATATCATACATTCTTCTTCAGTAAAACCGTGTTTAATTTTGATGTCTGGTGTGCGTCAAATTCAAAAGGCGGCATACTAGCGTGCGTTTGACGTTTCCGACGCTAAGGTCATGATAAGACACAATCTATGATTGGTGTATTTTGGCGCGAACGAGTTCCGAAAATGGCACTGCAACTGTGATTGGCTTAAATCTGCAAAGGAATGTGGTCAAGGTTTGAGCAGCCGTTAGTGGGGAGAAGCGTTGCGTGACGACACAAATAACGGCTGCGTGGGAGACTAAGGTTTGACTGCTGTTTGGAGAACTTGGAAAAATAAATTCTGAGCAATGTGCCACTGACTGAATAATAACTTAAATTCTAAGGCATGCTTCAGTTCAAATCTCACCCAAAGATGCACAAACTTTAGGTAAGACGCTGAACTAAAACCCCTTTATTAAACAAAGATTAGTGACCTTTATAAAAACATCAGCCGAAAATGATATATATTACCTTGGTCTTTCAACAGGTTCAGTTGGTATTGGTTTTCTTTTAGGTTGTTGAACTGTTATCACCTAAAGAATGAACACCAAAATAACTCAATATATACATGCAGCCTGGATTATTAAACCACGTTGCAAAATCCTAAATGAGAGCTTTTTTTAGTGCACAAAATAAGCTCATCAACAAGTCCTCACTGTTGTGTACACACTGGTCTCTGACATCACAACTACAGTGATCACTTGAAAAGCAGAGTGCCCAGGTGAACAGGAAAGGAGAGATATGGTTACTGTAATTAAACCTGGTACACATGACTGATTTGATTTGACCTGGCACCAATGATTTCCTAGTAGTTTACAGTGCGACTACTCCAACCAAGGCCACCCGACAAAATTCTGTGCAAATTAGCGAATGAAAACCTTGGATGTTAAAAATAGATGTCCTACAAATTATGGATCTAAGGAAACTGCACACTATACAAGCAATACCTTTGTGACCATTTTTATTGTTTTAACACTCAAACGCTATTGGTCAATTTGCAAATAATTTGTTTGGGTGGCCTTGGTTGGAGTAGTCGCACTGTAATCCCCAAGAGTGATCTTTATCTAAATTCTCATTACAATATCGATACAATGTCAAGCAGACAGGTGATGAGAATAAAGAACTTCATCAACTGGGGATCTATTGTCTTGTTGCACCACCAGATTCTCACACAATCACTGAGGAAAATTAATATTTTGAACTTAGGGCTGAAATAACTTGCTAACTTGCAATCTCGTTCCCAGAGTCCTCGTTACCCTTGTCCAGCGGTGGAGCGGCCAACAAGGACCTCTGGGATAGAGTGATCCGCCTGACCTGCCCGTTAGTTGAAACATGGAGTTGAACACATGCGCAGTAGAACCAGAAGTCCAAGAATCCTGTCATGGCGGATAGCTTCCTCCCAGAGGTCCTTGTTGGCCGCTCCACCGCTGGACAAGGGTAACGAGGACTCTGGGAACGAGATAGGCTAACTTGTTAAAACTCACTTCGTCAATACCAAGGGGTTTTTCATCTGTACTTGGTTTCTCAGGTTCAGGAGGCTTCACATTACTGTGACTTGATTTAGTGCAGCCCTAACAAAAAGAAAATACAAACAGCTATTAAAGCCAGAGCATTTTTAATGTGCAGTACAAATACAGGCTTCTTCATACGAGCGGTAACCGGGCCGGTCCGGTTAGTGGGACAAACTTTGACGTCTGTTTATAAGGAAAATTTCAGCCCAGTTACCGGGATGAAATATTGTTTACATGATCACTCAGGTGTGAAATTTAACGAACAAGTGTATAGCATCTTCGAAAATAACCTGCGATCAGGCGTTCTTTCCTTTTCTTTCTTTTCGCGGAGAACGAGAGCGCGGAGAGAGAGAGAGAGGAAAAGGAACGCCTGATACAATTATTTGCCGATTCGCTTTCCACCCACTTGTCAATGATCTGTCAAGCTGTCAATTTTCAAAATCTACGTTACAGTTCGTGACATTTGTACACTTGCCGTTCTCTTGAAGTCGGTCTTCTGACCTTCTTTGCTTCAAGTGCATTTCTAACGGGAAAGATATGTTGTATTATGAGGAGGATTTTGAAGTAGAATAGAGCCTTCGACTGTATTTTTACCATCAATTTCATTCCGAAAACAGCACTGACTACGATTGCGTTACACGACACAAATTTGCATAATAACGTCCTAGACATGTCTAGTCAGTCGTTATGGTCGAATGATTCCTTGATTCCGTTTAGAAATTTGAATCAAATAACCATTTTTTAAGCGGAAAGCTTCAGTCATTTTGAATGTAAGATCTTTATATTGGCTTAGTAATGATTCGGAAGAGTCCTTCCCTTCACAAAAGGCGGTAGCGGAGTGGGAAAGTAGAAGGCCTTTCTTGTACTTTAATTGTGCGTGCACGCCGGATTGACAAAAGCCATATTAGGGACGCATGATTGACGGAAGTGTATTGCCAACTTCACAGTATTGTTTTTCGACCAATCAGGAAAATGTCCAGAATCTGGATGTTTTACATGAGATCCGGCAAGTAATTGTATCAGGCCCTCCTCTCTTCGAGGAGGGCCTGATCGCAGGTTACTTCGAAAATATTGCTCGTGTTTTACTTTGCTGAAATTATGAATAATAATGGTGACTGTAAGTAACATGCAGTCAAAATATACTATTCGTGAGGCTGGAGCCCCCTCGGCTCTCTTAGTTAAAACTTACCGGAATGTTTAGGAATTCTGTAAAATCTGTGACCCTTTTCTTGCAACAAGACCACCCCTAGAGTCAAAACAATTTTTTTATTTACTATTTTTATTCAATTTTAATTTTATTTCAATAGAGATTAATATATAATATATGTGCTACACACTAACAAAGCATTGACAGCTTACCTTTAGGGCATCGTGAAACACTGGAAAACCTGGATGATGTGTACACATATCTGCAAACCAATAGCACGTCACATCTTTTAGTTACCTAATTGGATTCTGACATGTACAACACTGGTTAATTCTTTGTTCCAAATTGATTGATTGATTGATTGTACTCAGAGAGCAGTTCGTTCAAGACGTAAAGAAAATTTCTGTTTTCTGCAGATAAGCTTATACATTAGAATGTTGTGTTAGTCATAATGCACAGTCATTATATCTTTGACAGACTGAAATTGTCTGATCTAGAAAGCTAGCTAAGCTTATATAATTTTAACAACCTTCTGTAGACTAATCGTTACCTTCTCCATTTTCGTCTTCCTTGTATTCTTTACCACAGCCCTTATTATAGCACCGGAGCAACTGATCCGTGGACATTTCAGTGAAAAATACCTCAAAATTCAAAGCAAAAGATGACAACAGAAACGACTTTCGTTCAACGAGAAAAACGCCGGATGCCGGAAATTCACATGTGCTAAATTGATTACCGCTGACCGCATCATCGAAAGTTATGTAATCATCTCATTCCCAGATCCCCTTTCGATCTCGTCCACAGATGGCGAAAAAACAAGGAGGAGGCTGGAAGGACCAAAACAACTTTTTAGTCGGGTAATTTCAATCCAGGCCCGGTTCTAGCCTATGAATAGGCTCCTCAGTGGAGATGCCTGGGAAGTGAGACGGAGGAGACTGAGGAAAGGGGAAACGGCTCGCTTCCCCGGCATTTCTTTTTGCCCCATCTCCACCATGGAGCCTATTCATACAGTCTTTAGCATTCTATCAGTTACATCAGTAATGTTGAGGAGTAACGTTTAGTACAAATTTGTGTAGGTTGACAAATGAAAATATTGAGATTTCTATGACATCAAAATTTGTTGCCATGACAACGTACACTAAAGAGATCAAATGTATACAATTTCTGACATTTGGGACTGATAACTTTAAAACTATTCTAAAAGTTTACTTTTTTGATATATTTTTGTCTAATTATAGACAAAACATATTTTTACAAATTTAAAAAAATTATGTCAAAGGGGTTCAGAGCCACCTTAAATTTAAGAAAAAAATAAGGTAGCTCTGAAACCCATTAACACAAAGGTGTGTTTTACTTATTTGACAAAAATATATCAAAAATAAAAATGTTCACCTGTAGTACAGTGTAGGCCTCAAAGCAGGGCAATTTGCCCTCTTTTGATGTTACGATGGCAACATATTTTGACATCACACACATTTGATTCAGTTCATTGATAAATACTTTACAGATTTACACTAAAAATTATCTGTATGCATCACCGGTGTAGCTGTTAGTAATAGAATCCCAAAGACAGAGGGTGTAATAATAAAAATGACCACTGTTATAAATAACATATTTTTACCACTTCTGAAATAGGGTATGGAAAATAAATATATTTTGGTGTGAAATAGGTTTAAAATTTTAATAGCCTGAGATCAGGCTCCCAAGATAAATCGCCGAGCGCAGACTTGCTGAGCGCTGCCTGGGGCGGGAACGAAGGCGATCCCAGCAGCACTCGGCGAGTCCGCGCTTGGCGATTTCTCTCGGAGCCTGATCTCAGGCTAAATTTTAAGGACTGGATGGCACACCTCACAGGTAACTGGCTTGGAAACATTAAAATTTATTGGCTTTTGCAAGACAAACATGAAATGAAACTTCTGGCTGCTCGTTTTAACATTAATACTTGTGACAATTCCACTTTAATAAACAAAGACATAAATGCCATTAGTAATAAATTATTATTCATTGAAAATATTAAAATAAAAGGAATATTCCTTTTTCCAAAAATAAAATATCACTCTTACATGTAGAAGACTATTCGTTCTGAAAATATTGTTAGTGACTTATTACTTCAGACATGTTGTATGTACAGTTCCTCCAGGCAGCTATAATGTAAATTCAATAAAAACTTAGCCTCCATGAGCACTCAAATAATATTGATCTTACATTGTAATTTTAAGATCAATATTATTTTATTACTTTACTATTAATGTTTATAGTTTGCACTCATGGTAAAGAATTTAACACATCTCTATCAGGTGCGGATCCAGACCAGTTTCCAATGTTTTACAGATTACGTATGCGACAGTCAAAAAGTTGTGACAAACGTTTTCTATTGAACAAAGAATTGTTGTAAATCAAATCAGAAGGTTTTCCAGGGGACCATACACATGAACTCCCCGGGCGCACAGTTGGAAAATGGTCAAATTTTACTCTGGATCCACGCCTGTCTATGTCAGACAAACCTATTCAAATCACTAGGGAGTAAAGTGTATGGCTTGGCACAGGGTTGCAGGGCTGCAAATAACAGTCGGTCATCAGACAATGGCCCACCAAAATTTGCCAATGTCCGATAAAATCCCAACTGTGGTCAGACATGATGTCCGGACAATTTTTTTACCTTCCAACGCAAACACTAACGTATTATAACGTTTTGTTCTAAATGCAAACTAGTTTACTCTGCTTTGACAACGCATTAGATTAGCAGGTTCGCTTATCAAGCGGTACTGTAATATGATGTCCGACCTCATTTTTGTTTTGTCCGACCAAAACGGTGACTTGTCGAATACATGTCCTTTCAAGAAAATAAAATTATTTGCAGCCCTGGGGTTGGGATGAAAATTCCTGGCCATTGTAGAGAAGTGGCCGTTAGTGGATGTTTGACTGTATTATCCACATTTCACACCCATTTACTAGGATCATGGAACAAGTTTACATTTTGCTAAATGTGTTTACCATTTGGGCTATAAGGAACTGTAAAATGTGTTTAATTTTGACCTATAACCCCAAAATGGTTTTGAAAGATCCAGTGAACTTGTTCCATCCTCATTAGCTTCTGATAATGACGACTTGATGTGACTACTGGTTGCCTTCAACATTTTTCGTATCTCTTCAACAACCACCTTCTGGTCAAGCTTTCCATGACTGGCCTTGTGTGTTACTTCATTGAAAGGAAAAGCTAGAATGCAGTTGCCAATTTGTGGTCGCAGTTTCAATGAATCGCAAGTCTTCTGGTTACCGCACCTACTTGCTGTGGAGTTCTTGGTGGAAGGCGGTGCAAGGTTCCTGTACTTGCATTTCGCAGACCATGTCTATCGACTGACTGAAGTGAGTTTAGCGACAATACTTCTGAATTGTAGCGACGTAAATGTACGTGAGATGGCAGCCTTCTGATTTTGTTTTCAGGTCGGGATAAAATCGTTAATGACTTAGTTTGACTTTGAGTCATCTTCTGTGCAGGACTTGACATTTGTTCACTGTTTTCATAATAATCACTGCCATGGCCATTTTCATCTTCTTTGGTTTGTTCCAAGGAAAATGACAGATTTTCTCCGCTACTAGGATGGCATCAGGCTTGTTGTTAAAGGCCAAATCATCCTCTTTGGTGCAATTCAGAGGGACCTTGCTCGCCTTCAATTCATCTTTTTCTGGATCGGAGTTGACATGGCCCCCACAGTCAGTCTTGGCAGCTTTAAGAAACTCTTCTGAAGTGCTTAGTTTCTTATGATGTGACAGATTAAATTTTGAGCAAGGCGTTCTGCATCTTGGTATTGAGTTATTTCCTTTACTGCATTTTGCACCAAACTCAGTAGCTTTAACATCGCTTTTCTGCCTCGGATGATTACCTGTCTTTTTATTCCTGGGCCCTATTTGGGTGCTGTGTTTTCTTTCATCTAAAACAGGATTCTTGACAACTTCAGCAAGCTGCTTACATTCATATTCGGTTTGCAGTGGAAACATATTGAAACTGCTCTTGTACGACCGTAAACCGACAGGTCTTGAAGATGTATTTTTCACTGCATCTCTCACTTTTAAACTCTTTTTCCTAGTTAAATCGTTCCCCTTTTCCTTTTTTCCCCTTTTGATGTCTGCCTCAGTAAAGTTCAGGGATTCCAGTATATCATTCAGCAGTGGTTTCTTCACTATCTCATCTTGAGTGCAATCGTTGCCTAGTGCCGGTGAGAAATTGACTTCCAATAGCCATGGTTTCAATTTTTCATCAATGAGTACATCAAACCCAAACAGTTCAAAACAGTTGGAACGATCACTGGGTATCTCTTGGACCTGTGACAGTAGAGTGATGATGATGATTGACGTGATGCGGTGCCACAGTAAGCGATCATCAATACCGTGTTTGTGCAGATAGTGTCGCAGCTTACTCAGCGTCCATTTACAACCAATTCCGATGCTTTCCTTTTCTGCCAAATACTGCGGTCCAGTTTTGTTAATACTGGTGTTCGTGAGATGTGAAAAACGATTATCAAGTGAGGACAAATCAAACTTCTCAGTGCTGAACCGTACAAGACCCTCATGGTAGATATACAGCTGGAAAGGATGGAATGAAGTAACTATGGCATACAAACGTAAATCAAACTTGTAACCTGAAATCAGATATGGTTTGATTATGTATTTTTGCACAACAACAGCACAGTCATAGGTCAAGTCATGCAGATCTTGAAAGATAAAAATTCCTCGACCACAGGACTGCTCAGTTGGTTTACAAATCCAGTAATTTGATTGCTGGCCGCCGCCATCTTGCTTGGAGAATTCTGCTACGAACTTCTTGTACTCATTTGGAAGAATAAACGTAAGTGGGAAAAATTCAAACATGGAACCTCCATAGGAGGTTCTCATTCGCCTAAGATTTCTGGCTAAGCCGTCCTTCTTTGTGATATTTGCCGATTTCGGAAAGTGATTCAGTCGTTGCCAAGGACGTAGCGAAGGACGACAATGTTCAAATTCACACGAGGTAAAACCTTGTGTTTTCCACCACAAATTCCAATCGCCATCCGCCTCGCCTCCATCTTCGTTGTACTCTTCCCAGCCGCGTTCTAAACACACTTCTCGCAGAATATCTGGCGCTTTTTCACAAAGCCGGAACACCAAGGATGTCATGATCACCAATTGGTCGTCTTCTCGGGTCAGCCAGTTTCAGGAGCATTCTTTGTCTGTTTGGAGGCAAACGACGACTGTTACAAGACGGCTTGACTGCCTGAAACACCACGCCGACATGATGATTATAGAGATTTCTTACTAGACTAAATTTATAAGCTTCGAGAAGTCATTTTCGAACCCGGAACACAGGTGCCGGCTTGATCGATTAGGAATCAAGAGTCTGTGACGTAACATCAGGCTCAGAAAACAATATCGCGTGGTCAGCAGACCAGTATTACCGTCATGTAACGACCAGCAGAGAGTCCATTTTGCACGTGGGTCAAAATGGCTACCGGTGGAAATGAACTGACTCAAATGTCTTGTGAAGATTTTGGGGAATTTAAGGTGACTGCTATAATATGATGGTACACTACAATGGGAATGATTTTTTTGGTAAAATTATTCATCTGTAGACAGGAAAATATTCGATTAGCGATAAAAAATTGTTTGATAGTCCAGGTGAGAGTAACTTGAGCACCATGGCTAATTAGTGGCTTGAGCGGCTTAAAAGTCATGTGACTTGACTCAGGTTGATGAAATGTCATTCACCAACAAACAATCTTTCTGTCAAGACTTGCCAAGGCTACTCTCACTCGAACAATCACACCAGACAAACAAATAATTTATCTATGATATTGACTAATTTAAAACAATGTTTGCATGCATTGTTGCATAACATTGATAATAATTAAGGGTGCATTCGATTGACCTTATTCTGGAATAAGAATATATTCTGGATTATTCCAGAATATCCAATCCGTTTTTTACGTAGTTAAAACGATTATTCCGTTTGTGGAATAATGGCACGTGATTTAGAAAGGACATCCCTCATGAACATTTCCCGAAAGTTGTTGTGGTCACAGCACTTTCTAAATGTGAGTGTCAAGGTTTTCCATTTTCCTTCAATCTGCTCAGGTTGTGCGCAAAAGTTTGGATTTTCTGTCGTCAAACTCACTGTTATTAGCTGCCACACGCTTTTTTCTTATAACTTACATCTCTGAACAGCTTCTCATGTTCCCAATATTGTAAATATAACAGTAAACATTATTATTATTCGACAAAAAAGTGAATATTGGTGAATATTCCCCGAGACGAAGTCGAGGGGAATATCACCTATATTCACGAGCCTGAGGCGAATAATTGTTTTATAATATACAAATCCCAGGAAAAGTTGAATTTCTCCGAGGAAAATAGAAAAAAACCGAAATGTTCCGCCATTTTCTGCCCGAGACAAAAAACTTATAACTTCGCGGTATTTCCGGTAGAGAGGAATCGGAATAGCGACTCAATCGAACAGATGTTTGGAGTTATTCCATTTATTCTTATTCCGGATATTAAGGTCAATCGAACGCACCTTAAGGTACCCTAGTCCAGACCTACAGTGTAGGCTCAGTTTCCAGCCATGGGTGTTTTGGTGTGCCCACGACCCTCTCTGCGGGCACACCACCCAAGCACTACAGCTAGAAACTGAGCCTACCATATCGTCCCAGAGGTTTTCTTTCTTCTCTTTTCATCTCAATCAAATTTGGACTGTGAAGTAGCGGCAATGAGTCATGGAACGGGAATTTTCTCAAAATATGCACACTGACTCGCCGCAGCAGCTTTTTTGATTCAGTAGAAGAAAGAAAACTTCTGGACCCAGAGTTAATATTAGGTTAATTATCTATTATTGATTTTATATAAATTATTGACTATGCCAAGAGTGAGCATGAACTGATACTCCCCCTGGGTGGGATGTTAGTCCAACGCCAGGTTACCCGCCAGTATTTTGTTACAATAGGTTGCCTAACAGCTCCCCTTCAATTTGGGTGTTTGGGGGCCTTACCCAGAAAACAATTGAGATTTCAAGCTCTGAAAAGTGAATTCTGGTGGATCCTGGAGATGGTTTTGCTATGGATAATGGTGAAAGCAAAAAACCCTCAGGTCTGATAGGGGGATCCACACCCCCCCCCCCCCCCCCCGACCCTCCCACTGGATCCGCCACTGCTGAATACAGTTACTTACATGTATCTTATTTATACATGGTTATGTTGCAGGAAGCATTGAAGGTCCTCAGACTTATTGATGATAAGATCATCTATCAGTTGAATAAAAGTATTCCAACAGATTCCTTTGCTAGAGAAATAAATGCAGAGCATAAATGCCGTGAACTTTATAATGAGGTAATAAAGTTTTTTTGTTTTTTTTGTTTTATGCAAGTGTAATTGTATACCATATCTCCAAACTTTCACAAGTAGTGTTCCATGGACTTGTAAGATGTTTACCTTTTCCTTCAGAAAATACTGTTACTCAGAAAACTTTTCTAGTGTGTTTCTGTCTAGTTTATTTATAATGATAACTGAAGATGCCGTGGACACTCTGATTGGTCAATAACTATACTGTCAGTAGTGTTTTCAGTTTGTCACAAGCATGGGTTTGTAAAGAAAAATTCTGACGATGATGAATATATGAAATAATGATGTGAACTGTGGTGGAAAGAACGAAAGAGAATGAGATCTTCGCAGTTATATATCAACTTAAGCAAAAAATTCTGAGTCCCACAAATCCACAACCTTTCTGGTTGGATGCTGTAACCACTGAGCTACAGGAGACTTGTGGTGAGCTTCACTGCAGGTAATTTACTAGGCGATGACCTAGCTTGCCACCAGTCTTTTGTAGCTTCGTGGTTAGAGCATCAAACCGGTGTTCGGAGGGCATGGGCTGGACTCCAGTCAGGACTAAAATAGGCCATTTCCGAGTTGCCTTTTGCCCCTGTTTCAAAACGAGTCCTGGTGCACAACCTTTCATAATTATGGAAATGAGTTTTAGCTGCATGTTTATTGTCTTGCAAATCAAACTCATTTCCATAACAAAGGTTGTGCATCAGGACTTGTTTTGAAACAGAGGCAAAAGACAACTCAGAAACTGCCTAATTTATTCGTGCTTATAACAAATTGCATACCTTAATGTAGTTTCTTTACAACATGTGACAGAGCTTAACATAATTACCATATTTCCCTTCATCATGTGGAAATTGTTTTTTTTTTCTTTTTTCTTTTTTCTTTTTTTATTACAAAAAGCAATAATTATTAACAGATCAAACACACGATAGACCAAAGAAAAAGTAGGCTATATATAATTATGTACTCTTGTTACAGCGGACACCCTCTCGACATAGTTTGGAGTCTGAAAATAACGAGAGTCCGCAATAGCGGGAGTCATTTTCAGTCAAACCTCTATAACTTTCATCGGGTGGAAGGCTGGATTTTGCCCGTAATAGCGGGTGTCTGTAATAACGGGTGTCCGCAAGGCGAGAGTTGATTGTAGTGTGTTCTCATTGTATGAGTTGTATTGCGGGATAAGTTAAATCAGAGTTGCACTCAATCACTTGTATTTGTATTTGCTTCTCAGCTGCTGGCTGGCTACAAAACAAGAGATCAAGCAATAAAGAAGTGCATCACATTAGTTTCAGAAAATACCAAACAGCTTCGAGAAACAAATGATAAAAGACCAGATGATTTTCAAGTTATGAAAGATCTTAGGAAAGAACAGACAAAGGTAAGGATACTGTGTGTCAGGTCAAGAGTGTGAACCACTCCAGATCTAGTGGTCCGAGTTTGAGCCCAGGCCTGGGTCATTGTGTTGTGTTCTTGGGCAAGACACTTTCACAGTGCCTCTCTCCACCCAGGAGTAATGGGTACCAGATAATTATCAGGGCAACCTGACAAAAATGCCAGTGGGTTACCTACAATGGATTAGCATCTCATCCTAGTCGCTTCATGCTATGGAAACTGGAGTTAAGTACTGGCGTGATACTTAAGCCACTTAAGGCTTGTAGACAGACATTAACAATGCCTTGCTTCATGCAAGAAGCCACTTAAGGCTTGTAGACAGACATTAACAATGCCTTGCTTCATGTAAGAGTGACTGCAATCAGATTATTCCACTTTCTAGATGCCAAAAATGAGTATCTTCCAATGTACATTTAAAAATAACAGGTATAGTGCAAATGTTCTACTGTTTCCCACTTAATGTAATTTTCTTATTCTGATTTTATTGCAGCTCAGGTTAATGCAATCAGAACTTAGTGTAGAAGAGATTATACAACAGCGTACTGTCAAGGTAGAGTTGAGAATGATACATTTTCTTGCCTCTTGTGCCTTGTTCTTTCTAGACCCTTGATCTCTCATAGGGGCCTGAGGTCAAGCTTAGGAGATGCGGTGGCCTAATGGTTAGCAGGCTGGACGCCGGAGGGAGCAGTCCACTCCGCGTCCGAGCCCTGGCCGGGGTTACTGTATTGAGTTCTTGGGCAAGACACTTAACTCTCACAGTGCCTCTCTCCACTCAGGAGTATAAATGGACACCTAGAGCTCGCTATTATATTTAAAATTATCTTTACCCACCCCCCACCATCTTGCGTTCACGTTCATTAAATCCCCTGCGACTCTTATTTCAATCGCGCTCTGGACGTTCTGAAGAGAAAATAGAAGGTCTGTGAACAGACTAGTGCAGTTATTTTTCCTGTCCCATTTATTTACCTTCAATAAGAGAATGATGAGAATGATGTAATAATATTATTAGTTTCATCTGGATATCCAAACACCGAGACGGGAGTTGAAAATACGACGCGCAGCGGAGTACTTTTGACGAAATTTGAGGTGTTTGGAAATGCCGATGAAACACTGTCTCAAGTGTTTGATATATCTTCTCAATCGAAACAAAAACTAAGGAGTAAACGGAGAAATAAAATTGTAAACATCTATTGTGATTTCCTTTGTTTTAACTTGATGAATTATTAATGAATTTAAGAAGTTATTGTCACATTATTTTTTTATTTTTTTCAAAACATTTATCAGACTTCTAATGTTTACTTTGTTTAATTTGCAGTCTTTTAATGAGCGATGCTGGAAGTATTTCAAACCACCACAATAACAGCAGTTTTTTTTCACATTTAGTAGGCATTTTTTTACCTCCAAGTGGTTTAGAATTAAATTCTTTCACTAACATAATTATTTTATTTGAATGATGCATGTTGAAGGTGCTTTAAATTTATACCAGACATCAAATTGTGTCTAGTACCTTAGTTTGTGACAAAGTTTAATGCATGATTGTAGAAATTTTGAAGGATGTGTAGTTTTTGGGCACAAAACAGAAAAGTTATTGATCTGGCAGGAGCCACATTTCACAAACTCATTATTGGTAAAATGTACAAAATTAATATAATGCCCTAAATAAAAGTCTGCAGGTTTTTGATTTGTTGATCAGGGTGTTTTCTGAATGTCCCAAATGTTTCCAATCAACATTGGATAGAAATGTCAGAGTCATCAATGATGATAAAGAGAAGACCCCTTTTGCCCGGGGGGGGGGGGGGGTACTCAAAAAAGTTTTATACGGGGAGGCTCCGCCCAGAGGTCCAACCCCTTACACTTTTATATACCATTTTTGACAGAAAAGGTACCCTTTCATATACCTTCCATGGAAAATGGTACCACTTTCATATACAGTCGAACCTGTATATAACTGTCACCCTCGGGACTTCAGAAAGTGGCCGCTTAACACAGGTGGCCGACTCAAATCGGACTCAAATCAGACTCAAAACGGTCTCAAAAAGGTCTCAAAAAGGTCTCAAAATGGACTCAAAATGGACTCAAAAAGGTCTCAAAAATGGACTCAAAAAGGTCTCAAAACGGACTCAAAAGCCTCAAAATGGACTCAAAACGTACTCAAAAAGATCTCAAAACGGTCTCAAAATGGACTCAAAAAGGTCTCAAAATGAAAGGTCTCAAAAATGTCTCAAAAAGGTCTCAAGAATGTCTCAAAAAGGACTCAAAAAGGTCTCAAAACGGACTCAAAAAGATCTCAAAAAGGTCTCAAAATGAAAGGTCTCAAAAGGTCTCAAAACGGACTCAAAAAGGACTCAAAAGATCTCAAAAAGGTCTCAAAATGAAAAGGTCTCAAAAACGGTCTCAAAACGGGCTCAAAACGGACTCAAAACGGTCTCAAAACGGACTCAAAAAGGTCTCCAAAAGGTCTCAAAACGGACTCAAAAAACGTCTCAAATAGGTCTCAAAACGGACTCAAAAACGTCTCAAAACGGACTCAAAAAAGTTTTATACGGGGAGGCTCCGCTCTTGACAGAAAAGGTACCCCTTTCATATACCTTCCATATAAATTATGAAAATGGTACCCCTTTCCCAAACCTACAGTAGAAACACTGTATCCCTTTTCTATACCCTTGGAATGAACTTAATGAACAATATATATCCCCAGAAGGAAGTGGATGGAAGCTGTCTTACGATGGCTAAGAACTTCAAACCTGCCGTCCACCTCATACCTAAATGACAGTTTTCCCTACCCTTTTCTATACTCCAACTCGTGAAATCCTTACCCTTTTCTATACTCCAACTCGTGAAATTCCTACCCTTTTCTATACTCCCAACTCGTGAAATCCCTACCCTTTTATATACCTCCAGTCTGAAAAGGTACCCTTTCGGGCGGAGCCTCCTCGTATAGTCCATTATAGGGAGTACACCCCCCCCCCCCCCCCCCGGCCCTTTTGTTTGGAGACTTGAACCAAGCATTGAGATTAAACTTATCGCAGATACCCTAGACCATAATTCCCTGTCTTCAACGGGTTTGTTTTCTGTTCAGAACTTCCCATCAACTTTCCATTTTTGTATTTTGTACAGCAACAATGTTACTACAGTCATACCCTTATTAAGCGGCCCAAGGTGTTGGCCGCTCAATAGGGGTTTTATTTACAGTATTATACTGATATTGGGACTTTGATAGCTGGCTGCTTAATAGGGGTTGGCTGCTTAATAGGTGGCCGCTTAATAGGAGTTTGACTGTACAAAACAATAAACTTCAATTTATCTGTTATGTTATCTCCTTTTGGTAGCTTGTTTCAGGCCATTGTATGAGGCTCTTAGTTAGTGGATATAGACAAAAGAAAGGGAATGTAGACTGCTTACAATTCCTCCTTTATCTTAAGATCCTATGTAACAGTGACCGGGAGGTGCGAACGAGGCCAAATTGTTAGACCCTAAAAAAGTCCTATTAGGTTAAAACCAGACCCAAAAAAGTCCAACAGCCCAGAACATAACCCCCAAAAATCCCTTTTTTTCTCTTACGCTTTTTGTCAACTCCCAAAAAGTCCTTACCAAAATCTTTCACCCAAAAAAGTCCTAAGATCGCAAATTTCAAACCCAAAAAGGTCTTCACACCTAGCCTCGCCGTGACTATTATACCAGAGTACCCCCCGTGGGGTTTATACCCTTGAATGTGAGTGCGGAAAAGACGATATATCTCTTCTCATTTCAAACCCTTGCCCAGTGCTCCATTCCATGCCACAAAGAGATTATTTTGAGAGAGAAGACTGGACTGAGCATTCTAACTGACACCAAACTAAACAACTGAAAACATTTTTTTTTAACTTTAATTAAATGCAAATTGCGAGTGTATACATATCTTAATATGATCCTATGACCTGTTTAGCTTACATGGCCTTACTCTAAAAAATATAATGCTCATTGAAAATTATTTAACAGTTTCTCAATAACTGGAGGATTATTTAACTTGTTGTAACACCCTAAAGCATTTGCTTGACTTGAGTTTGAGGCTTCATTAAATTTAAAACTCAGTCTAAGGGATCCTCCAACGTCATTCCAGTCGTCATAGCATTTAGTTCAAGGGTTGATCCATTACATGCCAAAGGTTGAAACACACCCAAGTGGATGTAGGAATTCAAAGAATCGCCAACTTTGACCTGAAAATTTAAAAATACAGATTAATGTAAATTTATATATGCTAGCTAAACAAGAAGGTTCGACACAGAGGTGAACACAACAACAAGTGTTTTATTCAAGCAACATGTTGTCATGTCCCAGGGCCTCTGGGATACAACAGCTTATGTCTGTTATGTTACTGTACTTCACAATTACTTGTATGATATCCCATAAAGCGAACAAATGAACCAGTCTTTGAGTGAGTGCATTTTTACCACTGTATTTGATCACACCTCTAAAGCTGGAATGTTATGTTATTGCGGAAGACCTCTAGACTAACCTTGATTTTGTAATTTGCTCCAGCTACAATTTTGGATTCTGTAAGAAATTGCTTCAAATTGAGCCATAATTCACCCCAGCTTGTTTCTCTGCTTGGCTCTTCAGCTGAAGCATGAGAAAAAATATTTAAGGCAATCAATGAACACTTACACGTAACACTAATTTCTCCTCGTTTGTCAAGCGTAGGAGAATTGAAACCACTGCTCGCAGGGTGACTCCGGCAGTCAGGTGACTAGAATAGAGGGCAACTAAAAAAATGGTCTAAGTTAAAGCGAACACTGTTTCTGGATACAAGGTTGTCTCCTTACGAGAAGTTTGACTACAGTAAAAACCCGCGTATAAGAACCAGTGGATTAAGAACCAGCTGTAGGCCTAAAATTGTTATTTAGACCCCCAACATATAAGAACCTGTTTAGGCTAAAAATTGAAACAGGTTCTTATTTCGAAAAAACTCACCCATTCACAGGTTAATTTTGACAACGAAAATGAAACTCAGTGGACCTTGACCATAATACATGTGTTTGTCTATAATGTAGTCATAATAGGCACAATATAGATTTATGACACCAAATAGAAGGACCACACCCATATTGATCAGCAAAATAAATTTGAATTAATTTAAACTTTGTCTCAACATCTTCACAACATTTATTTTGTTGAACAAAACCTCGTCGCAAATCTCTTGCACTCCTGCATCGGCCTTTATCAGCTCACCGAACCCACCAACCATTATATCATCTGCCCCATGCATTTTGTAAAAAAGAACTATCTAGAGGAATGTCAATAGTAAATGTTTCAAATTAAAAATATCGTATCTTCTAAGTTTGATGTAAGGTTGTTTCTGACCATTTACAACTGAATTACTTGATGTGATGCGGGCGGAAGTGATGAGAACGTATACCTGACGTGTTCACACTTAGACATGCAACCGATGGCCTGGTACATGACGCATACACTGATTGTTGCTGTCAATTTTTAAAAAGCAACTTGATCGATAAACAGGGTCGACACTAACCAGCGATCAGGCTCTCCTCTCCCTGTGCGCCTTCGCGATGAGGAGCGCGTTCTTTTCCCTTCTCGCTCCCTTTTATTTTTTAGGGAAAAGGACGCCCGATCGCAGGTTAGGTCCACAGTAACAATCGTCGTCAAAATCAAAATCGAGGGCTTCTTTCGGAACGGGTGGGGTTCCACTCTATTTTTTCCCGGCCCGAGTGTTGGCTAGTTCAACTAGTTGAAAACTAATTGATGCGCAATACAGAGGACCAATGGAATGGAAACTTATATTTATTCGGCGAGTATGCGATGGGCTATAAATGTCCGATAGGAATAGACAAATACTATTTTTTGAAACGAGATCTCTATAAGATTAATTAACGTGAGTGTTAAAGAGCGTTCAACTACTACGGCAGAAAACGCACCAGTGACTTCCTTCACTGATACAGCTGCAGTCACAACTAAATTGGATACGAAACAGGAGCATCTCATGAGAAGTGTCGTCGAGAGCCTGACCTAAATATATAGTCTATATAGCGCGACACAAGCGAAACGACATAGCGGTTTTAATTTATCAACGAACTCAGAATTAAAACCTAGAATACAAGATTAAGAAAGGAATGCGATCAACGAATTTTAAAACTAAAGCGAGTACCAATACCTTTAGAGATGTGGATCGAGATCAGGTTAACCGCTAATTGACTAAATTAAGTGCACGACCCAACCAGCTCTGCTGATTGATTTATCGTGTTGAAATAAAGTGATTGATCGATTGATTGATTGATTGATTGATTGATTGATTGATTGATTGATTGATTGATTGATTGATTGATTGACTACGAGCTTAAGCAAACAAACTAAATTTATACTTTGCGTGCTTAACTCAGACGAGACTGCCTTACTTAAAATAGAGCGGGGGGCTTTGTACAATGGACAATGGATTTAAAGAATAAAGGTTAATCCGAGTGCATTGTGTCAAATATATTGATAACAAAATACAACTATAGAAACTTTCTGGGGCTATATTTCGGTATGAATACTCTTTATGTCCTGAAATTATCAGCGGGTAATGGGACAACGGATTTGGAAACGCTTTTAAATTATGGTCTGTTAATTTCTCTCTGAATAAATAATAATTAAATCAATGATCGCATTTTAACAGCCAAGATCGCCAGACTAAATCAGAATTGGATTGTAATTAAGCTTCATTCTGCGGCCACATCAACAATGAGCGGCTATCAAATTTTCAAAATGTTGCACGCGATCCTTTTGCCGACTCCGGCGACTGAAATAAAAAGATCCATGTATATCCACCAACATTTCCACGATCAAACTTTGTTTAAGTTTCTATAACAGGGACAAAAAGAGAAACTAGTTTATACTTGAAAGATGAATTTACGAGGACAGATTTGCACGTGAACACAATCTTCTAGACTTCTAGCTGCTGGGGGTCAGAACATTATTAAGGGGGGATTCTACCTGAATTTCAATGAAATTTTAAGAGGTTTAAAGAAGGGATAGAAATTTTTGGAACACCAAGAAACAATTTGAAACAGAGAGGGTGGTTTGAAGGATTTGTCAAAGTGGCAAGCTTAGTCATTTTCAAAGAAAATAAATTCTAAGAAGAATGTTTGCATGTAAGTAACAGCCAATTTGTGACAGTCAAGTATGTTATCAGTGTGGAGCTTTTATTGAATTGAGCACACAGAGAGAAATGTCTTGATTTATTTAGGCTAGGAAAAGTGGTGATTAATTCACTCTCTTAGTTGTTTTACGCTTCAACAATAAAAGAGATTGTTCGCACATGCCTGCTGCTAGTCAATAGATTTGACACAGACTGTTATTACGTTTTTTCACTCAAGTAATTATATTTTCTAACCAGCATTAACCCTTTCCCTCTTAGAATCAAACCCGACAGTAAATATTTATATTAATTACAATGTACATGGTTCTAACTTTTGAGTCCGGTTCACTAATGAAACCCTGACGGTGGTCATTCAAATCAAATGGAAGCTTTTGAACATTTGTGGTACTGTTTATTATGCTGTAGAAGGATGGAGGTGGTGTTCTTTTTTAAAGTGATTCAGTCGGTGAGCAGTACATTCCTGTGTTGCTTTTGCTGGAACGGGTTGCACTGTATTTTCACAGCCCGGCCAGCCACGGTGTTGGCTAGTTCAGCTGGTTGAAAACGAATTGATGTGATTGTCCACAGATAGAGAGCACCGATGGAATGGAAACTTATCGTCGGCGAGTATCCATATAAGATGGGTTATAAATGTCTGATAAGAACAGACAAAGACTATTTTTTGAAACGATATTTTCCGATATCTCTATAAGATAAAGTAACGTGAGTGTTAGAGAGCGTTCATTGATGGCAAAACCAGCTCCTGTATGAGCGTCTCACGAGAAATGTCGTCGAGAGCCTCACCTAAATATATAGTCTATATAGCGCGACACAAGCAAAACGACTTATCAACGAACTCAGAATTAAAACCTAGAATACAAGATTAAGAAACGCACTGTGCGATCACAACTGAAAGAAAATTCTACTTTCTTTCCAAGAACAAAAATCGTTCTTACCTTTGACGCCGTTGAAAGTTAAGCAACGCTTCCTTCGCTGGAACACTGATCAAGGGCTGGTATTGCCAAGTGATCACCACTTCTTAGACTGAAGACTATCTCGTGGCACGATTGAACTTATACTAGCAGGATATCTATTTATATATATTATGTGGCCTCAAATACTGCGTGTGCGCATACAAGGAAATACCATATCAGGCGCTGAGACGCTGAGGCGAGGTCAAAAGAGCAATGGAACACGTACAGACTAAAGATTTGTTTTATTTTGATTATTATTATTATTTTTATACATTTATAATCATTATGATATTATGATCATTTTGATTTGATTTGATTTGGAACCGTTTAAAGTACTTATATATTGCGGTATTATAAAGGTACCAGGTATAGAATATTGCGTGTTCATCTACAAGGAAGTAAAGTGCTTTACAGTCAATCTACGTCACACGTTCCAGTGTTTGCGAACATCGAATTCCTACTGATTTAAGCTTACCATATTTGGATATGTCTGTACGTTTCCCCGATCTTCGACATTCGCGAACGGAATCTTGTTGATTTCTCTGAAATGCGGGAAGTACAAAAAGATACTTGATAAAAATGGCAATGGCGTAATTTTTCCCGTCGCCGGCTATTCATAGAGTTATTTTTGTACAGTTAGGACGTGTAGTTAGAGTTAAGCCAAAATCTTGAATTCAAGATTTTTGGAACGCCAAAATCCTGAATTCAAGGTTTTTAAACTACCATAAAATCTCATTTTTAATTGGTCTCAAAATTGGCAACCTTACTCATTTCACCATGCTCTTTCCATTTCTGGCAACCCTTTTGTACAACCACCTACTTTTTATGATTGACACGGTCACATGACTGTCATGCAAAGGGCCTATTTGCATAAAGTTTGATAAATGCAATGCAAAAACGTAACAACAAATTAAAGATTCCCCCCTCCCCTGGGACCAACTTTTGGCTCCGAAATTTTCCAAACATGGCTAGCTTTAATTTGCGTGTTTCTCATCATAATCTTCAATCAATCATGTTCCTTCAAAAATAATAAAAAATAATAAAAAATAAAAAAAAATCGTGTTCCTTTGCTAGCCAGTCTTCTTACTTTATGAACATCTTAGTCTTTTATCTGGACCCACGTCACTGTAGGCCTGTAGAGAAACAATTTGAAACAGAGAGGGTTTGAAGGTTTTGTCAAAGTGGCAAGTTAAGTCATTTTCAAATAAAATAAATTCTAGGAAGGATTCACCAAATCTTGTGGTTTTCTACTTAGAAATGGAGCAAACGTTTTCTAATCCGACATGATAGAAAAAGGAGGGGGGGGGGGGGACTAGAATTGGAAACCGGAGTTATAAGCGCCAGCCTTGTAGACAGACGTTAACAATGCCTCACCACCCATAAAGTAATGGCCATGAATTTCTTCTGGGGAGGGCCAGGCAAAGGCCCGTTCGCACTACGCGAAGTTTTGTTTATTTTGCAAAAATATTAGCCTATGAGGCCTCATACTCGTCCTAGTCTCCGACGGCTCTAAGTCATTGTTTCTCTCTAACACACTTTCTGTTGTCTTTGGCCCATTTTCTCTGTCAGTTTTTAGGAGCTTTTTTATTTTTTTATTTTATTTTATTTTATTTTAACAAATTTTATTGAGAAGACAATAAGTAACAATAAATATTACAATAATATTACAATAAATATTACAATAAGTTACGCTTATAAATAAATTACAATAAGAGAGAAAGCAATTATGAAGTTGCAGTTACAAGACTTTACGATTATGATTACAATAATAATCATTATACAAGTCACAATTTACGTACACTCCTGATGTTTTTGTAAATACTGATATATTTACTGCATAAAATCTTTCCATTTCATATTAAATCGAGTAAGTATATTTGCACGTATGGCATATATTTTTCTAAATTTATTTTTTCTCGCACGGAGACGACAAAATCCGCAAATTGGTATTTTTTTGTCATTTTTTGCGCATATGTACAGGAAGTATTTGCTGATGAGAATAAGGTGGTTGAGGGTTTGAAGCGAAGATGAGCCTTTTAAGACACCATATATTATTTCGTATTCTGTAAAAGCTGTCGCAATATGTTACATTTTTTTATTTTTGTACTCTCTCAAATAAAATTACAATTTACAATTTTTTATTATTATAATAGTAGAGTACTGGCTGCCTGAAATAACCATAGGGGCTAGACGAGCCAGGCAGCCAGTTATTTATTAAGTATTGATAAGGAATAAATGGACAGACAGGAAAGCACCAAAATAAACATGTATACACACACTAGCACACATACGCACATACACACACATAGCATTAATAACATTAAGATAGCAAGCAGCAAAGCTAAAATTCTATAATTTAATATTCTAAGCAAGTCCAGTAAGAGATGTTAATAGTTATCAATGAAATCAAGTTTTAATTTCTTTTTAAATTGAGGAGGTGAAAGAAGTTTAGTGCTTTCATCAAGGGAATTCCAAACTTTCGCACCTTGAAACCTAATATTAAATATTCCATAGTTAGTTCTTGCTTTGGGAAGCGAGTAGCTCATTTTAGAGGAAAGTCTAGTATTGTATTTATGTACTTTGTTTAATAGGAGTGAAAAATGAATCAAAGACTGATGGTAAGAGGTGATGGTGAAATTTATGCATGAAAATTGCAAGGTGAAGAAAAATAACATCAAACAGTTTGATAATTTTCAAGTTTCTATAAAGTGGGCTTGTATGATTTTGAAAATGTGAGAAAGTTATGATTCGAATAGCTTTCTTCTGTAACATATATAGAGGCTGGAGGGTTGATTGGTAGGTATTACCCCAAGCTAGTATACCATATATAAGAAAAGGATAAATCAACGCATAGTAAAGGTTAATAAGAATATTCGAATTAACGTAATAACGTAGTTTTGAAAGAATGCCAACATTTCTTCTGATCTTTTTAGAAACATAGCTTATGTGACTTTTCCAGTTGAGGTTTGAATCAATCATTATACCTAAGTATCTAATAGAACTTTCCTGTTTTAGTTTTTCTTCATTGATAAATAGTCTAAAATCATAGTCAATTTTTCGTTGAACTGGATGAAACAACACAAAGTTAGACTTTTCAATATTCAGGGAGAGCTTATTTGCACATAACCAAAGATGAATCTTACTTAATTCATTGTTTAGGTGAGACTGAAGAATTGAAATATTCTTGTGTTTTATAAAATAAATTAGAATCATCTGCAAATAGGTGAAAATCCAATAGTTCAGAACAAGAGGCAAAATCATTGATATAAATAAGAAAAAGCAAAGGACCAAGCACTGATCCTTGGGGAACTCCACAGGAAATAATTTGTTGATCAGATGTTGTATTATCTAAGCAAGTGAATTGTTTTCTATTACCAAAGATATGAAGAAAACCAATCGTATGCAACTCCTCGAATGCCATAATGTTCAAGCTTTTTAAGCAAGATTCCATGATTTACTGTGTCAAAAGCTTTACTGAAATCTAAGAATATGCCACAAGAGTAATCACGGTCATCTATTGCTTTTTGTACTTTATCAATAATGCTCAAAACGGCATGGTCTGTAGAATGATTAGAACGAAAGCCAAAACTGTCTGTTGTATAAAATTTGTCTTTTTTCTAGGTAATCAGATAATCTACTAAACATGAGCTTCTCAAGGAGTTTATTGAAAATAGAAAGAAGGGAAATTGGGCGATAATTGCTTAAGTTAGTCTGTGATCCCTTTTTAAATACTGGAATTACTTTAGCCAATTTAAAGTGCTACTATGATCAAATTTCTACCCTTGCAATTTTAGGGGTATCATAGAGATTTCCACGAAAGATGAAAAATGGCGTTTTCCGTTTTCAAATATCTGTATTAGTTCTGGAGATATTTAAGTTTGAAAAATTTGTAAAATATGCAAATTAGGGGACTGATGACGTCATAGAATCAACCCAATTTTATATCAAGTATATAAATCGAGCTATCTCGGTCAATTTGCTGCAGAGACCATTGAAACTTGGTAGACTAATAGTTCTACAGGCAACACACTTACGGTAAAAAAAAATCCATTCCCATGGCAACTCACTCTTTTCCAGTCCCCTCCAACCTGTTTTCAATATTTTAGTGATTTTCAGCTCGGAAAAATTAAACCAGGCCAAGAAGTCGACCTAACACATTTATATGCTTGCCAGATCATGTAGATGAGGCATCATTGGCAAATATCAAAATTGAATGCCAAAGATGGTCAGAAAAGCCTTTAACATCGGGGAGGTCTGGAACCCAGTATGTTGCCATGGTAACAAAAATTGGCAAACTTATATTGTGGAACACATCTAGTAGAGTCTTACTGCAAAGAATCAAACATTTCTGTTACAAATTGGTTGAGATATCCTTTTTTTCGTATTTGATCAAAATTCGGTTGAGTTCATGACGTCATCACTTTGCTAATTTGCATATTTTAGAAACTTGAATATCTCTGGAACGAAAATAGATATTTGAAAATAGTAAACGGCATTTTTCTTCCCGCACAGACTACTTGTTAATGTTTTAAAACGGCTTAGATAGGACAGATGCGAATTTCATCATAGTAGCACTTTAAAGTTATCAGGAACAACACCGCGCACTATGTTTCTTACATAGTGCGCGGTACCACTCAGCGAATTCTTTCCAGAAAGACACAGCCAATGGGCAGTGCACAAATAAGTGAGAAATAGTTTGTTCGGTGTCAGGGCAAAAAGGACAAAAAGGGGAATTGATATTTTTCATTTTGTAGAGGAGGCTATTGGTAGTGAGTATATTGTGTATCACTTTAAATTGAAACACGGATAATTTGACTTCTTTTGTTGCAGCATTGAGATGGATCAAAACCACATTTGACAAGTCTTTTTTCTGCCGTAGGTGGAGGGAGATTTTTACGATTAATAAGCAGATTATATATCGTTTTGCACGTTAGGCTTTCAATAGTGGGCATGGATGAGGAGAGTTCTCCAGTTTCTAATTGTAGAAATTATTTCCAAGGACGAGGTATTGCAGATAATAGCCCATAATATTGTAGAAAGTTGCAGTTTAGATGGAATTTCTGTTGGAAAGACTGATAAGAAAGAAAGGATTTATTTTGTTCCTCTAAAAGACTGGATACCTTCTGAATGCCGCCTTGATGCCAATTCTGTAAGTATACTGACTTTTTATTTATTTTTATATTTCTGTTATTCCAAATAATTTGATTGACTACATCGTATTTCGTCTTAGGTACAGTATTGACTAACTCTTGCCAGTAAACGATTACATCTTTATAAAACTTCGGTAGCGATTTGTTTAGCTTTATACAATTGGCGTCGTAGTTACAGTGAAAGATGAGCGTGCCACCTACACTTGATAGAAGGGAATCTGGAATAGCTTTCCACGGCGAGTCATCAGTAGAACACAGGCGCTTTACCCAACATAATTTTAAAGCTTTTTCGGAACACTGTAAAGTCAGTCATGTTTAGGCCTCCTTCTTCTTTACATTTTATGATCGTAGATTTTTTAATTTTAGGCTGTTTATTCTTCCAAATGAACTTGAAAATTATTTTGTTGACCTCTTCCGTAAAAAGATCAGGAGTATCAAGCACACTGCAAACAAACGTGAGTTTCGAAAGCGCAAGTGTTTTAACTATATTGATTTTGCCGTAGATAGAAATGTCTCTTGATGACCATATGTTAAGTATTTTCTTTAAAGAGCCAAGTTTGTCATAAAAGTTTTTTTGTTGTTGCAAGTTCGTTATTATACGAAAAATATATTCCAAGAACATATGTCGGTTCTTCACTAAGTTTGAGGTTCAGGATTTTATCCTTGCGCAGGCGTGCTGATCCTAACCATAAGAGTTCTGATTTTGATTGATTTATTCGAAGGCCAGAGACGTTTTCAAATTTGTCGAGTAGTTTAAACAGGTTGTATATTCCTTTGCTAGCCAGTCTTTTTACTTTATGAACATCTTAGTCTTTTATCTGGACCCACGTCACTGTAGGCCTGTAGAGAAACAATTTGAAACAGAGAGGGTTTGAAGGTTTTGTCAAAGTGGCAAGTTAAGTCATTTTCAAATAAAATAAATTCTAGGAAGGATTCACCAAATCTTGTGGTTTTCTACTTAGAAATGGAGCAAACGTTTTCTAATCCGACATGATAGAAAAAGGGGGGGGGGGGGGGGGGGGGACTAGAATTGGAAACCGGAGTTATAAGCGCCAGCCTTGTAGACAGACGTTAACAATGCCTCACCACCCATAAAGTAATGGCCATGAATTTCTTCTGGGGAGGGCCAGGCAAAGGCCCGTTCGCACTACGCGAAGTTTTGTTTATTTTGCAAAAATATTAGCCTATGAGGCCTCATACTCGTCCTAGTCTCCGACGGCTCTAAGTCATTGTTTCTCTCTCTAAACACACTTTCTGTTGTCTTTGGCCCATTTTCTCTGTCAGTTTTTAGGAGCTTTTGATAGTGGAAATGTTTCTTTTTCTTGTGAATCATGCAATGCTCTTCTGTTTGAAATGTTCGATATGTCTTCACAGAAGCTTATCACCTAGGTGATAAGCTTCTGGTCTTCAACATAGGTACTACTGCAGAGTTTATATCTTGATTTCACAAACGCTTTTCGAGTCTCAGGAATGCAGGAAATGGAGATTTAGAGTGTAAAATAAAAAAACTTGAGGACCAGGTCCAATGAGCCGGTCTTGTCAGTCCTACAACTACTAAAAACCTCGCTACGCCCTTGGTCGCCATTGATACAAGATATTTCGAGAGTACAAAACGAAACTCGCCGAAATCGCGTCAAATCGGCCTGAGAAGCGGGCAGACAACAAAGAATACAACACAGCAACGGGGTAAGTCAACTTTATTCATAAAACATTCGAATTTTTACCTTTTAGAACAAAACCGTTGCTTTCCCATATATACAAACCCTTATAAATCGCATCTTTGTAACACAATACCGCTCATAAGCAAGGGTCACGTCCCGGTAATCTAATACAGAGCTTGGGCTGCCTGTGCCCTCAATTGTCACACATAACATAATTTTTTTTATATTTTTTTCAAAAGATTTATCAGACTTTTTTTTCTTCTAAACTGTTTACTTTGTTTAATTTGCAGGCTTTTAATGAGCGATGCTGGAAGTATTTCAAACCACCACAATAACAGCAGTTTTTTTCCACATTTAGTAGGCATTTTTTGACCTCCAAGTGGTTTAGAATTAAATTATTTCGCTAAACAATTATTTTATTTGAATGATGCTTGTTGATATCCTTTAAGGTGCTTTAAATTTATACTGGATATCAAATTCTATAGAATTGTCTAGTACCTTAGTTTGTGACAAAGTTTAATGCGTGATTGTAGAAATTTGGGGGATGTGTAGTTTTTGGGCACAAAACAGAAAAGGTATAGATCTGTCTGGAGCCACATTTCACAAACTCATTATTGGTAAAATGTACACATGTAATGCCCTGAATAAAAGTCTGCAGGGGGGGGGTATGAATCCCATTTTCCCGGCCATATTTTCGCTCAAATCCCATTTCCCAGCCTATTTCCTGCCCAAATCCCAGTAAAATTCAAGAAAATCCCACTGTATTTCCACGGATAATTCTTCGTTCTGATGATAATTTTTCCAGTTTTCTTAAACACAATTGCAGTATTAATACATTTTAACATCCCATTATTGTTTTGGAATAATTTTGTATGGATTTATGCTTTTTTAAGACGTCACGAGGAAATTGTGAAATCCAAGATGGTGGATCCAAGATGGCAGATTTAATGACGTAATATGATGTCCTAACCAATTCAACAAATAACTATCTAATATAGACTTATAACAACGAAAATCCAAGAGGGTGGGGTCCATCACCCGGGTATGACTAATGGTTGTCAGTCACAGCTGTACCACTGTGTAACTCAATCGTTGACTTGTAAGAGCAGAAAAATGTTCTGAGTAAGTCGTAAGGGGTCGTAAATGAAGTATTTTTTTAGACATTATAAGAGTTAACTTGTGCAATGTAATGTTCTGTGTAATGTAAAGCCGTGTTTCCCATTCCCAATTTTGTGATTCCCAGTCCCAGTGACCAAATCCCAGTCCCAGTGTTCCAAATCCCACTTTCCCAGTGCAAAAATAGGCCAATCCCAGTTCCCATTTTACCCCTTCAGGGCCCTCCTTTCACATAGACTGCTTGCAGTTCCTCTCAGTTTTATATTTTATCTCAGCGCGGAAAAGATTATACATGTGTATATCTCTTTTCGTCTCAAACCCTCGCCCAGTGCTCCTTTCCATGCCACAAATATATTATTATGAGAGAGAAGACTGGAAGCAGTCTAACTGATATCAAACTAAACAACTGAAAATGTGTTTTTTAACTTTAATTAAATGCAAATCACGAGTGTATACATAAGCTTATCTTAGTATAGTCCAATGACTTCGTTTAGCTTACATGGCCTTAATTAACAGTTTCTTTATAACTGGAAGATTATTTAACTTGTTGTAACACCCTAAAACTTTTGCTTGACTTGACTTTGAGGTTTCATTAAATTAAATTTAAAAATAATCCAAGGGATCCTCCAACGTCATTCCAGTCTTCATAGCAAGTAGTTCAAGGGTTGATCCTGCATCACATGGCAAAGATTGAGCCACTTTCAAGTGGTTGTAGGAATTCAAAGAATCGCCAACTTTGACCTGAAAATAAAAATACAGATTACTGTAAATGGCTAGCTAAACAAGAAGGTTCGAGACAGAGGTGAACACAACAACAAGTTTTTTTATTCAAGCAACATGTTACCATGTCCATAGTGCCATGTCCCAGGGCCTCTGGGATACAACAGCTTATGTCTGTTATGTTACTGTACTTCACAATTACTTGTATGATATCCCATAAAGCGAACAAACGAACCAGTCTTTGAGTGAGTGCGTTTTTACCACTGTATTTGATCACACTTATAAAGCTGGAAGACCTCTAGACTAACCTTGATGAAGTAAATTGTTCCAGCTACAAGTTGGGTTTTGCAACAAATGGCTTCAAATTGAGCATAATTCACCCCAGCTTTTTCTCTGCTTGGCTCTTCACCTGAAACACAAGAAAAATATTTAAGGCAATGAACACTTACATGTAACACTAATTTCTCCTCGTTTGTCAAGCAGACAGGCAGGAAGCGTAGGAGAATTGAAACCACTGCTCGCAGGGTCACTCCGGCAGTCAGGTGACGAGAATAGAGGGCAACTAAACAGAATTAGAATAAGAATTTTGAGAGCCAAAAAATCTGTTAAAATGCGTAAAGATAAGAAGAGGACCGAAGAGTGAAGAGGCAATGGCGAGACAGAGCATTACAAGTAAGTGCATTCACGATAGCCTCTTAAAGCTTTATAATTTCCGAAATATTGTAGTTTTCATCAAACGCATGCTACAAGTTGTCGATATTGAAGTTCTTTGGCGAATACTAATAAATGTAATAATTTGAAAACGATCAAATCCTTCCAAGTTTTAATACATTTTTCATTTTGGTCACGTGACGCACCAAATATGGGCGTGGTTCGAAACATTTAAAGGGGACGTGAATCGAACAAACACAACGATTTTAAGACGCATTGTCGAGATTTTTAGGGAAAATTGTGAGATATTTAGAAGTTATTTAAAGATTATCCAGATAGATTTTTAGGCGGTTTTTCGGGATTTTTGTAGCTAAGCCTGCGGCCCCTCTCAACAATGTTGAGAGATGCTGTGACATGTTGATACGAGTTTGAATTCATTTAAACTTTGTCTCAACATCTTCACAACATTTATTTTGTTCTTGAAATGTTGAGAGGTTGTTGAGGCCGTTTGACCGGGCATGGTCTCAACATCTCTCAACATGACAACAAATGTTGAGACAAATGTTGTGACCCGGCCGTTTGATCGGGGACAGAAACTGAAAGAAAAGAAAAAGTGTACACAGGCTAAAAACTGCAGAAAGCAATACAGCATTACAGGAAATTGAGCATTCCACATTTTCGATCAAACTAGACAAATCAAACAGTCCAACGTTTCTAGTGCTGAGAAATATGGAGACTGAAGGCATGCACAACCCGGCAGAGGGTACATGAAACTACTCTCTAGGAATATATTAGTTGCTAAAGTTTTACAGTCACGTAATGCCTAATAATACCGTAATGAACAAACCTCGTCGCAAATCTTTTGCACTTCTGCATCGGCTATTTTCAGCTCACTGAGTCCACCAAGCATCGTATCCGCCATTTTGTAAAAATAACTATCTAGAGGATTGTCAATAGTAAATGTTTCAAATTAAAAATACCGTATCTCCTAAGTTTGATGTAAGGTTGTTTCTGACCATTTCCAAAATTACTTGATGTGATGCGGAAGTGATGACAACGTTACCTGACGTGTTCACACTTAGACATGCAACCGATGGCCTGGTACATGACGCATACACTGATTGTTGCATGCTGTCAATTTTTAAAAGCAACTTGATCGATAAACAGGCCAACAGGGTCGACACTAACCTGCGATCAGGCTCTCCTCTCCCTGTGTGCCTTCTCGATGAGGAGCGCTTTCTTTTACTTTCCCGCTCCCTTTTATTTTTTAGGGAAAAGGACGCCCGATCGCAGGTTAGGTCCACACTAAAAATCGTCGTCAAAATCAAAATCGAGGGCTTGTTTCGGTCCGAGTGTTGGCTAGTTCAACTACAGTTGAAAACTAATTGATGCGCAGTACAGAGCACCGATGGAATGAAAACTTATATTTATTCGGCGAGAATGCGATGGGCTATAAATGTCCAATAGGAATAGACAAAGACTGTTTTTTGAAACGATATCTCTATAAGATTAATTAACGTGAGTGTTAAAGAGCGTTCAACTACTACGGCAGAAAACGCACCAGTGACTTCCTTCAGTGATACAGCTGCAGTCACAACTAAATTGGATACGAAACTGGAGCGTCTCATGAGAAATGTCGTCGAGAGCCTCACCTAAATATATAGTCTATATAGCGCGACACAAGCCAAACGATATAGCGGTTTTAATTTATCAACGAACTCAGAATTAAAACCTAGAATACAAGATTAAGAAAGGCAATGCGATCACCGAATTTAAGCTAGTATAACTTTAAAGAACTTCAGTACCTTTAGAGATGTGGATCGAGACTAACCGCGGTACGAGCCGTTAAGCAAACAAACTAATTTTATACTTTGCGTACTTAACTTAGACGAGACTGCCTTACTTAAAATAGAGCTGGGGACTTTGTACAATGGACAATGGCTGGTAATTGCATTGTGTCAAATATATGGACAACAAGATACAACTATAGAAACTTTCTGTGGCTATATTTCGGTATGAATATTCTTTATGTCCTGAAATTATCAGCGGGTAATGGGACAACGGATTTGGAAACGCTTTTAAATTACGGTCTGTTGTAATTTCTCTCAAACAAAACAATAATGTTTCTGAATAAATATAATAATCAAATCAATTATCGCCTTTAACAGCCAAGATCGCCAAACTAAATCAGAATTGGATTGTAATTAATGTCTGTCACATCAACAATGAGCGGCTATCAAATTTTCAAAATGTTGCACGCGATCCTTTTGCCGACTCCGGCGACTGAAATCTGAAAAAGATCCATGTATATCCACCAACATTTTCACGATCAAACTTTGTTTAAGTTTCTATAACAGGGACAAAAAGAGAAACTAGTTTACTTGAAAGAGATATGAATTTACGAGGACAAATTTGCCCTTGAACACAATCTTCTAGAAACTTCTAGCTGCTGGATTCAACGATTTCTAAAGAAATATTCGTTGCGGGTCAGAAAATTATCAAAGAGGTTTCGGAGGAAGTCCACGTACGGATCAAGCAATTATATGGAAATGTTAAAAAACAACCCTACCTCTGGTGAAATTTATTCATGAGCAGATAATTGGCATCAAAAAGTTTGATAAACGCAATGTGAACGGCGTGACAACAAATTAAAGTTTCACCCCTCCCTGGAACCAATTTTTGGCTCCGAAATTTTCCAAACATGGCTAGCTTTAATTTGCGTGTTTCTCATCATAATCTTCAATCAAATCATGCTCCTCTGCTAGCCAGTCTTTTTACTTTATGATCATGAACATCTTAGTCTTTTTAATTCCTTTTTTCACTGTAGAGAAAAAGTTTGAAACAGAGAGGGTGGTTTCAAGGTTTTGTCAAAGTGGCAAGTTTAGTCATTTTCAAAGAAAATAAATTCTAAGAAGAATGTTTGCATGTACGTAAGTCAAGTAACAGCCAATCTGTGACAGGCAAGTATGTTATCAGTGTGGAGCTTTTATTGAATTGAGCACACAAAGAGAAATGTCTTGATTTATTTAGGCTAGGAAAAGTGGTGATTAATTCACTCTTAGTTGTTTTACGCTTCAGGCCTGTGCGAACAATCTTTCTTTTATTGTTGCTGCTAGTCAATAGATTTGACACAAACTGTTATTAGGTTTTTTCTCTCAAGTAATTATATTTTCTAACCAGCATTACCCTTTCCCTCTTAGAATCAAACCTGACGGTAAATATTTATATTAATTACAATGTACATGGTTCTAACTTTTGAGTCCGGTTCACTAATGAAACCCTGATGTGGTCATTCAAATCAAATGGAAGCTTTTGAACATTTGTGGTACTGTTTATTATGCTGTAGAAGGATGGAGGTGGTGTTCTTCAGTTTTTTAAAGTGATTCAGCCGGTGAGCAGTACTTTCCTGTGTTGCTTTTGCTGGAACGGGTTGCACTGTATTTTCACAGCCCGGCCAGCCACGGTGTTGGCTAGTTCAGCTGGTTGAAAACGAATTGATGTGATTGTCCACAGATAGAGAGCACCGATGGAATGAAAACTTATCGTCGGCGAGTATCCATATAAGATGGGTTATAAATGTCTGATAAGAACAGACAAAGACTATTTTTTGAAACGATATTTTCCGATATCTCTATAAGATAAAGTAACGTGAGTGTTAGAGAGCGTTCATTGATGGCAAAACCAGCTCCTGTATCAGCGTCTCACGAGAAATGTCGTCGAGAGCCTCACCTAAATATAACTTATAGTCTATATAGCGCGACACAAGCGAAACGACATATAGCGGTTTTAATTTATCAACGAACTCAGAATTAAAACCTAGAATACAAGATCAAGAAAGGCACTGTGCGATCACAACTGAAAGAAAATTCTACTTTCTTTCCAAGAACAAAAATCGTTCTTACCTTTGACGCCGTTGAGAGTTAAGCAACGCTTCCTTCGCTGGAACACTGATCAAGGGCTGGTATTGCCAAGTGATCACCACTTCTTAGACTGAAGACTATCTCGTGGCACGATTGAACTGATACTAGCAGGATATCTATTTATATATATTATGTGGCCTCAAATACTGCGTGTGTGCATACAAGGAAATACCATATCAGGCGCTGAGGCGCTGAGGCGAGGTCAAAAGAGCAATGGAACAGACCAAAGATTCGTTTTATTTTGATTATTATTATTTTTATATATTTATAATCATTATGATATTATGATCATTTTGATTTGATTTGATTTGGAACCGTTTAAAGTACTTATATATTGCGGTAAGGTACCAGTTATAAAATATTGCGTGTTCGTCTACAAGGAAGTAAAGTGCTTTACAGTCAATCTACGTCACGCGAACATCGAATTCCTACTGATTTAAGCTTACCATATTTCCGTTTCCCGTTGATTTCTCTGAAATGCGGGAAGTACAAAAAGATACTTGATAAAAATGGCGTCATTTTTCCCGTCGCCGGCTATTCATAGAGTTATTTTTGTAGAGTTACAGTCAGTTAGGGCGTGGAGTTAGAGTTAAGCCAAAATCCTGAATTCAAGATTTTCAAACTACCATAAAATCTCAAAGCAACATTGGTCTCAAAATTGACAACCTTACTCAGTAATTTCATCATGCTCTTTCCATTTCTGGCAACCATTTTGTACAACCACCTATTTTTTTTATGATGACACGGTCACATGACTGTCATGCAAAGGGCCTATTGGCATTAAAAAAGGTTTGATACGAAATGCAATGCAAACACGTAACAACAAATTTTAAAAGTTTCCCCCCTCCCCTGGGACCAATTTTTGGCTCCGAAATTTTCCAAACATGGCTAGCTTTAATTTGCGTGTTTCTCATCCTAATCTTCAATCATGCTAGCCAGTCTTTTTACTTTATGAACATCTTAGTCTTTTTTCTGGACCCACGTCACTGTAGAGAAACAATTTGTAACAGAGAGGGTGGTTTGAAGGTTTTGTCAAAGTGGCAAGTTAAGTCATTTTCAAAGAAAATAAATTCTAGGAAGGATTCACCAAATCTTGTGGTTTTCTACTTAGAAATGGAGCAAACGTTTTCTAATCTGACATGATAGAAAAAGTGGGGTTACGTGCGTTGGACTAGTATCGGAAACCGGAGTTATAAGCGCCGGCCTTGTAGACAGACGTTAACAATGCCTCACCACCCATAAAGTAATGGCCATGAATTCCTTCGGGGAGGGCCAGGCAAAGGCCCGTTCGCACTACGCGAAGTTTTGTTATTTTGCAAAAATATTAGCCTATGAATAGGCCCCGCGGTGGGGATGGGGTAAAAAGAAAACGGCGCGCGAAGCGAGCCGGGATTCCGCGGCTCGCTTCGCTCGCAGTTTTCTTTTTACTCCATCCTTCATCATAAAAATCTTCATAAAAAAAATCTGAATTCAGAAAATACAAAAGACCATAAAAATCAGCTTCTTGGATGGTTTTCTACAGACGAACGGAATAAAAGTCACCTTTTGAGTGGGTATCATCTTTTTTTCATAAATTGTAGGGTATTTTCCACATTCGTCTAGGAAACTTTTATTGGTATTTCACTATTATCCAAAAAGTCAAAACGAGAAATTTCGAGTTTTCAAGTTTTCTTCTTTTTCTTTCTCTTTACCCACCCGGTTTACCCACCGGTTAGTGGGGGCTGAAGCATAAGAAAGGAAAAACCAAAATAAAATGCATGGGCATTGGGGACTTTCACATAGTGTTTATACCCTTGAGTGCGGAAAAAGACGATTATATCCCTTCTAGTCTCAAACCCTCGCCCAGTGCTCCATGCCACAAAGAGATTATTTTGAAAGAGGAGACTGACATCAAACTAAACAACTGAAAACGGTTTTTTTAAAACTTTAATTAATGCAAATCGCGAGTGTATACGTATCTTAGATTCTTTAATCCTATGACCTGTTTGGCTTACATGGCCTTACTATAAAAAACCCAATGCTCATTGAAAATTATTTAACACTTTCTCTAGATCTATAACTGGAAGATTATTTAATTTGTTGAAACACCCTAAAGCTTGGCTTGACTTGACTTTGAGGTTTCATAATAAAATTAAAGTTAAAAATAATCCAAGCTATCCCCCTCCTTCATTCCAGTCTTGATACCAGCTAGTTCAAGGGTTGATCCAGCATGTGGCAAAGGTTTAAACACACGCAAGTGGACGTAGGAAGAATCGCCAACTTTAACCTGAAAATTGAATATAGAATTACTGTAAATTACGTTAGCTAAACAAGAGGGTTTGAGACAGGTGAACACAACAACAAGTGTTTTATTCAAGCAACATGTTGGCATGTCCCAAGGCCTCTTGGATACAACAGCTTATGTCTGTTATGTTACTGTACTTCACAATTACTTGTATGATATCCCATAAAGCGAACAAACGAACCAGTCTTTGAGTGAGTGCGTTTTTACCACTGTATTTGATCACACTTATAAAGCTGGAAGACCTCTAGACTAACCTTGATGAAGTAAATTGTTCCAGCTACAACTTGGGTCTCCTATGCAGCCGTTATTTGGGTCGTCACGCACTCCCATGACGACCCAAATAACAGCTGCGGAGACTACATGTTGGCATGTCCCAGGGGCCTCTGGGGTAGTCAACAGGAACAAAGACTGAACTTGAGAGTGGCGGAAATCGAGCCTACAGGTAATACAAATCATACCTGTGCACCCGGGCCTGTGCACTTTGCACCCACACGCACCTTCGAAAAAGTAATCATAAATTATTACTTTTTTTGAAGGTGCGTGTGGGTGGAAAGCTGCACAGGTATGATTTGTAGTAGGCTAGATTTCTGCCTCTCTCGAGTCCAGTCTTCGTTCCTCCCCTTCAGGGGAAGAGCACGGGCTAATTTTCCCGAACAGTGGCTGGTAATCAAGCCTAGATTAGTAGTCGTAACACGGTGGGCACAGAGTGACCCTAAAACGCCGACCTTCATTCAATTCTTCAGGTTTTGATGCAATTAAGGCTACCTGAAATTTTACAATAATATATAACTCGACATTCTAACAAATCGTATGTTTTTTGTTTTTCAAATTTTGAGCTATTTTTAGTAACAAAATGGCGGAAAATGAAAACTTCAATACACCATAACTTTTGATTGGATCAACATATTTCAGATATTTTTTCAGTTTCAGCATTCTTGTGGCATGTTCTTTCAGAAACTGTCATCAAATGAATGAAAAACAAAAAACATACGATTTGTTAGAATGTCGAGTTATATATTATTGTAAATTTCAGGTAGCCTGCATCAAAACCTGAAGAATTGAATGAAGGTCGGCGTTTTAGGGTCACTCTGTGCCCACTGTGTAAGTCATGATATCCCATAAAGCAAACAAATGAACCAGTCTTTGAGTGAGTGCGTTTTACCACTACTTGCTCACACCTCTAAAGCTGGAATGTTATGTCATTTCCAGAAGACCTCTAGACTAACCTTGATGAAATAATTTGTTCCAGCTACAACTTGAGCTTTGTAAGAAACGGCTTCAAATTTATCAAATGATACGCCTGCTTTTGTCTCTGCTTGGCTCTTCACCTGAATCAGAAAAATATTCCAGTCAATGAACACTTCATCAAGAATGATCAAAAACTAATTTATCCTGGCAATAACAATACGTTTGTCAAGCAGACAAGTGATAAGAATAAAGGGGTCTAAGTTGATAAATAGTCGAAACTCTGGGTATAATAAATAGACCACAGCTCTTGTTTAGCACTTAAAGGGAGTTTCCTTATAGAGAAACAAGTGAAATTCAGCTGGGACCAGCCAGCTAACCATGTCCGCCTTATAGAGGTGTCTACCTTACAGTGGTGTTCGCTTTGAGAGAGTTGATTGTAATAACTGGTAACAGCCATGTTAATTCATTTGCCAGTGGATATAAAAAGCTACAACTTTATTTACATTTGTACAGAGAACAAAGTTTATACCTGCAGGCTCAATCTTGCTAGATCCGGCGAAATATTTCATCTGTATATAAGGATGTACCAAAAACTTCGCCGTTACTTAACGGCGAAATATTTCATCTGTATATAAAGATGAACCTAAAACTTCGCCGTTACTTAACGGCGAAATATTTCATCTGTATATAAGGATGAACCTAAAACTTCGCGATTAATTAACGGCGAAATATTTCATCTGTATATAAAGATGCACCTAAAACTTCGCCGTTACTTAACGGCGAAATATTTCATCTGTATATAAAGATGAACCTAAAACTTCGCGATTAATTAACGGCGAAATATTTCATCTGTATATAAGGATGTACCAAAAACTTCGCCGTTACTTAACGGCGAAATATTTCATCTGTATATAAAGATGAACCTAAAACTTCGCCGTTACTTAACGGCGAAATATTTCATCTGTATATAAAGATGCACCTAAAACTTCGCGATTAATTAACGGAGAAATATTTCATCTGTATATAAAGATGCACCTAAAACTTCGCCGTTACTTAACGGCGAAATATTTCATCTGTATATAAAGATGAACCTAAAACTTCGCCGTTAATTAACGGCGAAATATTTCATCTGTATAGTTATTGACCTATGTGTAGTTATGGACCTAAAACTTCGCCGACGGCGAAATATGTATTTGCTGGACCTAAAGCTTCGCCAATTTAAGTATTGTACACGGTTCAGTTGGGAGTCTGTAAAACAGGACCGGATATACCTGTGGATGGCCTGGATGGCGGATAAAATGCGGATGGAAAAATGCTAAAAAATTAAATCAAATTACATTTAGCAACTGAAAAAATAAACGGGAAAATGAGGTTAGCAAAGAGAGGGGACCGGCTATTGTATTTTCCCGGCGGATAATACAACGGGAATACAATGGAATTGCGCCGGAAGTCCGTCAGATGTTAAAAGCACGACTGCTGGGTGAACACTTTTCGACCTTATGATTTATCTTTTGGATAGCACTATCCACTCTGGAACAGATAAACTATAATGTGAAAGTAAACTTAAAAGCAATTCTCATGGTGTCACTGTTCACATAGCCTCCTTCGCAGATATACTTTTTGGGCTCAACAACAACGACAACAAAAAACAGTTTTCACTTCACTTGACCTGGACGGCGTTATACAAATAATAATAAATTGAATGCAACAGATCATGCCAACAAGCTTGTTTTGAGGTAAACAACGACAAACTTTCTTGAATGTACTCTAGTTACGGTATATACCATAGTGTTCCTCCGATCCCAGGGACCTGAAAATAACCCATGCTCTTTTCCTTCTGAGTATGGCTTTGTTGAATATTTCGCCGTTAATTAATCGCGAAGTTTTAGGTTCATCCTTATATACAGATGAAATATTTCGCCGTTAATTAATCGCGAAGTTTTTGGTACATCCTTATATACAGATGAAATATTTCGCCGTTAATTAATCGCGAAGTTTTAGGTTCATCATTATATACAGATGAAATATTTCGCCGTTAATTAATCGCGAAGTTTTAGGTTCATCATTATATACAGATGAAATATTTCGCCGTTAAGTAACGGCGAAGTTTTAAGTGCATCTTTATATACAGATGAAATATTTCGCCGTTAATTAACGGCGAAGTTTTTGGTACATCCTTATATACAGATGAAATATTTCGCCGTTAAGTAACGGCGAAGTTTTTGGTACATCCTTATATACAGATGAAATATTTCGCCGTTAAGTAACGGCGGAGTTTTAGGTGCATCCTTATATACAGATGAAATATTTCGCCGTTAATTAATCGCGAAGTTTTAGGTTCATCTTTATATACAGATGAAATATTTCGCCGTTAATTAACGGCGAAGTTTTTGGTACATCCTTATATACAGATGAAATATTTCGCCGTTAAGTAACGGCGGAGTTTTAGGTGCATCCTTATATACAGATGAAATATTTCGCCGTTAATTAATCGCGAAGTTTTAGGTGCATCTTTATATACAGATGAAATATTTCGCCGTTAATTAATCGCGAAGTTTTAGGTTCATCATTATATACAGATGAAATATTTCGCCGTTAATTAATCGCGAAGTTTTAGGTTCATCATTATATACAGATGAAATATTTCGCCGTTAAGTAACGGCGAAGTTTTAGGTGCATCCTTATATACAGATGAAATATTTCGCCGTTAAGTAACGGCGAAGTTTTAGGTGCATCCTTATATACAGATGAAGTATTTCGCCGTTAAGTAACGGCGAAGTTTTTGGTTCATCCTTATATACAGATGAAATATTTCGCCGTTAAGTAACGGCGGAGTTTTAGGTGCATCCTTATATACAGATGAAATATTTCGCCGTTAATTAATCGCGAAGTTTTAGGTTCATCTTTATATACAGATGAAATATTTCGCCGTTAATTAACGGCGAAGTTTTGGTACATCCTTATATACAGATGAAATATTTCGCCGTTAAGTAACGGCGGAGTTTTAGGTGCATCCTTATATACAGATGAAATATTTCGCCGTTAATTAATCGCGAAGTTTTAGGTGCATTTTATATACAGATGAAATATTTCGCCGTTAATTAATCGCGAAGTTTTAGGTTCATCATTATATACAGATGAAATATTTCGCCGTTAAGTAACGGCGAAGTTTTAGGTGCATCCTTATATACAGATGAAATATTTCGCCGTTAATTAATCGCGAAGTTTTAGGTTCATCATTATATACAGATGAAATATTTCGCCGTTAATTAATCGCGAAGTTTTAGGTTCATCATTATATACAGATGAAATATTTCGCCGTTAAGTAACGGCGAAGTTTTTAAGTGCATCTTTATATACAGATGAAATATTTCGCCGTTAATTAACGGCGAAGTTTTTGGTACATCCTTATATACAGATGAAATATTTCGCCGTTAAGTAACGGCGAAGTTTTTGGTACATCCTTATATACAGATGAAATATTTCGCCGTTAAGTAACGGCGGAGTTTTAGGTGCATCCTTATATACAGATGAAATATTTCGCCGTTAATTAATCGCGAAGTTTTAGGTTCATCTTTATATACAGATGAAATATTTCGCCGTTAATTAACGGCGAAGTTTTTGGTACATCCTTATATACAGATGAAATATTTCGCCGTTAAGTAACGGCGGAGTTTTAGGTGCATCCTTATATACAGATGAAATATTTCGCCGTTAATTAATCGCGAAGTTTTAGGTGCATCTTTATATACAGATGAAATATTTCGCCGTTAATTAATCGCGAAGTTTTAGGTTCATCATTATATACAGATGAAATATTTCGCCGTTAATTAATCGCGAAGTTTTAGGTTCATCATTATATACAGATGAAATATTTCGCCGTTAAGTAACGGCGAAGTTTTAGGTGCATCCTTATATACAGATGAAATATTTCGCCGTTAAGTAACGGCGAAGTTTTAGGTGCATCCTTATATACAGATGAAGTATTTCGCCGTTAAGTAACGGCGAAGTTTTTGGTTCATCCTTATATACAGATGAAATATTTCGCCGTTAAGTAACGGCGGAGTTTTAGGTGCATCCTTATATACAGATGAAATATTTCGCCGTTAATTAATCGCGAAGTTTTAGGTTCATCTTTATATACAGATGAAATATTTCGCCGTTAATTAACGGCGAAGTTTTTGGTACATCCTTATATACAGATGAAATATTTCGCCGTTAAGTAACGGCGGAGTTTTAGGTGCATCCTTATATACAGATGAAATATTTCGCCGTTAATTAATCGCGAAGTTTTAGGTGCATCTTTATATACAGATGAAATATTTCGCCGTTAATTAATCGCGAAGTTTTAGGTTCATCTTTATATACAGATGAAATATTTCGCCGTTAATTAACGGCGAAGTTTTTGGTACATCCTTATATACAGATGAAATATTTCGCCGTTAAGTAACGGCGGAGTTTTAGGTGCATCCTTATATACAGATGAAATATTTCGCCGTTAAGTAACGGCGAAGTTTTAGGTGCATCCTTATGGAACGCCACAACTGTCTTATGATATTTCTGTCAATTATATTCGGTGCTTACTTCATTATATTCGGTGCTTATGTCATTATACTGGGTGCTTATGTCATTATACTGGGTGCTTATGTCTTTATATTCGGTGCTTCTGTCATTATACTCGGTGCTTTTGTCATTATATTGGGTTCATATCTCATTATATTGGGTGCTTTCTTCATTATATTCGGTGCTTACTTCATTATATTCGGTGCTTACTTCATTATATTCGGTGCTTACTTCATTATATTCGGTGCTTATTTCATTATATTCGGTGCTCACTTCCTTTGGTGCTTTCTTCATTATATTCGGTGCTTTTGTCATTATATTCGGTGCTTATTTCATTATATTCGGTGCTTACTTCATTATATTCGGTGCTTATTTCATTATATTCGGTGCTCACTTCCTTTGGTGCTTTCTTCATTATATTCGGTGCTTTTGTCATTATATTCGGTGCTTATTTCATTATATTCGGTGCTTTCTTCAATATGATCGTCACCAGACTTCCGTTTTGCGTAAGAATCCTGAGGAGGTCTGGGGTAGGGTAAAAAATATACCAGAATGCAGTTCTCGCTTTCCCCATGCGAGCACGATGGAGGACATTTTGGAAAAGCTTGGACTTCCATCGCTCGTAAGTAAATTTCGAAGAGAACGAATTGTCCCATCTACAATTCTTTCCATGACCGATGATGATATTAGGATACTAGGTATCGAAGACGAAGAACCTCTCTTGGGATTTAAACTGCATCCATCGCTACTATTTCATGGAGTTGATACATCGTTCTTGCCGTTAGCAAACACGTGCATAAATGCAATTAGGTTGCCCAGGCCATCACTACACGTCTCTATTCCATCTGATGACACACTGTTTGAATTGTATGACTGTGCCTTTTTGACTAACTATTTTGGTAACAACTAATAATATTGTGATAGTTGTACTGTTTATCATACTGTTGTTGTTCATTTGTAAAAGGTAGTGGTTAATGCCAAGATTAACCTAATTGAGGAATGCTACCATTTATTGGTGTGGTAGCTCTCTTTTTGATTTGCTTGTTTTAAGATAAATGTTGGCACTGATTGTGATAGGTCTGCTGTTCAATCATGCTTTTGTTCAGGTTTCTTAAAAAGGAGATATATGCTGTGAGGGATGTAAACAGTGAAATGTCATTTATTTTCCGTGTTAGACCTTTTGAATCAGGCAAATGTCATGACTTGTACGGAAAGATTAGCACTTAAATTGTGACAGATGTTACATGTACTATTCAATTATTACACTGTTGCTGTTTACAAGGTATTAATTAATGTAAAGGGAAGTGGTTGTGTAAAGCTAGGAATGATATAGTAGCGTTATTCTTGCTGTCATTCATTGCAATGGTAAGCCTCCATGTTTGAAACCATTTACTGATACATAAAGTGGCTCAATAGTTTTGCAAGGGTATACATGTACATTCCCAAATTTGAACAGCTGATACATGTACGTTACTGTCATAGCACCGTCTGCCTAGCTACTTCACCCATTTACTAGAAATAGAATGAGGGACGTTAGATTGTTTTAAAAGTTTAGGTTCAGATATCGAGAAAAATGTTTATATGTAAAATTGATGACGTCATCGCTGTGTTGCTATGGTAACACTGATGCCAACCAAACCAATTTTTTTTTAAAGTTCATTCTATTTCTAGTAATTGAGTGTAGTAGCTAGCCAGATGGAGCTCTGACAGTGAAGTATCAGCCGTTCAAATTTGAGAAGGTATGGCCTTGCAAAACTAAAATGAGCCACTTAGAATCACTTCGTTTTGTTACTGTTTACAGCTACCTTCAGGAATAGATAGTTAATTTCTTGACTAAACATTAAGTGCAAGATAGTATATTCTAGACGTTGTGTTATTGTCTGACTACTGTAACCACATACTGAAATGAAAGTTTGCCAATCACTGATACAAATGACACAATAATTGCAATGAGAACTTCAATGTAATTCCACTGAGGTGAATTTTGTATTGTACTAAGCAGTCAGATTTGTTAAGATAATTAAAGTGGGAAGTGGTTGTTACTTTTTTTCTGTTAAAGAAGTTGATGCAATAATAAATTTATTTTTCCCTGCATGCATGTGTATGGTGGCCCATTAACGCCATAGCATTTTTTGAATAAATTTGCCTTTTTTTTCGATTTATTATTTTCTTTTGTACAAAATAATATTTTTTTTTTCCTTTTTTTTAAATTTATACTTACTTTTATTTATTTATTTATTTATTATTTATTTTTTTTTAATTTTTTTTTAATTTTTTTTTAATTTTTTTTTAATTTTTTTTTTAATTTTTTTTAATTTTTTTAATTTTTATTTCTTATTTCAAATTTATTTTTATTTGTTTTATTTTTTATTTTATTTTATTTTTATTTCTTATTTTAAAATTTTTTAAACTTTTTATTATTTTCTATTTTTTTTTAATTTTCGAAAAAAAAAAAAAAACTTCGTGTGGCCCATTGACGCCATAACAAAAAAAACAAAAAACAAAATGAAAATATGCTCGTGGCCCAGTGACGCCATAGGCCCATGGACGCCATAGACCACAATGCATTTCGGCTGAGATATCCCACGATGCACTTCCAGAGATAATCACAGCGCGGGAAACACAATAATGGCGTCAAGAATTAGAAACATCGACTGGAAAGACGATTTGGATTTGAAGACCGATTTACTGGAGTACGTGAAACAGAATTTGAGACAACAGGAGATTTTAGATTTTGTTAAACTGAAATTCCCTATGTATGCGTGGAGTATTCGGACTCTCTCTCGTAGACTCCAGTATTTCGGTATTACGTTTACTGATTATAGCGTGGATGTAGACGATTTGCGAGTCGCAGTCGGAAAAGAAATGGAGGGTCCTGGTAGTCTTCTCGGTTATAGAGCTTTGCATAAAAAGGTACGTGAAGTTCACGGCTTAAACGTGCCCAGGAATCTGGTATATGATATGATGTCTGAAGTCAACCCAAGTGGACTTGAAGCAAGAGGAGGTGTCGGACAACCTAAAAGGCCTCGCAGAACGAATGCATTTACATCGAATGTAAGTTTATATCCTCAGATTATTATTTAGTTTAGTTTAGTTTAGACCGCAAGAAAGATGGTTTAACGGCTATGTACTTATTTAGGACAGACATTTATACCCTACAGGACTTGAAAGTCGAAATATAAATGGTGGGTGAACTAAATTTGGGTCGGTGAGTCGGTGATATCTCGTGAGTGACGATCAAGCCGCAAGAGCGAGCCATCTCACGATCGTGGTTTCCAATTATTGCCATTATACAAAACAAACACCTCGGAGCAAAAGAGAAAGATCACACTAGCACAATTCTGCAGCATGGCCTAATGCAGAATTATATTTGAAAAAAGAAACATGGAAATTGTTGCGGAGGACATGACCGGTCAACATGATCGGCAAAGATGAAAGGTTGACCGGTCAAGGACCGTCAAATGCCGTTATTTCATGCACTGCCCTATAAACCTTAATACGGCCACACAGAATATCTTGCGACAACTGTTAAACATACGGTATATCGGTAAGGGTGAAGATTTTAACTTTCTATAGAGGGCAAAAATGTCAAAACTCCTCTCCTATCAATCTCCCTTTTGCCTGTAGGTGGGTTCCAATGCTGCTTTTTATATTGATTTAGGGACCAGATTGTACAATGTCGCTTGACGGTCATGACAAGATGTGCGGCTATCAAAACTCCATGTTTCCTCTATGTATATATGGTGGCCAGGATACATACAGTGGAAGAATGAACTTCTTAAGGATTTGGACCACGAACAGTCACCCCAAGATCATTGGCAGATTTTACCTGGAATATTTATATGAGAGCAGAGGTGAGGTTGTCAGGGAAACATACATTTTGATATACAGGTATATATCAAAATTAATATTTCCCTGCAGGGTCTTTGCAATTTTATTGTTAAACTAGGTCATGTGTTCCAGGATTTTATGGAACATCACTGAATAATCATAATCACAATCACTGAATGCGGAATCAATAAATTTAAGGGGGCATTGTAAGTGAAAATTGGGACAATTGAGAGAGAATGAGAAAGGAAAAATTGTAAATACACACCAGTTACTTGATAACCTAAACTTGATTCCTGTCAGCCAATGGTCATAACCTAGAGATGTTTGTCTTATAAATGTATCATTGACAGAAGCATATGGTTAATTTTGGAAGATGTATCTGGCAAACAGAAATAAAAAGAGATAATAAAAATGGAATAAGAAGAATCGTACTGAATGAATGCTATTCTTCTTCCAGTACTGCCACAGAGAATTAGAATTGACAAAGGAACAGAAACTGTTGTCATGGCCACCATGCAGAGTTTCCTTCGTGCTCAACACGGTGATTTAGAGAATGCGACAGACAGTGTCTTGTATGGGCCTTCTACTCAAAACAAAATAGAAAGGTGGTGGCGTGAACTCCTAGAAAGGATGGAAAGGTTCTTCAAACAGCAATTGTCTACTTTGGTCGAGGACGGAGATTATGACTCTAGTAACAAGGAAGACAGGTTAAAATTTACATATACAATGTAAAACCATATTTTTTCAAAAGCAGCAGTCTTGAATAATAATAATAATAATAATAATATTATTATTATTATTATGTATACTAGGGGCCTGATTTCCGTGGAGCTCTGATTTTCCATAGTTTACAATGATCTTTCATGTGGATTATGATGAATAAAATTAGCAAAAATGCACCCTCACCCCCCCTCTTAAAAAAGCTAATTAGTTTAAGCTTCTGAAATAATGTTTCTTGTGTGTAATCTGTCATGCATGACCTCGGAGTCAGTGATGTATGTTATGTTATGCCATATTACGTCACCATTTATCAAAAACTGACTCTCCACAATACGACTTAATAGCTTGACACCTTTAAATAAATTCCAGAAGAAAGGTATTTTTAACTCCAAGAATAAACCCAGCGTCAGTTGAATAATACTAGCATAGCATAATAACAATATGTGAGACGTGGTGGCGTAATGGTTAGTGCGTTGTACTCCGGACTGAGCAGTCCAGGTTCAAGCCCTGGCCGGGGTCATTGTGTTGTTTTCTTGGGCAACACACTTTACTCCACCCAGGAGTATAAATGGGTACCAGCGACCAAATGCTGGGGGTAATTAACCTGATATGGACTAGCATCCCATCCAGGGAAGTAGCAATACTCCTAGTCACTTCATGCTACAGAAACCGTCATAATCTCCGGCGGTTGTGGGCCACTAGGCTCGTGAAGACTTTACCTTCTATAATAACAATATGATGATGGCTCTGTTATGTACTCAGTGACTTGTATTGACACTAAATAAAAATAAATTATGCATGGTGATTTACAATACCACGCTGACATAAAAAGTCTTGCTGTTTTAATCTCCAGGAATTTGCTGGCCTACGTTTACATTCCTATTCTTCAAAAGGAACTTGATGTCTTCAGAGTTTCTGTTTGGAATAACCACCGCGTCCGTAAACAGAAGGGTAAAGAGCTCCCTGCAGGAGTACCAGAGCACATTTATACCTGTCCAGAGAAGTACGGCGGTGAAAAATGTGGTCTCCTCGTTACAGAACAACAACTTATGGAAGTTGCAAATTTATCAAATGTCTTAGATGGTACAGATGATTATTTAGAGCCGAATTTTCGCAAGGAATGTGAAAGGCATATTCTGAACACTGATGACATAACACCTGCCGAGGCTGCAAATGCTTATCTATATTTGAAAGCTAATTTTGATTCAAACAGGGTTTGAATTATTTTGTGCCATTATAACATAAGCTTATTATATTCAGGGTTATTTCTAAGTAAAAACTTGGTCAGACTCAGCTACTAAAAAAGTCAAGATCCAGCCAACTAGAATGTAAATGTACAAGTTCAACACTACCAGGATTTTGTATGGTCAGGTGGCCCATTAATTCAACCAGTGGAATTAGCTGACAGACAATGCTTAAAATATTTCTTAGTTGAATATTTGGACAGCCAAAATGTATAGGCTATTAAAATTTTACAGTACAATCTGGAATTGATTTGTGGGTATTTATTTGTCCTCAAACTTCAGATCAGGAATACCTCTCTACTTGAGCAATGCAAGTCTCCAATTCCTATTTTTGTAGATACTTGCATACTAGTCTTGTTTATGAACATTCAGAAATGACTTAAGTCATTCCATTGAAAACATTGATTTTTCATTAGATCGACCTCAGTTAGGTCCCATGCACCTTGATGACCAGATAAAGAACTAACAGATAAAAAATGCCCCAAATTAATTTCCAAAGTGAAACACACTTGTTTTCAAGGCTTTAAAACACAACATATATTTAAGATAAGTTAGGTCTGTTCTTTTTTAACTGATGAAACAGCCATACTAGGTTTTGAAATATTACTTCTCAAACTGTGGATTTCATATTTTAAATGACCACATGTGTAATTACATAGGTCCTTGAAATACAAATACTCATTCAATAAGCTTAAGATTATTTTGATGAAAATGGGTAGTTTTCAGTGAATGTGCTCAAGGGTAAGATCAGCCTTCCTTAAAAATAGATGGAGGGGGAGGGGCAGAGTGATATTGGCTCTTTTCTTTTTCCAATAAAAGGGGAAGAGGTGAAACATTTTCGGGCCCAAAGTCAGCCTTACACAAGGGGAGGGGAGACTTGCCTGAATTTCAGCCTTCTCATCTGTTGCTTACTTCCCTTGGTTAAGGGGAGACGAGATCCACCACTCGTAGCCTTTCCCCACCCCTAGGCATTCCTCAAGTTAGCCCAGGAGTTTACCCCTGGGGGAAACTAGTGACGCATAACAACCGAGCAACTATGAAAATAAATTTCCAACGAATCATTATAATACTTAAATATTAAAAAACGTAAACATGACTATTGTTTTGAAAAATGTCATATCACAAGGTCGTTATCTCTATAAACAAAAATAAAGGATAACTGACAACTGCAGTTAACACAACTTTATGAAGTATAAACTGTCTTCACTGCTCTGTTCAATGTTCAGTCCTTGATATTAGAAATGAAAAAAACGTTGTAACATAATTTCGTCATCTCTAAAAATTAAACATGTATGATATAAACTTACAGGATAACTGATGACTGCAGTTCAACACAACTTTGCGAAATACATAAACGTGTCTGTACTGCTCTGTTCAATCTTCAATCCTTGAATTCAAGAACCCTCCGCATGTTGTCGTTCACTTCTAATCTTCGTCAGAGCTTCCCGATTCTCTGTATAACACAGTAGCCGAACCGTACTACTCTTTATCAAGTTTTATTAGGGCACAATATTTATTACACATGTGTACGTCCTTGAATCTCTCGATGGCAGAGTATGACAAGTTTCCAGAACAGAAGAGGATGGTCTGACCATCTGTGTCCCTCAGTTCCGCACTGGCAATTTCAGGATCACTGAGGCAATATCCTTTACCTTGGATGTCCACAACCATTAATGCCTTCTCTGACTTAACATAGGTATAATGTACAAAAGTCTCGGCTTTCAGAGAGACTTCACTTCCATCAGGGTAGATGTCTCCTGTGTTGTTGACATATTTACTGAACACGCCGTTGCCATCCAAAAAGTTTTCAACAGTGACACATTCTTCGTTAAGTTTGCTGAAGTATACTTTTGTATATGTGAAAGTGTCTCCAAACTCTTTTGGCCTCTCCAATTCTAAGCTTTTAGCAAAGTTGCGGGCTAGCGCGTTCATCTGCACAGCTTTTCGTGTATGATTTTCTACACTTCCAAACAAATCTTTAATTGAACTAATTTGGTCTTCCTTAAACTTTTTCAGCACATATTTTCCGGCCGGAATTCCAGACAATGCTTTCGCCTCGTAAGCATCGCGGAAGGCCCCGCTTGCAAATTTTTCTTTCTGCAAAGAGAGCCTTACTTCGAATGGATCGAGCCATGTCCTGTGCTTGACGGAAAACTCCTCAAATGTCAGAGTAACAACATCAGTTTTCGGTGTTATAAGCTTTCCAAGCTTTAACATTGCACTTAAAGGCAGGGATGCGGGAATCTGAGATGGCATAGGAGCATGTTTCGTTATACTTTTCCTTATATCTACCGACTTGCTAGGGCTGCAGGGTGCGGATTGAGGAATTTGGTTCTCCCGTCGATCCGGGGCATCTGAACGTGGGACAGTATTATTTAGTTCGATAAACCTAATGTGAAGCACTTTCCAATCCTTGATTTGACTTGCCTCGGTGTAAGACGGTCCTCGTTCACCAGCAAGTATATCACAATCCATGTTGGTGGCCTGAAAATGTTTTTTACATGCGTCTTTAATATTCTGGAGTGTGGCTTCGCTATTTATAGGCACCATGGTTAGAGGGCCAATACGAGAGTATTTTTGGCACTTGCCTTCAACTGATGCAGATAGACGTTGAACTGTTAGATAATCTACTCCATTTTGGGTCTCTTCCTTGCTCTTTCCACCCGTTCTCTTCTTACACACCTTCTCTTTAAAGTCCTCCCAAGCAGGAGTCTTCTTTCGTTTCGACATCACCTCGATCTCGAGAGCACAGAAACGATTCTTTCAAGCCGTCTTTCAATATGGCCGCGGTTTCTTGTCCATGAACAAAACACAGGCTGCAAGTGCATCGTGGGATATCTCAGCCGAAATGCATTGTGGTCTATGGCGTCCATGGGCCTATGGCGTCACTGGGCCACGAGCATATTTTCATTTTTGTTTTTTTGTTTTTTTTGTTATGGCGTCAATGGGCCACACGAAGTTTTTTTTTTTTTTTCGAAAATTAAAAAAAAATAGAAAATAATAAAAAGTTAAAAAATTTAAAATAAGAAATAAAAATAAAATAAAATAAAAAATAAAACAAATAAAAATAAATTTGAAATAAGAAATAAAAATTAAAAAAAATTAAAAAAAATTAAAAAAAAATTTAAAAAAAAAAAATAATAAATAAATAAATAAATAAAAGTAAGTATAAATTTAAAAAAAGGAAAAAAAATATTATTTTGTACAAAAGAAAATAATAAATCGAAAAAAAAGGCAAATTTATTCAAAAAATGCTATGGCGTTAATGGCCACCATACATGTGAAGATCAATTTCCCTCTTGCACAATTTTGTTATGAAACCTTGCTTATGTGGAGCTTATATGGATAGAATTCCACCATACACAACACTATTAATCCCTTATTTCCCTTCCCCAAAACTAGTCCTTGCACAAGTGAATGGTACTCTAACATGGTGCTACACGAAAACACAACAATATTTAAAAGCAATGATACAACGTTAACAGTAATACAGTAATTTCTTGTTAACGGGTCTTCAGAAACTCGTCTGCAGACATTTCAGCAAAACGTGTCTTGTATTGCACAATTGCATGTAGACATCTTTTAAATAAGAATGTAAAAAAAAAGTAATAAAGGGGCATGACGAAATTATCTTAGTGAGCAAAGAAGCTCAGAAAGTGGAGCCTTGGGGGAGGTGAGAGAAAGGGAGGGCTACTTTTCTCATGGGAAGTGGAGGTTGGGGGGATTGAAAAACGATGGTTCAACCCCACTTCCCAACTGTTCTTATGCTCCATCTTGCCTGTTTCTGTTTTCTTGAAGTGATAAATGTACATCCCTCTAAGTACCCTCTGAATGTGTGATAATGTCAAGAGCTTTGAGATACAAATCAATTCCGAAGTTAGGTGATATCCATGTAGCTGGAATTTCAATGCTCAGCTGCTCCCTGCAGTTGTCGCTCAGCTGAAATGATGGAGGGTCAAATATTGGTCTACCAGACCCATCCTCGGCTTCATCGTCAATAAAACCTTCGACCCCATAAGAGGGAATGGCCTCACCTCTCAATTCTATTCCTACTGGGTTTTGAAGTTGACCTACGACCCACATTCTAATAGGTGATGATCTTGTAGTTCGCATTCTGTGCTGCGACCAAGCCCTGTTCCAAATGTCTAGCTTTTCTTGGATTTTAGATAGATAAACATGATGAAGAGCAGCCAAATGAAGATCATTCAAATGGTCTAAAATTCCCTCATCTTCCATGAAGTAGAATAATTGATAATGAAGCCCCAGAACACCCTGATATACGTCTTTCCACAACCGTTCGATCCGTTGGTTGTGGGTACTCTTTCCTGTTATGGCACTTCCTCTATCTCTCCCCCTTCTTGATATCATGTAGTCAACGATACTGACATTCTCACGACCCTGATCGGTTCGAATTCTGCTCGGTAAGCCAAACCTGTCGACTGCTTCTAAGAAAGAAGCCAGAACTGTCGCTGCCTTGTTATTGTCTGCACACTCTAACATTACTGGTAAACGGCTATAGCCATCAATTCCACCAATGATAATAAAGTTCCACCTCACAAGTTTATGGTTAGTGTCAATATGCCACAAATGGTTAGGGCCTTGGACATTATACACTCTTCGTTGCAACCGGCCTTTCTTTCTCTCGCGTACTCCTTCCTGATCTACACGGTGAATGCTGTCTCGAAGCCGCATCCTTTGCACTTTAATGCCTCTTTCTTGTAGGAGAAACTTCATCATTCCTTCTCCACAGAAGGGAAATTCCTTCGATAATTCTGTAATATGGCGATCAAGCTCTCCATCCGAAATGTCACTAAAATCTTGAGAGCTCAGACCGTAGCTTTGCATTCTACGATAAATTGTGCTCTCCGAGACGGACAACATAGAAGCAATTTCTTTAATCATAAAACCTTCCTCTAAATGATTCTCGAGGACTGACTTTGGGATGTTGAACTCTGGAGCTCCAGACCTTAGACGTTTTCTTTGAGGCTTCCGTCTGCCGTAGATAGCGCATTCCACTCGTAAATTCATCATGTCAGCCCGGTTATTTACACCCAGTTGATTCATTTCACATACAGATAGCAGTGGAATTACATCAGGAGTGATTTTCTCCTCTTGAAATACTTCAATTAGATTTTCTAACTTATGTCGTTTGAGAATGGAGACCATAAGTTCCGTCTTATCCGCCATTTTAATTTCCGATTGGAAAAGAGCGGGAAAAGCGAGAATTGCATTCTGGTATATTTTTTACCCTACCCCAGACCTCCTCCGGATTCTTACGCAAAACGGAAGTCTGGTGACGATCATATTGAAGAAAGCACCGAATATAATGAAATAAGCACCGAATATAATGACAAAAGCACCGAATATAATGAAGAAAGCACCAAAGGAAGTGAGCATCGAATATAATGAAATAAGCACCGAATATAATGAAGTAAGCACCGAATATAATGAAATAAGCACCGAATATAATGACAAAAGCACCGAATATAATGAAGAAAGCACCAAGGAAGTGAGCACCGAATATAATGAAATAAGCACCGAATATAATGAAGTAAGCACCGAATATAATGAAGTAAGCACCGAATATAATGAAGTAAGCACCGAATATAATGAAGTAAGCACCGAATATAATGAAGAAAGCACCCAATATAATGAGATATGAACCCAATATAATGACAAAAGCACCGAGTATAATGACAGAAGCACCGAATATAAAGACATAAGCACCCAGTATAATGACATAAGCACCCAGTATAATGACATAAGCACCGAATATAATGAAGTAAGCACCGAATATAATTGACAGAAATATCATAAGACAGTTGTGGCGTTCCATACATCCTTATATACAGATGAAGTATTTCGCCGTTAAGTAACGGCGAAGTTTTTGGTTCATCCTTATATACAGATGAAATATTTCGCCGTTAAGTAACGGCGGAGTTTTAGGTGCATCCTTTATATACAGATGAAATATTTCGCCGTTAATTAATCGCGAAGTTTTAGGTTCATCTTTATATACAGATGAAATATTTCGCCGTTAATTAACGGCGAAGCTTTTGGTACATCCTTATATACAGATGAAATATTTCGCCGTTAAGTAACGGCGGAGTTTTTAGGTGCATCCTTATATACAGATGAAATATTTCGCCGTTAATTAATCGCGAAGTTTTAGGTTCATCTTTATATACAGATGAAATATTTCGCCGTTAATTAACGGCGAAGTTTTTGGTACATCCTTATATACAGATGAAATATTTCGCCGTTAAGTAACGGCGGAGTTTTAGGTGCATCCTTATATACAGATGAAATATTTCGCCGTTAATTAATCGCGAAGTTTTAGGTTCATCTTTATATACAGATGAAATATTTTGCCGTTAATTAATCGCGAAGTTTTAGGTTCATCTTTATATACAGATGAAATATTTCGCCGTTAATTAATCGCGAAGTTTTAGGTTCATCATTATATACAGATGAAATATTTCGCCGTTAATTAATCGCGAAGTTTTAGGTTCATCATTATATACAGATGAAATATTTCGCCGTTAAGTAACGGCGAAGTTTTTGGTGCATCCTTATATACAGATGAAATATTTCGCCGTTAAGTAACGGCGAAGTTTTAGGTGCATCCTTATATACAGATGAAGTATTTCGCCGTTAAGTAACGGCGAAGTTTTTGGTTCATCCTTATATACAGATGAAATATTTCGCCGTTAAGTAACGGCGGAGTTTTAGGTGCATCCTTATATACAGATGAAATATTTCGCCGTTAATTAATCGCGAAGTTTTAGGTTCATCTTTATATACAGATGAAATATTTCGCCGTTAATTAACGGCGAAGTTTTTGGTACATCCTTATATACAGATGAAATATTTCGCCGTTAAGTAACGGCGAAGTTTTAGGTGTATCTTTATATGCAGATGAAATATTTCGCCGTTAATTAACGGCGAAGTTTTGCGTCTGTATTATTATATATACAGATTCACTTATTTGCTAAATTTAAATTCTCTCTGTAGAGTGAGGTCAATACAAAATTCGCATTTATCAAATCACCGATTTTAAACTGCACAGCCAAATTAAATTAATACCGTAATGAACAAACCTTGTCGCAATATCTTGCACTTCTTTATCGGCCATTCTCTCCTCACTGGGTGCACCACAAGCCATTTTGGATAAAGACCTATCTAGTGGAATACCTAACACAAAATGTTCCAAACCGAAAATATATTGAGCTAAATATACAAATGATTCTTCATGTGACAGTCACCAGGTCACCTGACGTCTCCTGATAGGAAGAACCGTGGTTACCAAGCCTCGTTGAGGGAGAGGGAGGTTACTAAGGAATATGGCGGATGGCAAGGAAGTGAAGAAGTCGCGATGGAAAAAATCCGAAAAACATCGTCGGATTCGACGTCAAGAATTATGGGCAAAGGAAGAAAAAGAGATTAAAGAGTTAGAGGAACGCTCCAGAGATGTAAGTGGTCGCTATCCTTCTTTAATAGAGGTTTGCCGACATGTTGATATATTAAAGCGTGTTAAAAATATGGTTTTCAAAACATTACCACGTGCAATATTTTAGCTAAGGGCGATAGCAAAGGTCACCCTTATAAATAGCATGACATTGCTAGGTGTGTGATGAATTGGTGATCATTTGGTAATCTATAATAATAATAATAATAATCTGTTTGTACAAAGTCGAGAAATCATGCACAACACATGTTGAAAGGGCATTTCTTATTTTCATGGAAGACAAATAAGCTTGCTGTCTCTCCCCCCCCCCCCCCCCCCCCCCCTCCTCCCAACCGGGGTGTACTACCATGTATAGCCTATATGGGGATGTGCCACCCTATAAATAGGACATGGGTTTTCTGGGTTTTTGACTCAAGACTATCATAGACAGGGTACATGGGTCCCGGTGTAGTCAATCGAACGTTTGGTAATTGAACCAAATCAAGCTCAATGGTTTGATTGATTTGGATCGAGTTCAGTAATCAAACATAATCAAACTCACCAAAACATTTTGCCAATCGAACATTCAATAATCAAACGCTTTCTTCAATCAAACATAATCAAGACTTTTTTCCTTGGCCTGTGCTTTCACATGTGTTTATGTTCTTTACACTGTCTTGGCTCATATGGTTATAAAAGGGAAATCTCTCCATTTTATTACTTGACTTTATTAAAACTGCAGTGCTTATGATATTTATGCTGTTTTTTTATTCTACAGGACAAAATCTAACTAATTGCGTTGATTTAGTTCGATTGGTTCGATTGAGTTCGGTAATCAAATTCAACGAAAAGTTCCAGTTTGATTACATGTATGTTTGATTGCCGAACCAATCGTAAAACAATCGAACGATTGAGTTTGATTGATTTTTGATTTGGTTTTGTTCGATTGACTACGCTGGGATGGGTGCCATTCAGTTATCAGGAAATATTTTCCCCGACGTTTTATGCAGGCCCAGCTGCCGTCCGACCTTGGGTCTGACAAAAACAATATAAATGTCGACAACAGATCACTGTCTGAACAGGGTCAGGGTTTGACAGCCTGGGCAGCATGCCCAGGCTGTTTCAATTTAATATATAAATATATAAATATTGTACATGTACACATAAAATAAACATAAAAGCTGGCCAGCATATTTTTTTCAGTGATTAACTGTAGTATCTCCCTTATCTTTTGTGTTTTTAGCTTGAGTCTTCTGCCACTGTGTCAAAGTTCTCTGATTTACCTCTTTCACAAAGAACACTTCAAGGTACAGTAGATCTGACTATTTTAATATTTTGAATTAAAATTCACCTTTTTATTGATTTGTGTTATTTCTGAAGCTTATAATAAAATTACTGCACATTCTTTTGTGTGCGCAGACTATCTAATCAGAAGCTGAGGGAAAAATCTTAGGAAATAGCTTCATGTTCTTTCTCCAGTGCTGCTCAGCTTCTGATTGGATAGTCTACAGGCGTACACAAAATAATGTGAATAAATTAAGAGTGGTCACACTTTTGGGCTCCTTGCTGTAAAATAGTTACTTGTCTAACTACAGCAGCAGCTATAACTTTCTTTCATTCATCAGGCTTGCAAAGTACAGGTTATCAGATTCCAACAGAAATACAGAAGGCTGGAATCCCAATATCTTTAAAGGGCTGTGATATATTGGGAGCTGCCAAGACTGGCTCAGGGAAAACATTGGCGTTTCTTATTCCTGTAAGGCATCCAGGTTTCGTCTTTTAGTTTACACGATGATCATTTTGTATTAATAAAATCTTGACTGAAGACCCCATGAAAGTAAATTATATACCAGTTGTTATAAAATTATTACAACATCTCAATAGGTAATTGAAGTACTATGGAAGCAGCGTTGGAGTTCTGTTGATGGTTTAGGTGCTCTGATAATCTCTCCTACACGTGAACTTGTAAGTACTAATTAGAGAAATTTGTTGATGACTGGCCGGGGTCGTTGTGTTGTGTCCTTGAGCAAGACACTATTGTACCTCTTCACCCAGGAGTATAAATGGGTGCCAGCATAATGTTAGGGTGCTGGGGGGTAAACCTGTCATGGACTAGCATCCCATCCATGCAGGGGTGTAGCAATACCGTAGAATTCCGATAATAACGGCCCCCGTTATTTTCGGATTTAGCAGGCCAAGGAGGCCGTTACTTTCGGGTAGCCGTTATTTTCGGGTAGCCGTTACTTTCGGATGCTTAGAAAACGTTTTGTAATTCAGCAGTGGTTTTACACAAAGAGGACGCATAACAGACATAAAAAAGGTCATTCAGGTTGCATGCTGGTTATTCATTATCCATGTAAACAGAGTAAACCGTATTTTTTAAGGAGCCGCTATTATCGGGGGGGCCGTTACTTTCGGGGGGGCCGTTACTTTCGGGGGTTTAATAGCAAGATAAAAAATTAACGTTACTTTCGGGTAGCCGTTATTTTCGGGGGGCCGTTATTATCGGAATTCTACGGTACTCCCTGGCAGTTGTGGGTCACTTTAATGTTCGTGACGACTTTACCTAGTACCTTTTATGTTTCTTTTAGTATGTATTACAGCAAGACATGTAATGTGGCATCAACATATACATGTACATGTACTGTTTCTACATCGCCTCGTGCAAAATTCGTAGCCAGCCAATCAACCATAGGTATATTTCACCACTTGGTATATTACATAATTAAACATGTGATTGTCTTCTTATTTATAGGCATATCAAACATTTGAAGTTTTATGCAAGATTGGCAGCAAAACATGATCTCTCAGCAGGTCTTATCATAGGAGGAAAGGTACTGTATATTTCATAATGAACAAAATGTGAACAAGCAAACAAATATGCAAACAAATGTCGAATGAATTTGGGTGTCAGTCTAAAATCACAGTATAGTAACCACTATAAAATGGGGACATCTAATATTGTTTTAGTAAAAATCATAACAATAATTTTATTGTCTAGTATTAACTCTAAATCTTCTTCCGAAACTTCAGAGAAACGAGAAGAAACCGCAATTTTGTAGACGACCTCCAGCCACTGCACACTAATGGCTGATAGTGTACGAGTAGCTCGGCCAATCAGATTGTCTCATTTGCATTAGTATACTAGTAGATTTTTACTAATAATTTATATCTTCCAATCTGGAATTATAACAAGTATTTACTAGTAGTAATCACAGATTAAGAGAGTGCGTTTGACAAGTTAATCTCAAACAGAGGACGGTTCACAACTGGTCACGAACAAACTTAGAGTGTTTACTTTCTGGTGATATGAAACCTGTTTGTCTTGGGAACGTGTTTGGGTTGATATATTGTTTTCATTGAGAATTGTAAAGGTTTGCTAAAGCACTGCTGTCCAACGTTTCTAACATCATTATCATTATCACTCTTCACTTGATAATGATGTTAGAAACATCGAAACGTCGGACAGCAATAATTAAAAAATAGCCATATCCCCCTGCACAGAAGGTTTTTTAGAACCACCCACCCCCGTGAAATTTCCATTTTAGCTTCATACTTTCCTAATGTTTGCCTTTTGAGACCCCTCCCCTCAGAATTTGATTTTCCATTTGACCTTCCTTGGGTGTATATGGATATTTTCTGGAACCACACATTCTATAAAGATGCTACATGTAGCTGTTTATACATGTAAGCCCGACTGTTGTTATTTACAGGACCTGAAACATGAGCAAGAAAGAATTAGAAAAACAAACATTGTAGTTTGTACTCCTGGTCGACTGCTCCAGCACATGGATGAGACGCCAGGCTTCACCTGCAACTCTTTACAAGTTCTTGGTAATAACATTTCTACTATAACTATTAATAGTAATACGTGGCTCGCAGGTCCTCGCAAAGCTGGTGTGAGGATTAAGGGGGGTCCTTCTAACTACCACTCTATTTTTAGGAAGACTTCAAACTATCATATCTTTGCATCTCCGACTTCTACATATAAGCTGTTTGGCCATGTTTGTTCAATTGAATTCCCTTCAAGATTTTTAAGTCACGACCATATTTGGCAAGTCACGTGACCAGGACAGAAAAACCCCTAAAACTCAAACAACTTACATTTTTTGACATTAGAAACAATGCCAATGATTAAAGAACATTGCAATGCATAAAGCGACGTATGCATTTGTTGAAATTCACATTAATACCAAAGGTATGACGTCATAAAGACGCAAAATTTTACGTTTTCTTTAATAGATTTGCTGTTTTAAGCGTAAACAGTAATCCCATACGTACATTTATAAAGGAGGACAGGCTGCCTCTGATCCTCAAAAGAAATTGAAACTTTATCACTTTTCCTTCGAGTTTTAGGGATTTATAATTCTCGTGCGCGGTTTGGGACTGGTACTAGGTACACATGTGCAATGTGCATTTTTTAACACTAGGCATTCATACTAATATCTCTTGCCATGTTAGCACATCGCAACACGCTAAATTTTCAAGCAACAAAATAATGTCCTTCACAATTAGTCTGAATCCGGTAGTTAAGGAGGACCCCCCTTAATAATTATTAATAATAATTATAATATTATTTTTGGGATATGTAGTTCGCTAGTCTCCTGACATCTGTGTGTACGCCTTTCCTTTTCACGATCTTGTTTTCGACTGTTCAACGAGGGAAGGAGAATTGACAACTGCCATGTTTTTTGCTATCTTATACCGGATCTCTAAAGCCTGAACTTTGTTTTTGCCCCAAATGCCCAAATCCAAATCTGTCGAGTGGATGGTAAGCGGGGCAATTGGGAATGTCAACGGCTCTTAATGCCACATTATTGATAGAGAATTTCCTAGTTTGTTTCCTAGTTTGCAATTTGAAGGAGACATATTATTGTACCATTATAGCAAGGAGCTCAAAAGTGTGACCACTTTTAATTAATTTACATTATTTTGTGCATGCAGACTATCCAATCAGAAGCCACATGCAGACTATCCAATCAGAAGCCGAAAATAGCTATCCTCGCTTCTGATTGGATAGTATGTGTGCACAAAAAGAATGTGAATTAATTAAAACTGGTCACATTTTTTGGTTCCTTGTTGTTTTGTCTGTCCTTTTTGTATATAAAAGTGAGTACCTGTAATTTTCATATTTTTGCATGTTACATTTAGTGTTAGATGAAGCAGACAGAATTCTAGATATGGGTTTCGCTTCTACATTGAATGCCATTATAGAAAATCTACCAGAAGAGAGACAGACCATGCTTTACTCAGCAACTCAAACAAGGTACAAGAAGATGTTTTAATTAATGACATTTCTCTTAGAACTTTTTAATTTCCCTACCCATTCTGTCGTCACCCAGGGGAAGAGGTATATCTCAGGTATATTAATGACAGGGAGATATGAAGGCTTTCTTTGGGTTTGAAACGGTGGTCGTGGCGGTGGTCCTGGAAGTGGTTGTGGTGGTCGCAGTGTTGGTCATGGTGGTGGTCATGGTGGTGGTGGTCACAGTGGTGGTCATAACGGTGGTCATGGGGTGGTCATGATGGTAGGGTGGGGGTCGCAGTGGTCGTGGTGGTGGTCGTGGTGGTGGTCGCATTGGTGGTCATGCAGGGATCCATATTCGCAGTCGTCTGGTCGTCCGTGACGACCAAAACATCGTACGGACGACCAAAATAACTTGAATACTCGTCCTTTCGACGAGTAAATCTGAGTCCGTAATTTGCATATGAGTACCTGCCTTCTATTGATTCCTCGTCCAACTGGAACTTTCAGAAAACAGAGACAAATTTGCAGCTTTCTTTCGCGATCGAATCATAATTTTGGGCGCCATGTTTGATAATGCGGTATTTTCATGAGTCGCATGATCGCAGGCTCAATTTTCATGTTGTCAACCGCTGTTATTTCTCTGATGTACTGCAGCATTCAAATGCGAAAAAGTGAAAGTGAAGCTGGCGAAAAACAAGCGAAATATGAAAAGGAGGAACGGCAGCGTGCATTCCTACCTTCGTGGCAGAAAAACAGGCCCTGGCTGAAATTTGTGCCGCCCTGCATTGCTATCATCGTCTGCCACATCGTAAACTGCTTCGGCTGGAGGCAATATGTTTTGCAAAATTTGCCGGTCAACGTCCCAGTTAGACAGATCACTGGCCCAGAAAAAAATGTTTTTGTAGATGCTGGCTGCACTGTGACATCGCTTCGCCTGGAGTCCATGAAGATCCACAAAGCGTCTTTCAAATCACTTAATAATTAACGGTCGTGGCCGCCAAACGTCGTTGTTAACCTACATGTACATTGTAGCGCGATGCATTATACGATGTTAATAAAAAAACGCAAACGTTTTTAAACATGTAGCCATTCTGTCGCCTTTTTTTACCAATAATTCTCTACTTTTGAAAGGGCAACCAAAATTTTGCCAGGGCAAGTATGTTTTTTGGAATACTTGCCCGGCTGACGACTTTTAGAAAAAACGAATATGGATCCCTGTCATGGCGGTGGTCGTAGCAGTGGTCATGGTGTTAGTCACTGTGGTCATGGTGGTCTTGATGGTCTTGACAGTGGTTGTGGCTGTGGTCATGGTGGTAGTCGGGGTGGTCATGGGGGTGTAGTCGGGGTGGTCATGGGGTGTAGTCAGGGTGGTAGTCGGGGTGGTCAAAATTAATGCTCATTTTAAATTATCTTTGTAATATATTACCTCTATTAAGGGGATACTTCCCCTTGTCCCGAGGGTGTCCCCTTAATAGAGGTTTCACATGAAAGTTTATCAAATTATTGAAATTATTTTTTGGACAGATCAGTACAGGATCTTGCAAGATTGAGCCTGCAGGTATAAACTTTGTTCTCTGTACAAATGTAAATAAAGTTGTAGCTTTTTATATCCACTGGCAAATGAATTAACATGGCTGTTACCAGTTATTACAATCAACTCTCTGAAAGCGAACACCACTGTTAAGGTAGACATCTCTATAAGGCGGACATGGTTAGCTGGCTGGTCCCAGCCAAATTTCACTTGTTTCTCTATAAGTAAACTCCCTTTAAAGGGACACTGTCCTGATTTTAGCATGATTTTGGGAAGCTCAGAAACATATCTAGATCATAGGAAGTTGATCAATAATGGTTTGATTCTGTAGAATAGCACTCGACAAATGACAGGAACCCATTAGGAAGTGAGGGTGACAAATGACAGCGAGGATGGAAATGGATTGCAATATGGATTTTTGAAAAAACGTCAGGATGTCAGTTTTTCAAAGTTTCAAATTTGGCTTGGAAATCTTTGAAATTTTGCAAAAATTTTGTTGCAGTATGGAATTTCTTGAAGAAATTGCTTTTTATCATTTAGTTAGAGTTTATTAAGTTCTTATTTCATAGATTTAGGGACCATTTCATGCATTTATAACAGTTTTGAGCAAATACGCCGGGACAGTGTCCCTTTAAGATGGACACCTCTCTAAGTCGGAGAGCTTGAGCTGGTCCCGAGGATGTCTGCCTTAGAAAGAGTCCACAGTCAGCCTGGAAGAACTACCATTAACTGTTTTTTTTAGTAGTTTTTTTTTTATGGAATTTGTCCCTTATAATTGACTGAACTATCTAATATATAACTACACTTTATGCAGTGCTCGAAATTAAAAAGAAATCCAAGTTGTCCTTATGCCAAATGCCGGACAACCAAACCCCTGACTTTGGTTGCCCTGATGACTGCTTAGTTGTCCTTAAAATATTATCTGACCTATTGCCTAATTATGAGTTTTGACTCAATTTTCACAATTCTCTGAAGTGTATTAATTCAAATAATAAATTCACGTCAAATGTTTCACACAAAGTTAGTATATATGTAACTACTTGTTTACTTTATTCAGTGTCAAGGTTCAATGCTTATAACATGTCTGAGTCCAGGGCTCGAAATTACTAGTCGCCAAATGCAAATTTTTAGTACAGATTGTAAAATCAAATAGAAGCTTGTTTAATTTAAAAAAGTGTTTAAAATCATTATGGTTGCGAAAATAAAACAAAACAAAATATTTTTGCAAAACAAGCTTTAAAACAAACGAATTACATATTAAGCACGATCGCAAGTAACCAGAGACACAACCCATCAGCATACATGATGTACTCAAGATTTTCACTAAGCTTGCAATGCATTATAGGGCGATTTGAACCAGAAACTGTGAATGCCACTTGCGTGAGCTACTAGCCTGCGTGCAGACGTCTCCTTTTCCTTGCTTCTCGCGAGAAGCAAGGAAAAGGAGACGTCTGCACGCAGGCTAGTGAGCTACTTGCGTGTATAAACTTCAATTCAGTTGATTTTTAAAAAGCTTGGTTGCTTCCATATATTACCTGAAGATTACCCCTATATTTAGAGCTATTTTCCTGTGTCAAATTAATAACTCCTTTTCGTTATTCTGTTGGACATCACAGAAACGTAAGTACTTCGATCGATTTATACCTGGGTTGTCCGGTGGCTTTTTCTCGGACGACCGGGCTTTAGTTTTACTGAAAAATGGTTGCCCGAAACACTTTTTAGTCGTCTCGGACGACCGGACGACCGCTAATTTCGAGCACTGCTTTATATTTAGATTAACTTATAAATAATATCTTGTTAGGATCCTGAATACATTGCTGTGCACGAAAACTCGAGAACAAGTACTCCTAAAGGACTCACACAGGTAAAATGTCAATGACATGGCAGCTTTGTGTTTGAAATGATTAATTACAGCTGGCCTTGTAAGAAACTCTTCATTCACTTTATCTTCAAAATCTGTTACATTGTTTAGTAGCCTGCTTGCTGTCATATAAATATTTAGGAAAATCTTAACTAGACTTTGTTTCCTTTCCCTGTAGAGTTACGTGGTTTGTGAACTTCCTGAGAAGCTGGATTTTCTATTTTCCTTTATTCGTAATCACATCAAAAGCAAGATTCTTGTCTTTGTTTCAAGTTGTAAACAGGTGAGGATCAGTTTAAATATGGAATAATACATGGTGTGCGGAGATATAAAATTTATCTTCAAGTGTTCAACTCGATATTTCGATATCTCAAATTGAATATGAGAAGAGAAATGTCATATCTCCAAGCAACCATGTATTGTATTTTATTATTTAAAAACATAAACATGCTAATGAAGTTTTTGACAATTTGCCAAAGATTTCCCAAATGTTGTCGAAAAGTCATACAAACATTTCCGAACATTTTCCGAACTTTTCTGAAGATTGGGTTTAATTCAATGTGTTAACTTGTAACAGTTTTATATTACATGTATTTCAATTTGTTCTTCATTCTCATCAGTTTTATTACCATTTCTTTCTTCTGTTAGGTAAAATTCATGTATGAATCTTTTCGCCGCCTGCGTCCTGGAATCCCATTAATGGCTCTGTATGGCAAACAAAAGCAGCTGAAGAGAGTGGCAATTTATAATGACTTTTGTAAGAAAACTGAGGCTGTGCTTTTTGCTACGGATATTGCAGCCAGGGGTCTTGGTGAGTACTTTTCCTTTAGAGTACTTTTCCAGCCAATAGATGGACACTGATGGGCATCTAATTTTTCCTTATAGTGATAATACAAAGGGGAACTTAGTAGCAATACATAGTCACTTCATGCTATGGAGAATCACTCCAAGATAAGCACTGGTCTGTTGTGCCACTAGGCTTCTAGACTGCAGGCAGTCTCTAATTTTCGCTAAAAAGATCGTGGTGCGAGCAAAAATCGAGCGGGGCGCGGGTAGCGCGGGCGCGTGGGGTAGCTACCCCACGCGCCTGCGCTACCCGCACCCCGCGGCTTCGCCGCTCGATTTTCCTCACCTCACAATCTTTTTAGCGAAAATTAGAGACTGCCTGCAGTCTACTAGGCTTCAAAAAGGCTTTACTTAATAATTTTTTATAAGTTTCAAGACAATTTCTCTTTGGTGAACATTTCCTTATGTTTTTTTTTAAGTTGTTTAAATTTTTTAAATTTTTTTAGTTAAACAAACTTTATTAACAAACAGGTTACACTACTATAAACACACTAAGGTAACATTATCAAATTGTATAAGACTTTACAATAGACTGAGATACAGTAAACTCTAATAATCAATTACGAATACAACAAAAAAAACAAATTCTATTACATTTTGCTATTACTAATAATTATGTACATTTTGTTTTACTAACTTACATTTATATGCTTACGTTACCATATTAAATCCAATATTACAGTGTTCAATTACTTATTTACGTTACTTAGCTACTTACGTTAAATACAAAAAGACAGAATTATGACCTACATTACCTATAATGAAACTAACTTACCAATTTAGCTAACTTACGTTACGTTACAATGTTATACATAAGAACGGAAACAAATAGTCTAATTAATTACATTTAAAAAAGCAGCAAGCAGTTTTGTCAGGTTGCCCTAACAATTCGCTGGTACCCATTTGTACTCCTGGGTGGAGAGAGGCACTGTGACTCAGAGTCAAGTGCCCAAGAACAGAACACAATGACCCTGGCCAGCACCCCGGGAGGATACTCCTCAAAATTTGTGGTGGGATTGTGCCACCCGCTTCTTTAAACCCTTACCCATATTCACCCCAAAATATGAGATTCACCTTTTTCAAGACAAAATGGCAAAAAATCTATACCCTATTTCAGACAAGCAGGCAAAAGATACCCAATTTGGACCTTCCGGTAAATGTTCAAACTCTATACCCGTTTTCAGACCAAAATGGCTGAAAAAACGACACCCTTTGTGGTGGCACATACCTGATATAGCTTTATATAGGGAAGAACCCACCCTCCCCCCCTCTGGGCAGCCAGCACTGAACCTAGACCACTCAATCATTGGGTTACTGCACCATCCCACGATCCAACGTGTACTACAAGAAAACTGCACGGAGACTATAATTATTACTAGTAAAGACTGACATTGTTTGACTGAAGGTTACCGTATTTTCTTGATTAGACACCCCCGGCATTTATTTAAAACTAGACCTTGTTTATTTGGGGCCCGGCGTTTAATTGAGAAAATACGGTAACTGTCAGTAACAATACTTATCTGTCTTCTCTTTTGCAGACATTCCCGCAGTACATTGGGTGGTTCAACTAGATTGTCCAGAAGATGCCAACACCTACATTCATCGAGCTGGAAGAACAGCCAGGTGATTGGATAGGAACAAGAAGTGTCATTAACAAATTGTCCCCCTGTACCTAGAGAATGATGCAGTATAACTATTCAACAAACGCTTGCAGACAACCAACCCATGCACACTTCATTTAATGCCTGGCAAAATGTTGATCAGACTTATACAGTCTACAGATACACTCAGACAGACAGACTCATAATCACAATCATTTTTACCCCTGTTTAAGATCCGACGAGCATTTATCCCTGTGATAGTGAGCACAGAAATGGAGGTGTGGACGAGAAGTGATGCTTAATCCCTTCACGCCCTGAACTCTTGCCTTGTGCTCCTTTCTAGATTTTGAGAGAGAAACAGACTGATGTCCTTAACCCTTTATTAGAAGGAGTCATGTGTTACACATACTACTACAAAGAAACATAGTTTAAAATGAATGAGAATATGAAAAATAAAATGACCAGCTGTTATCTTAGTGGGCGTGATAGCTCAGTTGGTAAGAGGATTGCACCGGCATCGCAAGGTCATAGGTTTTTTCTGTCCAATTATTGTAAATACTTTTAGTAACTTGTGGGGTAAAAATAAGTTTGTTGTTGTTGTTGTTTGTTTAATCCCATTCAAGCCTGAATTTTTTTCAGGTTTCTTTTTACAACTGCATAAGTTTTGAATCTTTCACTGCAATGATCTACCTTTGTAATGTAGTTTAAAATGTTTGCTACTGATGTGCTAGACGTTTTTTACATATAAACTTGGTTTTCACCAGATATCAGAAGAATGGACAATCCCTGTTGATGTTATTACCTTCGAGGAACCAGAAATGCTTAGGTAGCATTGACAGCTTTAAATAATAATATCAAACAAAGAGACAGTGTTTCAGCACATTTCCAGACACCAAGAAGAGAGTTGTAAATACGACACTCACGACTCACAAGTATTTTTGCCGAAATTTGAGGTGTTTGGAAATGTGATGAAACACTGTCTCTCGTATTTGATATGTTGTAGTTTAAAATTATTTTAGGTTAAAATGATTTCAAACTAGTTTGATTTTTCTTTGTCTTAGGATTATGGTAATAAATAACTAGTTTGAGATCATTTTCACCTAAAATTCATTTTAAACTACAACAGATATATTAAATTCTATATATTAATTAATGTATTTGCAAATTTATTTATTTAGTCTAATTATTTCTTTATTTGTTTGTTTATTTATTTATTTATTTATTTATTATTTAATTCAGGCTTTAGAAGACAAAAAGATACCCATCAACAGAATAAGGTTAGTACGTAACACTTTTATTTTATTTTATAAACCATGGCTTAATTTTTTGTGTCCATTAAAAAAGAGTGAGTTGACATCGTATCTAAACTGTTTCAATTTCAAATTGCAGAGTCAATCCACAGAAGCTAGGTTCCATTCAAAAGAAACTTGAAGCATTCTGTGCTCAGGACTTGGAAATAAAACAATGGGCACAAAAGGTAAATAAATCATGTCTCCATAACGTTATGTTATTCAAAATTACAGTTTTAGCAAGATAAATACCTTGGGGGGACCCTTGGGGGTTAACCGTGGTCAAATGCTCGAGCATATGCAAAGGCGCAAATTCAGGTCGCCCGCGCGCCATATTTCCCGCGCAAATTTTTAAGGAAAATCATTGCAACAATCCGAAATCGTAACCTTGATAGTAATTTGTGAAAGGAAACACAAGTGGATAAAAGGAGAAGTTTAGAATTTTTAAACACTAAGTTCAGTATATTTCCAGCATTTTAATGTTGAGGTTTGTCGGCGTAGTTTATTTTTGTCTGCATGCTCAGACGTTTGACCGCGGTGGACCCTGGGGGTCAGTTGGATGAACAATATTGTATTGGCAAACCCTCGTAGAAATATGCAAAATAATATATTTTTTTCATGCATAAATCTTCTCGATAGGTCCAACCTTTCTGGCCAAAAACTAGCCTCCATTCTACGGACTAGCTGTCGTTTGTCTTTTGCCGTATTAAAACGCCGTAAAACATTGTGCTTACTCTTGAGTAGCTGCACGTGCATCATTCGATCGCTTTCTTGTTGTCGTCTGAAGTGCTGCTGTAGCATCTTGCAAAATCGATGATGCAATTTGAACCGCTTCTTCGTTTTCTGGTGATTTCACATAGCCAAGTCGCTGTAGTGACTGTCGTGTAGTGGGGCTGTCGATAAGAGCAGCAACAACAGCAACTTTTCTTCTTGGAGAGCGTGGAAGACTGTCCATCGTAGCGTCGACAGCTCGTCTTCGCGCTGTCCTGTTAGGAAATGCTCCTCGGACGGCATTGGGTGAAACAGGAACACTTGTGGATGATGTTTTTTCTTTTTCCGCCCTTTGTCTAGCTCTCTGACGTGCTTTATAAAGCCGCCAATTTGGTTTTCGAACTTCACTTTCGTTTTGTTCTTCTACAGCGATACGAGGGTGCTTTCTCCTTTGCTGCTCTTTTCTCTCTTCTAGAATTTTATCTTTGTTCTTCGCATAGAATCGTGCATTTCGTTCTTTTTTCTTTTGTTTCTTTCTCTCAAGCGATTCACGCAATCGCTCAGCTCCAGTTTTTCCCATGTAGACAGACGGCTAGATACCAAAATGCATACGCACGTACATGTATAAACATGAGGTATAACAGGCTAAAAACCCACGCTTTATATGTGTTGACTGCACCGGTGCACTGGTGCACCACTGGTGCACTGCACCGGTGCACTGGTTGGTGCACTGCACCGGTGCACTGTGAACTGGTCGGTTCACAGTGGAGCCGAAGATTTAAAACAACTGTCTGTCACATGACTACTACAGTTATGAACTTTACATATTGTCTAATTCCTCCACAGAGTATTGTATCATACGCCAGGTCCGTCTTCCTGCAATCGAACAAGAAAATATTTGATGTCAACAAGCTGCCCTTGGATGAATTTGCACAGTAAGTATTGTATGTTGTGCGTAAGCTATCCCTAGTCGTTTTGGCTGGAATCTATATTTTAAGAAGTAAAACGAAATGGCTTCAAAGAGTTATTAGGAAGTGAGGGAGGTTAAGCAACTATTGCGAAGTTGTTCACGTTCTCCATAAAACCCATAATTTGGTCATTTCACGTTGTTGTTTTGTAAAGGAGTATAATGCACGTGCAATGCCGCTGTGCTGGTCCCGGATGTTCCAAAGCCGATGATTAACACTAATCCAGAATTAAAAGTTAACTCATTTCTGTCTTATTTTACCGAAAATTTCAAGTTGTAGTTCGACATCAAGTCAGAAAAAAAAAAAAAAAAAAAAAATGTGTTTAGCGACGTTCTAGTTGCTGTCGTCGTCGTGGTTTGCTTCAACTCTCTATTCACTGTCAAGTATACGTAGTTTTGTTATTTACTGGAAATAACCAGCCTTGGAGATTTTTAGCGGCTGACTTTTCGATCAATAGCCCTTGTCGAAGCTTTTATTTGGCTGCTAACGCAGCCCATGTTTATTTTGAAAGAAAATACTGGAAGGAAATAGGATTGACGAGATTAAAGGAAAGCACTGAAAGAGGATGGACGCTCCTAATAATGACGTCATATTTTTTGTTTGTAGATCACTTGGATTACCCAACCCTCCTCGGATTCGATTTTTGAAGGTAAGGTCACGTGACTGTTTATTTTACATACTATTGGTTGAAGTAATTCGTGTTGCTACTCTTTTTGAAACACTCAGGCACTCAGAAACACTGCATTTTTGTCCACACTGATGTGTTTTCGTTTGAAAATGCATACTTTTCAATGCGTTTTCGCCTATCGTCCACGCTACAACGATCGAAAACGCTGATCGCTTTCATCGAAAACGCATACATTTGAAACGCTCTATTAGTGTGGACAGCGAAAACGAAGCCTTTTAAAAACGCTGACGTCATTCACATCGCAAACATCGCGGGCGCGTCTATTTTTCGCATGTGCAGATGACTGTTGTAGCGTTTTCGAGCGTTTTAGTATGGACAGGGAAAACGCTGCGAAAACGATAGTGTGGACATGGAGCTTTTGATGCGTTTTCGGTAAAAACGGAGCGTTTCGAAAACGTATTAGTGTGGACGGGGCCTCGGTCGCCAAAAGAAAGAAGCCATAATAACGAGGTGGTCGTATTCACGAGGTGGTGATCATAAGGCGGGGGTTACTGTGATTAAATGTGGGGCTTTGTTGAGTAAAAGAATTGGTGACCATCATTCTTTCGTGCATTTTTTGTCATAGAAAGCAGAAAAAAAGTATGGCAAACCAGATGAGCCGTCACAGATTGACGTCACCAAACTGATCAATCAAACACAAGAAAGCAGCGGTAGCAGCGATGAGGAGACTGGGGACAACGAAAGCAACGACGAGGGGGATCTGGGGAAGACTTCGAAAGAGGAAGATGATACCGCTGAACAAGATGATTTACTGGTCCTTAAGAAACGGCATGTAGACTTTGACCTAGGCCCACCTTCAATGGAGGTAAGCTTAAAAACATAATAGCCACTCCATTTTACAGGCGATAACCTGAGTATCAGGCCTTCCTTAGGGGATGGAGGAGAGGAGAGTAAGGTCTATTAATAGCAATATGGCGTATTAAAATGGGCAAAAAAATACAGAGCAAAGTAACACTTTTGAGCTCCTACTAGCATATACAATCGCAAAATCAATCCGAATCTTTCTATTACAGCTAAATGCGTCATATGTTTGCCTCTCACTTAAAGTTTTTTATTGATTTTTGATGCCTTCATTATTTTTGTTGGTTTACCCAAACCGCTTCTCAGCCAATCAAGAAGCAAACAAGCGCACGTGCAACCTTTAAGGTTTAAACATACGACGCAAGCATAGGCACAAAATACGTATGTGTAAACCGGGGCGACACAAGCACAAGAAAAGGAAATATTAATTCCTTTTTCTAGTGCTTGCATTTGTGTCGTTGCGTCGCCCGTGTAAAACGAGATATCGCAGGCGCAAACACAAGAAAACTGAAAAGAAGTCACAACATCTCAGCGGAAACCTTTAGCGTCCGCCATATTGGATTCCCACGATGCAATGTGATCAAAATTTAAAGGCACTGCGCCTACGTATGTCACCTTGTGCTTATGCTTGTGAACACCCTTGTGTTTATGCTAGTGCTTGCCTCGTACGTGTAAACCAGCCTTTACTTCTCCTCGCGCAACGAGAAAACCACCTTAAAGATGTCACAAGAGTTGTTTAAATTAATCTCAATTTTTTTTTTCAGGAAGAGATGGTAGAAAAGGAAAGGAATCCAAAGAAACCAAAGACCAAAATTTCTGCTGCCAAAAAATATTGAACAAAAATGTGAAGATAAACACAAAGATAGTGTTTGATGAGGAAGGAGAGGTTAGAGACGAGCTGTTTATTATGCTTTGTAGGTTTTACTGTTGAGTGATTTTCTTATTGCTTTTGCACAGCTCAAACAAATGTTACATGTACCACAGAGCCAAACACTATGATGGCTGCACGTGTTCAATGAACCAATCAGAACTGGCTGTAAGAACACGTGACCTGCGCAAGGGCGGGAAATTCGCGCCAACCAAATCACGATTGGTTATAACTTTGAGCGTGATTGGTTAAGGTTAAGAAGAGCACATCTTCGTACTGATTGGCTAGAGAACGTGTTGTAGTAAATTCTTGAACCAATCATAGCCCTCGACAAAAGCAAAACCGAAGTTAACACCTAACTGTCATTGGAACCCCTGGGGTTAACCTGAGGTGGACTAGCATCCCATCCAGGGGGAGTAGCAATACTCCTAGTCACTTCATGCTACAGAAACCGGACTTAAGTGCCACCCCTATCCGACCCCTAAAATTTGAACGGACTTTTCCTTTTTAACTCGTGAATGCGAAAACAATGAACGGGTTCATGATAGCATTTGGTGGACAATTTCACCCGCTCGGTCGATGGGCTGTAAACTTTAATCGCGCTATTAATTTATGCATATTAATTTATTCATTCACGAGTTTAATACCTCAGGAGCCTTTGATTAATTTATGCATACTGTTTATATCGCTTGCAGCCACTTACGACTGAAGGAGTTCCTCTGGATGTCGCAAGTACGTCTGAACCAACCAATCAGAATCTTGAACCAGTCCCTCTCGGGGAGAGTCATCAACGTCACGTGGGTGGCATTTCAGTGGAAGAATCACGTGATATGATGCGCGAGGCGGACTTGATTGACAGGAAAGTGGAAAGACAACGCATCAAAAGCAAGCACAAAGAACAAAGAAGGAAAAGCAAGAAACGGCGACGGGAAGAACAGGTAATTAACAACAACAACAACAACGTACTTATGATCATCGTCACGAATTATGTCATCCAAGACAGGATGATCTAAGAGAAGCATTCCCCAACACATGTAGACTGTTTCTCTCTCGAAATAATCTGGAGCGGCCAAAATCGAGCGCGGAGCGCGAGGAGCGGCGCGCGAGGAGCGGCGCGCGAGGAGCGGCGCGCGAGGAGCGGCGCGCGAGAAGAGACGCGCGAGAAGAGTCTTTTCTCGTCTCGCCCCAATCCCTTCTCATACCGCCATCTTTTGCTTCACGCGCTCTAGGGATAAACACTCGATGGACCCAAAAATAAAAGGGGGACTGCAAGCAGTCTACAACATATGGGTCTCTTCCAAAGCCGAAAATATTTTGAAATTTACTTTTAATTTTCAGTCCATAGCTGAGCTATTTTAAGAGCGCTACCTGATTGGTCAGTTCGAGTAACGTGATTTCGGAGCCTCGATCAGAAGGAAATAAAAATAACTTTCACAGCATGGCGCGAAAGTATTAATATTTCAAAAAGTTATCTTGGGACATCATCATGTGTAACGTTAGTTCGTAGAACTGAACAATTTCGAAAATATAAGGCCTGTGCTTCAGTTATTTCTGTTCAAATTTTGTGGACGAAAGTTTCTGAACATACTGTAACAATATAAAATGCAAAATGTTAACAAGCTCTATACGACAATACGATCCAAACAGGTAAACGATGAAGGTCTTCGTTTTCAAACTAAGGAAGGTTGTGATTTGTTTTTTTTATGTGACAGGGTGTGGCTGGTGTCAGTTTAGCTGATGACGGAGAGGATCAAGAAGAACTCGAGGACTCTGAAGAAGAACAACCAATAAGGTATCGTCTTTCGTTCAAAAGTCACGTCGGCAAGGGTTCATGAGCTGATGGTTATTAGCTATATTTTTTACCATACATTTGTAACCGAGACGTGATATATCAAACACGAGGGACAGTGTTTCATCCGATTTCCAAACACCGAGAAGAAAGTTGTACGCGTCGTATTTTGACGATTTTCGAGGTGTTTGGAAATCATTTTCCCGAACAGCTGCTGGTAATCGAGCCTAATTAAACACTCTCTCAAGTATTTGATATATTAAACTTCTCAATCGAAACTAAAACTAAGGAGTAAACGGAGAAATTATACCTCCATCACGGTTATGATGTTCTTTGTTATAACTTGGTGAATTATTCATGAGTTTGAGAAGGTTGAAGAACTCCTCAGCAGCAACTGTTCTGGTTTAGGTTTTGTATTTGTATTTGCGAGAGTGAGAGAATGGCATTGCAGCCCTTCCTTGAATTTACAGTGAAGAGCGCCCTACAGTACTACCACTCGACAAAGTTTTGGATTAATTTTTGACATTTTTCTGGTGCCTTTCGTTTCAACTGGCCAATCAAAATGCAAGAACCATGACAGGCAGAGATGTCAAGCTCCACGTTCGCATTCTGACAATATTGACATCTCCACCTCCCACAGTTCTTGAAATTTGATTTGTTGAAGCCATCAGAAAATTGTCAAAAAGATGTCAAAAATTAATCAAAATCTTTGTCGAGTGGCAACAGTAGGGCGCTGTTCACTGTAAATGAGTAGAGCGAGAAATTGCTGTTCCCTTCTTATTATTCCCTTTTTCTAAGCTCTAACTAGGCCCGGACGTTCTCGAACGTTGTCCGCTAGAACACATTACCGTACACACACGACCAAGACGCGAGTCAAATTTGAATTGTTGTATTTTTGTGGTCCTCAGCCCCAAGAAAAGGAAACGCCTCCCAAAGAAAAACAGGGCCTCGGATATTGCTTTGGATTTGGAGCCTCAAGGGCCATCTTTGGCAGAAGACGAGGAGCTAGTATTGCAATTGTTGTCTGGATCCTAACAAATATGTACATACATTTGGAGCAAGAATGAGTGCAGGACACGGACGTGTAACCATGTGCTGGTCCCCATAAATGGTGACCCTTCATGTCAATGTTCCATTGGACATCAAATTGAGGGTCCTTGAGGTGCCTCTGTTAACTAGAGACTCAGAGCGCATTTTGCTTGTGGGTCAAAGTCCGGACCAACCACGCAACAAGAAAAATATCTACTCAACTTGACATTTGATTTTGAAAGCGAGGTGATAGAGAGTTTCTAAGCTGCAAAGATGTCGAAATCAATTAATGTCGCTTTTCTGAAGAAGTCAACTGACAAAAAATAACCGCGCTTTCACCAAGCTGTGGATTTTAACTGCTGGTTTTGAATTCCACTTCATTTCTCGCAGTAAAAATGAAACCTTGACGCTTACTTACTCGATCAATACGGCCTATATTTATTCATTAAAAAAATTGAAATTAATATTTTTGAACTCCAACAAAAGCAGAGATTCTGAGGTCTTCAGCCATAATAATTAGACCTGACTTCGTAATAAAGTTGCGTCCATTAGTTGCAATGCGTTGTTTTGTCCGCTGTTTCAATATGAACATCTGGTACGCCTCCACGCTTCCCCTGAAAAATTTGAAAAATAATTTTTCTTTTTTCAGGTAAAGCCTGGTTTCCATATAATCGCAACGATCGCAGTGCGATCGTTGCGATCATATGGAAACCACTCTTGCGATCGTTACGATCCTTGCGCAACGATCGCAACGATCGCAAGACTGGTTTCCATATGATCGCAACGATCGCAGTCGCAACTGGTTGAGTGGACTGGCAAACTGGTCCACGATGAAAAGGAGCGTTCTGATTGGTTCCCTAAGCGATCCGAATTTTGTAATAGATACAGACCCTTAAATGGACAACCGCTCACGAATTAGTTTTGCCGAATTCCTTTTTCAAAACATACAAAAGAAAACAGTTTATATATTTGTTCCAGTCATCTCTGGCCGCGGACAATTTTTCTTTCACGAAAGTTGCCTGAAAAATGCAAGTGTATACAGCTGTTTCGAGAAAGGTTGTCGGAAAAAAGCGCACGCGACAATCCCGAAAGGTAATCTGGGATATGATCAGCAAGGTACGTTCCTGACACTGTAGCTGTCGAACGTACTTTTGTTGCTTTCTTTTAGCACTCGCAAATATACGTCCATGGCGTCTCGTGCCATTTTCTCAGATTTCCCTGGAATGCTGAAGTCAAGGAACCGTGAACTTAAAACTACCCACAGTACCTTTCGGGATTGTCGCGTGCGCGTTTTTCCGACAACCTTTCTCGAAACAGCTGTATGGTTAACTTTGGCGCGCCGCGTTTGTCGACAATGGAGGTATTAATTCAGTTATTGAACCAGCTTTATTTACTGAAGGTGGAAGTGAATAAAGCTGAATAAAGTGTAAGAGTTGAGTAGCCAATCAAAGCGTACCTAAATATTGCGCTACCATTTTCTTCTTTTCTCGCCGAGTTGTTTTCGTTTCGCTTTATAGCTACAGTCTGTTCAGTTGCTGTTAAAATCAAGCCGTATCATTGTTAATGAACAGACCCAAAACACAAACTGCTTCAAACAGACGCCCTGCAAAACACTGATCTCGCGACCGGTCGCTTTGTCATCAATTGACAGGTACCAGTGACAAATTTGTCAATGAAATGCTTCATTAACCCGTTAGTCGCTGTGAGTCTTTATATCTCCCCTTGATAGTTAGCTATAGTTTGTGTTGCTGATCCCCAGATTGTTTGAATATGCTCCTAGTTGAGGGATCCTGAGTTGTTGCTTAGCTCTTGGAGAAAATCTGCGTTGGATAGGTTTTGGATTCCAATTAGACTAATTCAACAAACTCTTTCATTGGTTAATTTCAGCGAGAGCAGCCTTCAACTCGAAGGTGTAATTTTCACTGAAGTCCGCTCAAGCTCGGATGTACAAACGATGTCATGCTACAGCCTAACTCTTCAGGATTTAAAAAAGAAAAACTTTGGATTGATTTGAAGTCATTCAAACAAGATCGGTGGCCGGCTAACTGACTGACAGGTGAGGTTTCATTCATCGCACATTCAAAACCGCGCAGAGGAAAACAGCAACATTCAATTTTCATGCTGTCAGTCACAAAACGTTGTTTATAGATAGATACACACCATTGTTTATCTGTGTTTCAGTTACTGGAGTCAAAAGCGTCGAAAATAATTTGTATTTTTCATGCTACGCTGATTCGGAAGTCTACAAACTATAAACTGGTTTACTTTTCCGGGACTTTAAACCTTGTTTCCTTCGCGTCATTTCGTATCCAGTTTTAAAAATCTTCAATTTTGGGAGTTGCCTATTGATGCGACGGCGTTTACAAAAGATATCGTCATTTTCACACCATCATACAGTCCAGAGCTGAATAGCAGAATGACGGAGAATGATCTCATGGCTAGGAAATGCTGGTTTATCGCTTGATCGCGTTCCACCCGCCTCACTTTCACAGCCGATCAGCTAGGAAGGACTGGGAAAGTGGGTGATCGCATTACAACGAAGAACTAGCACAGCGGCTGGGAAGAAACAGTTAGCGGCAACATGATGTTCTTTTTACGACCGACATCGAAACGGAGATCGCTTCTACTGGGATGCTTTATAATGATCGTTGTAAGGACCATGTTGTTTGTAGTTCACTTTTACAAGGAGGAAACGGCGCGAACGCGAAAACCTGTCCGTTTACGAGCAGGTGGGGAAGAGTCACCGGTTCAAACTTCGACTTCGGATAGCTACGTTGAGTGGAATGAAGAAGACTTTCCAAAACCTCAGCGAAAACGATTGATTCTATACTGGTCAGGAGTGCGAGGACACAAAGTGCCCGTACAAAAGACCGCCGTGAATCACACGCATTTCTGGCCGTTTTTCTATGCGGGTAAGCCGGGAGAATGTCCCGTCCCGTGTGAACTGTCCAGTGATCAGTCACGCGCGCAGGAAGCCAGCGCGTTTGTTGTTCATGCTAGACCGCCGGATATTTCAAATCTTCCTCCGATTGAAAATTTAGCACCATGGATTCTTCAAACGAACGAAAATCCCGTGTACACACCAGCGATGTACAATTCGCGCATTATGTCTCAATTCAACCTGCTCATTAGCTATCGTTTGGACTCGGATTTCCCGGCGCCAATCTATCCTATACCAGAGCTACATACGCCCGTACCCTTCCACAAACGGCAGGGAGGTGTCCTAGCCATTTTTTCCAAGTGCGAACCCGTCAGAACGGAGTACATGCGACAACTGATGAGATACATCCAAGTGGACTCGTACGGCGCGTGTCTTAAGAACAAAGATGGGCTGATAGGCTTGTATGGGAAAGTTAACAATCGCTATGTCTTCAAAGACCACAAGCTCATCCTATCGCGGTATTACAAGTTCTCTTTGGTTTTCATGAACCAGGATTGTGATTACTTCATAGATGATAGACTCTACCATGCGCTTACCACTGGCTCAGTACCGGTTTTTATGGGCACCGACAAAGTGGACCAATATTTGCCAGGAAATCTCAAGAACGCCATTATCAAAGTTAGCGATTTTAGAAGCCCGAAAGAATTAGCGGCTTATCTAGAATATCTTAGTAATAACGAGACTGCATACAATAGGTATTTAGAGTGGAAATGGAAGGGGATAGGCGACATTTCAAACACAACTATCGGTCGTTGGTGGCGACCAAGGTACCCGCTATTTTGCCAGGTATGCATGTCGCTGGCCAAGGGCAAACTACACCGCGGGCTCAAGCTGGACTATTGCCAACCGCGCACGTACGTGGATTGGGGCCTAGAGGATCCTAACAATGGTTTTACAGATTATTATAGCATGATTGTTTATGGGGTTTTATATTGTTTATAGCGGTTATATTCGTGTCATAAAATACATCAGGAAAGGCTTGGAGAAGACTGCGAGTAGATTCCCTTTTTGATCGCCGTAATGAATGCCAACGAAGTTAATCTCGTACCCAGATCTCCCTCCGCCACGTCACACAGAGTGGGATCTGGATACGAGATTACAACGAAGCTGGAGAAAGCGATGCATGAACGAGCGAAACACGTGGAGAAAACGCGAAGGAACGGCACATCAGTTTCCGCGACAGGCCACCAAATGGCATGAAATAAATAGTTCTAATTTGTTGTAAATATACGAACCCGGCGGACCTTAGATTATAAATGTCATAAAGTTACGGGTGTGCAACGTATTGCACGCGGGCCGTGGCTAGGTTAAGATATATATATTTTAGTATCTAGGAACCTTTTGTAGTTATTAAACTTCGCTTTGCCTAGTTTGTATCAGTATCTTCTTTGTAACGAAGGGCTTTGTAATAAACAGATTTCACGAGAAGAGATGGTTTTCAGTCAAGAGACCATTACACCAATTACACAGGAGTATGGTTATCGCTCCTAGCCAGCCTCTTGTGCCCGCTTGTTCAAAGGACGGTTTAAAAAAAAGCTAATCCAGGATTAGTGTCAATTAGGCCCAGTTCAGACGCCGTACTTCACATGAGCCGAATCGAATTCGAATTTAGGCCGACCAATTAATTTAGACCGGCTGAATTGATTCAGACGCCGAGCTTAATTCAGCCGAACTTAATTTAATAGGGGAAACTTGCTGTTATATTGAAAAATACATTATAATAATTCATGCATTTGTTTCGGCTCATGTGAAGTTCAGCGTCTGAAGACTCTGAATCAAAGCCGGTCCACAGCCGTTATTCCCGGCTGAGCCAGGCGGAAGAACGGCTGAGCCGATCCAAATTCGTCCAGCCGTTCCGAATTGATTCAGACGCCGTACCTCAGATGAACTTAATTCATCGAATTCGATTCGGCTCATGTGAAGTACGGCGTCTGAACTGGGCCTTAATGTCAATGTTAATTTTTGTAACTTTACAGTGAAATTTTCTGTTTAGTCTTTGACCCACATTGATATAGGAGAAATTGAAACATCGAATTAAGTGGAACAACTAGGCCCTGGACTATTTCGACTATTTTTTTTAGGAAATATCTCAAGCGCGCAGCGGGTGTGGTTTTACGTGTCATTGAACATAGCGCTGTGTTTGATTTTCAGTATTTTACACGCAAATTTTACACGCAAGGAAAGAGATAACCTGAGTTAATAACAGACGTTGTTTCCCGCTCATCTTACCAGTCACCATGAAAGCGCGAACGACTTTGTAGCGAAACGACCGAATACCCCACGTAGAGATGAATTCTGAGCATTTTCCTGATTTTCTTCAAAGTTATGTGCGATGTTCCTGATATTTTTTGCAAAGCCCTGATTATTATCTCTAGTTACCTGATTTAAGCCTCTCAATTCTTTTTTGTAACTGCTGAACGTGAACAATATAAAGCACGAGCGCGACACGCGAGTATGGCAGCGGAACGTTCGTTTTACAGCCATCATTAACTCGTTTCGCTGGTTTTAGGCTCCGTGGTGGGGAACTGAAGATGGGGTAAAAAAAAAATGGCGAGCGAAGCCAGCCGCGGAAGCGGCCGGGGGAAGACTGAGAAGAGGGAAAGACGGCGGAGCTATTTACATTCCAATGCATCCAACCAAAGATAATAAAATCTTGTTGACAGATCGTTGACAGGTTAATTACAAGGGGCGGAATGGCGGCATCGAGGCATGTCTATAGGCTCCGCTTCTTCCCTCCCCAGTCTACCCCGGCTCGCTTAGCTGGGCCATTTTCTTTTCCCCTATCCCCCACCGCGGAGCTTGTCTATCACAACATACTGATATCGATATCTTTGGAGAGTTTAGGACAGTGAAGACAACAACATGTGCTTTTCACAGCTCTTCAAGAATGAGATGAAGAATGAACGTAGTATTCATGTATAATGTACATAAAAATTGTGCAATAAAACGTTACTGCAAAGGACGTAGATATATAAAGAGGATGCGTGCAACTTCTTCTGGAACATTGCTTTGTTTTGTTTTTCGCAAAATCAAAACGTTTCAGAAAGCTAAGACTTCAAGACTGAACTAACATGGTTTTAGAAAGGAGCAGCCTGGGAACGAGTCGCGCGCACGCTGCGTCATAAATACTTATTGTGACGTCAACTTTCACTTCGCTCTTTTTCGCGGAACGAACAAGTTATGCGTTTTTCGTGAGAAGAAAAACGGTTTTGTTATAAGCATGAAGAAGTTGGTGATTTCGCTTATGGCGCTGTCATTTTTCTTCCTGTTACCTCTGCTGTTATCGGATGTTACACAAACTGCTAAACGAGAAGGTAAGATTTTTTCGAGTTTTCAAAACATTTTCGCACTCAAAGTCTGAGAATCTAAACAGTTTTTTTGTCTTTATTCTCAATATCCAACATTTTACTTTTGTCAACAAATAATGTGGTTTCATTCGCTGGAATTTAAAATATTGAGAACCAGCCTCTAAGAACAAGTATTTCTTTACCGATGGCGTATTTTACAAACTTTGTTTTAGTTTCGGGGAAAAAACAAGCTTCCGGTTGCAATGGTAATTTCCACGTGTGTCACGCGCGTGCGTTTTTTTAGCGCGCGCTTCAACGGTTACTTTTAGTGGCTTTCTCGTAATATTTCAAAATTGTCCAAAATATCACGAGCCGCGCTCTATAGCCCACTTCGAAAAAGAGTGACAGCCTGGGATCGAGAGTGGGCTGAGTGGCCGCCCGAAGCCGCCCGAGGGTTTGTGGGATCATTTTGGGGGACGCGAAGGCAAACTGCACGCGCAGATGACGAATTTATAGATGATTTTTTAGCGTGAAATAACGTATCTTTTTTAGTTGATTGCAGTGTTATTTTCCCTGAAATCTACAATAACATTCTTGAAGGAAAAACCTAATACGGAAAGACTACAGATGCCCGAAATATAGTATTTCCTTTCTTTATAAACAGCTGTAGTATAATATTGTTGTGCATTTTAACTACTTGTTTACGGTTTTTTCTTTCCTACCTTGGTCGCGCAATAAAATTCGCCATTTGCGCGTGCATTTAGACCCAAACAATCCCACAAACATTTGCGCGGCCACTCTCGATCCCAGGCTATCGCTCTTTTTCGAAGTGGGCTATAGGGAAAACAACTGTCTAAATGCATGCGCAAAATGGCGAATTTATTAAATACACGTCGTGTACAATTAACGGTAAGAAAAACTGAGTTAGTCGAATTGCTCTTCACAATCCGCATAGCTTTTCCCTGGAAATTTAGTTTTCTTGATCATTGCTCACTCTTAAATCGACAAGGGTTAGGGTTAGGGTTGTTATATAATTATTATACTTCGTTCTGGCATTTTGAATTGTTACTTTTAGAGACCATTAAGAAAGTTCATTTTTAAACCCAAGTTCATTACGTGACCTGTTATAAAATTATTTTTGCAGAAACTACTGGAGCCTTCAGGATGCAAGACTTCGAAGACTTCAACCAGCATACGGCCATTACCGGGAGCTGGATCGACAAGGATTATGCCGGATAATTTTTGTCAATCCAGCTCCCGGTAATGGAATATGACATTAATATGCAAATAAAGTCCACTAAACTGGAAATGAAATTGGTTTTCACTTACAGCAAAGGCTTGATAGATGTCAACATCAGACCCAATGGCAACAGTACACCAAAACATGGAAAAGTATTATTTAATTTTGACGCGCAACATCGCTCATCATTTCTAGGAGACTCGTGAACAACTGATGTCCGCCATTGAACATTCCCGGATGTATGGCTAGCTTTGATTATGATATTCGAGATCTTAAGATTACTTGCCTAAGTCGTAAGAAATATTTTGTCTCTCATCTACCATCTCTTCTCTCGTTTATTGTCAGATGAACAAATTCAGAACTGAATATCCTGAGTATCCTCGAAATGCCACATGTCCCGCCTACGAATTGAAACCCACACTCCCTGGATTGATGACACGGTGCTGGGACTTTACAATGAGAATGACGACACAGACTTTGGACAAATGTTGTGATATTACTATGGCCCTAGTCGAGTGTGGAATGGACTTCAGTGCCGGGTTTGCCGAGTGGACCTGGGAGTGAGTAATATGGTTGGCCAGGTGGACCTGGGAAAGAGCTACATGGCTGGCCGAGTGGATCACGGATATATATGGCAGAGTGGACCTGGGATAGAGTTTCCCCGGGAGTTACATGGCTGGCCGAGTGCTTCTGGGATGGAGTTAAATGGACTGGAAAACTGATTACCCCTGCGTTCAACTACGTAACTGATGTGGTTACCAGGTTTTATGCTGGATATCTGGACAGTAAGTGAAGATACTATTTTTAGCCGAGTGTGAGGTCGCTGTGATAAACATGTGATGAGACATCATCTAAATTTCCACAACAAAATCAAATTAACAACTGATTCACAAGTCACACAGGGTAATTCGTGGCACTGGAAATAGCTACAGGGACCGCGCAGGGGGAGGGGCTGGGGGGGCTTTAGAAGTCATTTCACTAGTTAACGCTTTTTACTGAAGGAAAGTGATAACATTTCTTTTTGATCTTCAATAGTTCGCAACGGACAAAAGTTGCAATGACCATTAGCAAAGTAAACGCGATTACAACTGAACACTGAAATATCAGGAGTTAAGATAACTTTGAGTTGACTGACTTTAAGCTATTGATCAGTTGTATCTTGCGTTTTATAGAGAAACGTTTTTATGACAACATTTTATCGCCATAGATACGGGAGTCCTGCGTGATAACCAACAGAGAAGCGCACATGGTAAAATAAGCATAATTAACGAAGGCTTCTGGCTGTTGGAAAGAAAATATCTACAAAAATCTCTGATTGCTTTTCGAAAAGTGGACAACTCTCTCTGAATTTAAAGACCGTTCTTGTATCAGTCGCTTTTTAAGCGCTGAAAGTTGGTAATTTGCACCACGCTGTTAATTTTAGATGCATTTTCAGCCATTTCAGAGGACTTAAATTCACAATTTTCCCGGGGGGGCATGCCCCCAGATCCCCTAAATGGCTAACGCTAACGCGTTCGCATTAGCCCCCCCACTCTGCGCGGGCCCTGAGCTAGGAAGTCATTGGTATTATTATATCATATTTGCTTGACTAATAGAAGATACAATAAAAGAGAGATATATACTAAGTGCGAGTTGCGAGTTTGCGAGTTTGTAGCCTGCGTAGCTGGTGGTCTTGTTGGCGCAACAACAGGGCACGCGCCATGTTCAAGCTCGCATTGTTACCTCGACCTGGCAAGATGTCTTCTACACAATGTTCGCTGTCTTTGCTGTAAATTTGATTCTCCTCACCGTGTACCTGTTAGTTTCATGCACTATGAACTTCATTCGACGAAAATGGTGAGTTTTTTTTTACAATCTGAGTGCGTTTAATATAGTACGTCCAGGACTGAGTACATGCATTTCCCGACTCAACAAGAAATCCGGTGTAGAAACAACGATTTTGCCTCATGATCTGCCTCGTCCCCAGGCGCCGTTGCGAGCGGGAAAACAGAGAGCGCGGGCTTGATGGTCTTCTCGCATGCAACAGTCCCACGCGCGACGCCTGGGAACGAGGCAGCCTCGTGATCAGTTTTGGCATGCGATAGGGTTTACGAAACAGTACAAGTGTAATTAGCTTTTACCAGAGGTCTATTAACTAGTTATAGACCTCTGCTTTTACCCCAGTACTGTATTTTACTGTGCTTATGACTTGACCACATTATAAAACCTATTTCTTGCAGGCAAGCGTATAAAGAAAGGAAAGCTGCTGCAAATTTACCGCCTGCTCCTATAAGAAACCAATATGGAGACCAAAACCAAAAAACCCAGAAGCGAGACAAGGGCTGGCGTGGAAGCTTCACTTGAACGTTTTCAAAATGTCAAGTGAAACTACCACGCCAGCCCTTGTCAAAACGTCTTTGTTTTGTATAGAAAGTTCTTTACAGAGAGAATGTATTTAACCAGTTTATTAATAACTGGAAGTATTCATTGTAATTTTGATATTAAAGTTGATTTTACTTTTTCCCAATCTCGTTCCCAGAGTCCTCGTTACCCTTGTCCAGCGGTGGAGCGGCCAACAAGGAGCTCTGGTGGAAAGCGATCCGCCATGACAGGATTCTTGGACTTCCGGCTCTACTGCGCATGTGTTCGACCCCATGTTTCAACTAACGGACGCCAAAATTCTTGGACTTCCTGTCTTACTGCGCAAGTCAGGCGGATCACTCTATCCCAGAGGTCCTTGTTGGCCGCTCCACCGCTGGACAAGGGTAACGAGGACTCTGGGAACGAGATTGACTTTTTCCCTGTTGTCAATACTCTAAAATGTACAACTGTAGTCACGGTTTTATTTTTTTATTATTATTGTTTATGTTTGATCGTTTTATAAAGTAGTGCTCGCGTTCGCATGTTTGTGTGTGTTTTGGGTGGTCTTTGAAGATAATCTCTTCTCTGTCTTTGGACTCTATCATGTCGTTGTCGCTTTAAAGCAATCTCGTCCCCAGAGCCAGCGCGTTTCGGTCAGCGGTGACAGAACGCCCACATGGCGTTTCCATACTGAGCTCTATAAATTTGTGTGGAACATTTTGACAAATAACTCGAGTACGGAATACCGCACAGACCTGAGACTTGGACTGATTCCTTATTTATTCATTATCTATGACATGTCAATTCCTTGACTTCATTCATTGAACGGTTTCGATTTTTTTATTTATGGCGTGACAGTGAAACCGAGAATAAGCGCCCTCCCCCGAATAAGCGCCCTCCCCCTCGGCCAAAATAGCAAATAGGCGCCCCCCTCGAATAAGCGCCCACCTCCCCTCCCCCTCGCTTTCTTAAATAGTAAGGATATCACAAGAAAAGCCTGTTTCTATTGTCATCTTTACGTACAGTGTATACCAGGACTATTCACATAAGAAAGTTTAACAAACAATGTTTATTACGTTTACATGGATAATGTTGTAGATTTTTTCCATATGAAGATTGAGCCAAGTAAAGTTACAGTTCGTTGAAATAAAAACTTAATACGCGCCCCCCTCGATTAAGCGCCCTCCTTTGAATAAGCGCCCTCCTTTTGAGCCGAAATTTTAAATAAGCGCCCGGGCGCTTATTCGAGGAATATACGGTATATGAATAATGGCCATGAGTTATTACTGTAAAGGACTTCAATTCAAATAAACAAAAGTTAGCATAACATTTCATGATGAGATACCAGAATTTCCCTGTTTTGCTGTTTCCCTGCTAGTAGTATAAGTTGAGACAGTCTTCAAAATTTTAATTAGACTGTTCACAGCCTCTCTATTTTCTCGACGCCAACAGCGAGCTCGAGCGCGAAGCGCGAGGGGGTGGGGAGCGGGCGAACGAGAAAAGAGAGGCTGTCTACATCTTTTGAAAAAAGTGCAGTGATTAGACTCCTCCCCCTGTTGTCGCCTTGTCGTTAACACTTGACCTATTAATTAAATTGGACCAATAAGAATTCGCGAGGTCAATTGCTTTATCACGTACAAGTTCTCTATTTTTCTCCTTCCCCGCCCCTACACCCACGCTCGCGCTTCGCGTTCAGTTCCAGTTCGCTCGCGGCTACAACGATCTGAGAAAATAGAGAGGCTGTGAACAGTCTAAATTTTAATGTACTTTCCAGATGGTCATTACAGTGCGACTACTCAAAGCGGGCCAGTTGAAAGAAAAGTAACCAATCAGAAAGTTAATTGAGAACAAAGGATGGCGACCTTTTTCGTAAACTGACCAATAGCGTTGAAGCACACAGACAATAGCTGAATAGTTCTGCAACAAAATTTGACACAAACAAAGTGTGGACCTCTCAGGAACCAAGACCGTGAGTTTATTTCAACTGGCCCGCTTCGAGTAGTCGTACTGGTAACAGACGTTACATTTTGAAGGTGTTGGTTTGTTGCTATTTCAATTAACGTTGTCGGATAGAAATGTTTTTAAAAGCCCGCAAGACAAGACCGAAAGGTAGCATGGGTAAAAGTAGAAAACTGCTGCACGCACCGAATACTAATGAGAAGTAACATGTAAAACATTATTTATAACGTTTCCTTTTTGTTTTAAACCTGTAGAAGTAAGCTACTTTTAGCCAAACAACTAAATTTTAGCAGAATTAGCTGGTGAAAAAACATGGGAAAACAAATTATATAATTCGGGGCAAACCAAATACATCACGTGCGAAATAAAAACGTGTAGATTTCTTTTCCAGCGATATGCAAATTCTAATGAATACCCAGACTACCATTTGGTCTTGTCTTGTAGGCTTTTAATACGCTTTTATCCGATTTTTATCCGACAACGTTAATTGAAATAGGTGACATAGGTGTATCCCTATTTCTGATGTAACTTCTTCTGAACCAACTCATGACTGATCTGTGTTACGGCTGACTTCAAATAGCTTTTACGACTACTTTTTGTGCTCTGGCTTCCCGGTCTGGCTTCTTTGTCCAGTTAAGTAATAAAAGCGACCTTTCATCGTATAAACCACGTGTTGTAACAAAGGTTTCCTAGCTCAACATATGTTATCGTAAACTTCAGTACATCTGTGTGCATGGATGAACAAAAGATTTACTGTAACTGAATAGGCTTTTGTTCTTTAAGGTGATTTAGGCTCGGGCTAAATTAACGTCGAACTTTTCATGAGTCGAACTAAATTACAGTTAAGGTCGATCCCAATTATTTAGTTTCGTCTGTGGAGTCAAACGTGGAGGTGATTTTCGCGCGCCTTCGTGTGCTCTCCCACTCGACTATCCCTGAGAAAAATTAGGGACTGCTCGTCGTCTGCGCTTCCGAAGGCTTCCCGAGCCAACACGCACTGATTTTAAAATGCAAAAAATGCAGTCATGGTAATTTTGGTGATTTAAATCCACGGGTTATCATAGTTATTGTTAACACTGCAAGCTCACTGCAAGCGCACACAGAAAAGAACAAAATTACAATGCGTTACAATAGCTGTTATTACAGATGCCAGCGGTTTGACATGCAAACGAGGCGAAAGGGTCAATCTGGCATCGTTGTAGCGGTTTGACCTGCAAACGAGGCGACAGGGTCAATCTGGCATAGCCTGTGTCACATCCATCATCTCCCTAGCCTGCGAGAGCAGACGTAATTTCCGGCGGGGAAACTACGTCTGCTCTCGCAGGCTATCATCACATACCATGTCCCCCATCCAGGAAAAATCGGCGAGAGAGGACGATTTTTAGGGGAGGAGGCGGATGTACACAGGCTAATCTGGCATTGTATTGACCATTAGCCTCGTTTGTATACTTTTGAAAACAAATGAATATTTGACTGCAGGCTCAACTGTAGTAATAACAGCTATTAATCGTGTATTTTCCAGACAGTGCTTGGCACGTGTGATTAGTCATGCAGAAACAGAATACAGAGACGAGCAAAACAAAACGATAAAAGCGGACGTTTCGGTGTCTTCATGACGCCATTGTCAAGGTATTAAACTACAATATGTAAGAACATTTGTTATCTATTGATAAGAAACGGAATATTTTATTAAAAGGAAACCGTCCATGAATATTTCGCGTCGTTTCGGTATCATTCGTAGCCTGCGTGCAGACGTCTCCTATTTCCTTGCTTCACGCGGAAAAGGACGGAACCTGTCCCCCGCGACCTTACTTCCGCCATAGAAGGGGATAGCACCTCCCACATTTCACACCTTTCTCGAACCTTTCGCCGGTGCGAAATGCAAATTTGTACTTTAGAGTCTGACTCGTCCCCAGTCGTCTCTCTTGTCTCCTGTTAATATTAACGAGAAGAGAAGTCCTTTGTTGGGAGTCGCAAGTCGCGGGGGATGCTGGGAAGGAGGAAAGCGAAGGAGAGAAGCGACTGGCAGATCCTGTGTCGAAAAGTTGTGCCAAGAGTCGAAAAGTTGCGCGAGGCCGTTTTTCTTCGATTATTTCTTTTCCATGCACTCGGAGTTGTGGAATGGCGTAGTTGACGAAGTTTCAGTGATGTCTGGCCGTTAGAAAGGCATTTTTTACGGGTGTATTTAATAGAACATCAGCGAACCGGTCAAGACGCTTGCTAAAGTCGAGTTACTCGCGATGTTTACAACCCTTCGACGACATAAGCTTACAAGCAGAAACGCGCGCTGAACATTTGAAGAGAGGAAGTATGATTTTGTATTTATTGAGAGGTATGGATCCCTAAATTAAGCCTTAATTTTGTATTACAATATTGATGTGTCGTCGTGTAAGTGTGCGAGTCATTTTCTCTGTGTGATTTGAGTGCCGCGAATGCTACGTAATTTATATTCCTGGCCGGGTTTTGCAATTTTAGCTGAGCCGCTCGTTTCCAGAATAAATTGGCACTGCAAAGGCTACAACTTTTCGGCAGTAAGTTCATTGAGAGATATAAAGGCCTGAAGTGCGGATCCTTGAAAATATGAGATTTTAAATTTAGCTGTCATGATCAGTTTGACCCCTTGACGCAAATAATCACAACACTTCCACAGGAAACTGTAGGACACCACAGAGCGAAAGGAAACAGACGTTTAACGTAGCTTTCAGTTGAAGTTTGACTTTCTCGTGTAAATGAGAAATAAATACAAGTTCGTAGACGCTTAAGGGAAGTATTTTGGAAACGATCTAGTTAGTCTGAGGTCTCTGTACCAGAAGTAAACGGCAATCGTCGTAGAACTGCGTAGAAGAGTTGTGTGGTGTGCAAATAAGACTTTGACTGTAAACAAAACCTCGCGATTGTTTACGGCAGAGCAGATTTTAGCTTCAAAGGGCGGCGGAAAGCGTTCTCTTTTTAATAGCGCCTATTTCATCAAAACGCCGCCATTGCTCTGTCCGCCATCTTGGAAACAGGATCTGCCAGTCGTCTCCCGCCTTTCCTCCTTCCCATCACCCCTTGCGCTCCCCTCGGCCGCGCTAAATATTAAGAGAAGATTTCCACAATTATCAGACAAAATCGAATTTCCGCGGCAAAGCTTAAAAACTCAAATTCGCTATCCTTTTGCATGTAGGTAGTCCTTAGTGAGAACACAAACGCTATGTAGTTTTTTTCTTGAAATCTTTTTGTATTTCCGAGAAAAACGAAATTTTCGATTTCGCCTCCAGACTCGATTCAGCGAGTCCAAACTGGGTTGAACATCGACCATTTTCACTCGGCGCTCCTGACGAAACTATCCACCCTATAGAAAATTTAATACTACCAACGTATTGCATGACTTTTCATTGTCTAGAGAACACAATTTCAGAAGTATAGCATTTTTATAATTATTGAACGGTACACAAAACCAGAGTATCCTCCAATGTTATGATAGTCAGTTGGTCAAAATAATTGCCATTTTAACCATGTGCCATATCTCAGAATCCCATAAAATTAAGGATTTAAACTGTGGAAAGAAAGATCTTCCAATATATATAAAGTTTAGTTTGGGCAAATGATTTCCCACTTCTCAAAAAATTCTTCAAAATAGTACACAGAAGGCGTGAAATCACGCCAATTGTCGAATGCGTGACCAAACGTAAACTACCGTACGTGTGAATAAAATTACTTCAATTCGAAATACCAGCATTACCTAAGTATTAAACAACGTACATATGCTCACCTTTGCTCGATTATGATATCCTGACCGTTGTAGAATGTTCTTTTTCTTGATATTTTCCAATGGCGTTCTGACCCGGGCATACGACACATACGCACCATCGGATCAACACAACGAATTTCCTCTACATATCATATATGTATATTCAATTTGTGCTGCTTGTGTTCTTCGATATCTAGTACCGCTAAAACCACAGCCACAAGCCACCTCCGGCTTCGAGTATCCGGTTTGAAGGTTTGAAAGTTCTCCATGTCGTTACTCGTTTCGAGCATGTTGAAAAGATGCGTAATTTGCATATTGACTGAATGCATGCGTGACCACATTTTTTGTACGTGGGGGTGGGGGCAGGAAACACGTGTCGCGCCTCTCACCCTACCGCGAAAATCGAGTAATATAAGTAATATCCACCCATAAAGGCCGATAAAAATACTAAACTAACTATCAAAATGTCTATGGCCCACAATATCACTACTGGGCTTACCAGTATAAATTGTGTCCTAGCCAATAAAGTTAATTTATTTTATAGTTGGTGGTCAGTTATAGTGCGACGCGCCAACAAACCACCCAACAAACTTTTTACAAGAATCCTCTCGTAATATTATAACTTTTGTTGATAAATACAATGTGACAAGTTTCCATTTGATCGTGTTCAACTTTGCAAGGAGGCATGTCCGTCAAACAAGTTATAATATTATGAGAGGAAAACGTTTGTTGGGTTGGCTACTGTAAATTCGAGCCGTTTGTCAGTAACATAATTCAAAGAAAAAATATATGTGAACAGAAGCTCTGCTCTACAAAAAGCTGTTTTAAAACGGAGGGCCCGCGTATTAGAACTGAGAACGTTAAATGAAACTTTAAAAAGGCATCGCCCGACACTGGTTTACTAACCGACAAGGAAACAGACATTCCATTGACATGAAACGTCCATGTTTTCGCCAATAGTTCAACCCATCATCTGAATGAACTCCACGTCGATCGGGTGATTCATATTTTTCCGTGGGAAAAAACCTCGTTACTTTATTTGGTAAACATTTCGTTAAATTTTGTAAATCGAGTTTAATAGTCTCATGCAGAAAAAACATAATTAAATGTATTATCAATATAACCGAGGAGGTAACAAACATTAATTTACCTTTGTGTTCGTACGAAACAAAATACTTTGATCGCTAACGTTTTTTTTTTTGCCTCCGACAAAAGCGCAAAGTTTAAATAGCTTACATGTAATCCGATCCTCGACATGCAACAAAAAGTTGTCACGTCACGCTTGTGCTGGCCAATATGCAAATTACCCGCTTTCGGTTTTTATTTAACGGATACTCGAAGTGGCTTAATGACTGTCGTTTTGGTGGATACTGCCTGGAAGCTGGCTAAACAATTCTATTGAAAAACCTGAGTAGCACAAATATACATGTGCACAGAAACTTGATAGTATACTATTGAGCCGTTTTGCGTTCATCTTCAAATTCGGATGCGTACTCGTCACTCAAACCTCAAGGAACGCCATTGAACAAATGTCAGGAAAGAAACATTCTGTAACAATCAGGATATTACAACCGAGCAAAGGTGAGCATATTTACGTCGTTTAATACTTAGGTAATGCTGGTATTTCGAATTGAAGTAATTTTATTCACACGTACGGTAGTTCACGTTTGGTCACGCATTCGACAACTGGCGTGATTTCACGCCTTTTGTGTACTATTTTGAAGAATTTTTGAAAAGTGGGAAATCATTTGCCCAAACTAAACTTTATATATATTGGAAGATCTTTCTTTCCACAGTTTAAATCCTTAATTTTATGGGATTCTGAGATATGGCACATGGTTAAAATGGCAATTCTTTTGACCAACTGACTATCATAACATTGGAGAATACTCTGGTTTTGTGTACCGTTCAATAATTATAAAAATCCTATACTTCTGAAATGTGTTCTCTAGACAATGAAAAGTCATGCAATACGTTGGTAGTATTAAATTTTCTATAGGGTGGATAGTTTCGTCAGGAGCGCCGAGTGAAAATGGTCGATTTTCAACCCAGTTTGGACTAGCTGAATCGAGTCTGGAGGTGACATCGAAAATTCGGTTTTTCTCGAAATATAGAAATATTTCAAGAAAAAAACTACATAGCGTTTGCACTCTTACTATGGACTACCTGTATGCAAAAGGATAGCGAATTCTATTTTTTCAGCTTTGCCGCACTATGTCTGATTTTAGTAGAAATACTCTCTTAACAGGAGATAAGAGAGACGACTGGGGACGAGTCAGCTTTAGAGTCCAGGTTGTCGAGTCAAGCGTCCCGCAAACTAATCGCCGGTTTTAAAAACAAGTCAATATCATCTCCCTGTGCTTCGCTTATCGTCTAATTTCTCTGATGCCGTAGACAGGAATTATTGCACGGAAAATACACAAAAGGAAATATTTCGCATGCAATCTTGGTGAGTATAAAACTGTTGTTTTTTCGATCATTTCTGCTTTCGAGCCACTCTATATTTTAAAGCTAACAGTCGAAGTATCATTTGTATCATAAGAAGCTTTATTGACTAGATTTAATCTGAACACAAGTAGATCCTACTTCCTAGTTGTTGTTGAAAAGGATTCAGTGTTACAAAATGTCAGCGACGCCGAACACATGTACGAATTTGTAGACAACGTTGCCGTGCTCGAACGTTCGGCAATGAGCTGTGTTCGGCTGTCGAATGCGACCGAACAAAGAAACGGGATATTGCTTCTAAGGGTATCCACAGACTGGCTTTTTGCTATCGACAAATTTTTATGATCGACAACTAACTACACGGTTGTCGACAACTATCTCTCTCAATATTATTACATTGTCGATTCACCCGAGATTCGAAAAGCCGTCTCTTGCGCTGTTCGTAGAAACAGATTTTGAGATTTTGTCCGCGTTTCCAAGTAAATTGACTAAATTGTTCGGTAAGTGTAGCTGATACACTCGTCCTGACTCGTCTCAAGCGAAACGGATCGCATCAGTGATTTGGACACTGATTCAAATCGCTCGCGGTTGCACAATAGACCTCTTTAGCTTCGTTTATAAATATTGCCCATTTCAGTCCAGGTGTGATGCGCGTTCTCTAGAGAATTGTTCCTTTGTCTCTAAAATACAGTCAATACGTACATAAATGTCTAAATTTACGTGATGCTCAATGCGCCTTACATTTATAGTAGAAAATACGGATCATGTATCTTATGGGGGGCCTCGGCCGATACATCGGTCGATATATCGGTCGATATATCGGACGATACTTAGCCTGCGAGCAGGCTCTCGTACGCGCGATGAGCGCGGAGCGCGAACGTCTTCCTTAGTATTGCGTGACGTTCGAGCGCGGAGCGCGAGGGCGTGGGCTGAAACGAGAGCCTGCACGTAAGGCCCGGTTTCTCGAATGCCGCCCCTAGCGAGGTGTCAACTTGGTGACAACTCATTATGCTTCATTTGTGAAATAACCAACCAATAGAATTGGAGGAAGATGTAAACAAACATTACACATGGATACGAGAAAAAGTATTTTCGGACCAGATATTTTCATAGACGGCGTGGTAAAAGCAATGCTCTCTTATTGGGTTTTGCGCGAGCAGTGAAGGTACAAGATAGCCTGCATGCGCTGCATGGTAGCGCGGCAAGAAAACGGTAAATACAGCGAGCGATTGTTGTAAGTGCGGAGTCTTTGTTTCCGCAACGGCAGCCGTGATGCATGATGTGTTGGCCGGCGATGTGCGAGAGAGTTTGTCAGAGCGTGATTGTATAAACCCGTTTGTCACAAAATCAGGAACTTGTGATGATGAAAACTCAACTAGCTGTGATATAGCGAAGGTGGAAGATGGCAGTATTACTGAGCGAAACCAGAGCCAAATGCAAACTTCTGTCGGCGACATCAGATCAACAGGATCAAATTCTTTCCAGCAGGAAAGTGTCACGACAAACAGAGCGAGAGGACAAAATAATAATGCTTTTCCAAATACAAGCGCCGGAACCATCAAGAACTACGGCGAAGTAGGGTTTCCAAAGTATAGTTCACTTGAAAGTAAAGCGCTTCCCATATTTTGTAAGCAAACGTCCGTGTAATAAGCTTTTTAAATGCGCGTTTTCAGTTATGTAAAATAAACATATGTGGAATGCACGATCACAGAACATAGACTATTTAAAAACATAGAATGCGAGTGATGACCAGTGATCTTCTAGCCTGCGAGCAAGCTCTCGATCTCGTTCGAGCGAGAACAGTTCAGGTCAGTTCAGCTTTGCCCGTAACCAGTCGGCATTAAAGCGAAAACGTCTCTCCCTTCAATAATACAATTGACTGTGCTTGAGCTGTATAAACGCAGGTTCAGAATTGATCAAAAGCTTGCGAAACACTCTTGAACAAAACAATAATTGAACCGACTATCTTTTCCGTTGACCTTGGTTTCCCTGGTTTTTGTCACAATAATTGGATCTGTCATTTTGGACCAATCAGAATGCTGCGTTCGTGGACGAACGCAGGACATTCGAGAAACCGGGCCTTACGTGCAGGCTCTCGTTTCAGCGAACGCGCTCGCGCTCGAACGTCATGCAATACTAAGGATGACGATCGCGCTCCGCGCTCATCGCGCGTACGAGAGCCTGCTCGCAGGCTAGACGATACTCGACCGAGACTCGATCGATACTCGATCGATACTCGATCGATACTCGGTCGATGTCTCGGTCGATACTCGACCGATACTCGGTTGGCATGGACCGCTATATCGGCCGACATATCGGCCGATATAGTTGGCAGTACACCGACACTTCACCGATACTTTATCGATACTTCACCGATACTTTACCGATACTTCACCGATACTTCCCGAGTATATCGGTCTATGAAAAAATAAAACATTTAAGTGTCAAAATTACGAGTTATGTTTTAAGCTGCTTCATTGTTTTAATTACCTACTTCAAAAACTGGTGGATTTCCGCTGTTGTGTAATTTGGGTAACTGTTTAGCAGTTTTCGCGCGTTGTGAAATGATAACATGGCGGGTCAGATGTCAATTGGTAAATAGAGATGTTCTAGGAATTATACTCAGATTTATAGTGAAGGACAGCTTGGTGATTGAAATAAAAACTCCTTTTTTCCGAGAACAATTCGTGACTGGAACGCTCTGCCAGCAGAGGCAGTCGAGGCTTCATCCCTTAAGGCGTTTAGAAACCATGCATTTACAAATCGTTTCTAGATTATTATTTTCTATTTGTTTTATTCTCTATTGTATTTTTCCTTTGACCGCTGACCGATTTGCAAGAATCATCATAAAGATGGAGGCAAATAAATGGTAAATGTAAATGTAAATCGTCGATATATCGGCCGATACGTCGATCGAGTTAGGATCGACAGTCGACCGATATGTAACCGATAGTTGACCGATACACCACCGACAATATCGCGCCGATATCACGAGGGCCATCGGTCGATATATCGCGACCGACACTCGATCGATACTCGACCGATACTCGGTCGATATATCGACCGATACTCGGTCGAGAAATCGACCGAGTATCGGTCGAGTATCGGTCGAGTATCGATCGAGTGTCGGTCGAGTGTCGGTCGAGTATCGGCCGATATATCGATCGATATATCGGCCGATGTATCGACTGATGTATCGGCCGAGGCCCCCCATAAGATACATGATCCGAAAATACAACGCGTTCATGACCAGAGTAACTTCACAGCATGGATGCCAAAGGGTTTTCTTTCGCGATTCCAGGTACATGGTCTGAAAAAACCCACAGGGGGCCCATATAAGCTGTGCGAGGGCCGTGTGACCGTTTGTAGTTTCGAAATATCCTCGCGCGTACTTAATTTCGCGAAATCGACAGATCCGTATTTCGCGAGGCTTTATTTTCGCGATTTCTGAGAAAAAAGGGCTCAAAGGCTTCAGAATTGTACGAAAATATCGTCTTTATTTTCGCTTTTTTTGCTACATCGCGAAAACCGCGAATATTAATACTCGCGAAAATAAGTGAGAATAAGATAAAAGAAATGTATGGGAATATACCGAAAAGGTCGTATTACTGCGAACTATTGCGAGTAAAATTTAAATTTAAGTTCAAAATAAACCTAAACTTTTCCAACAACCTCAGTTGTTGTATTGTTGTCTTTGCGGCTCAAAACGGCGAATTTCAGCGGTTTGAAGGGTTTTGCGTTTGCTGGTTACCCGGGTGGTTAGAGTGAAAACTGAAAGCATAAACTCAGTGTTTTTTAATAACCTTATAGCACGAGCGGTGAGAGGAGAACTTTCTTCTCCGGCCATAAGAAGCGTAGCCTCCTACACTGACGAGCCAGAACTACAAGAAGTGCGCAGCACTGTATGGGTAACACGTAATATAAGAAGGGCCCTCTCATCTATTCCATCAATATTGATCTTTATTATATGGCAAACTGGTCCACGATGAAAAGGAGCATTCTGATTGGTTCCCTGAGCGGTCCGAATTTTGCAATACGGATCGCAAAGATGGACCACTCACGAACTCATCTCGCCAAATTCCTTTTATGAAACATTGAACACAAGAAAACTGTTTTCTATTAAGTAGAAACATTTTTCCTCATGTCTAGCGGACAATTTTGGTTAAACTTTTCGCAACGTGGCCTGAAAAATGCAAGAATATGCTTAGCTTTGGCGCGCGCGCGTAATTTCTCAGCAAATTTTTTAAAAAGCCATTATAATAAAAACTTTATTGAACTAGCTTGTGCGGTCCGTATTGGGAAATATTGGTCTCGTTCTTTTTTTGCAAGTTTATAGACCTCGCCTCGGTCCATTAACTCGGTCCATTAACTCGGTCCATTAACTTGCAAAAAAGAACTCGACCAATATTTTCCCAATACTGACCTCACGCTAGTTCAATAACATCTATGTATTTGATACGAACTCTGTTGTTAATTAAAGTAAGATGTAAACTGCTTGCAGCCTGTTTTCCCCTCGAAATACAAATAAACACCCGACGGACCCTAAGCCGAGAAAACATGGACTACAAGCCGTCTAAGTAAGATGAGCCTCAACGCGCAATTAGACCCGGGTTATACGTCGCATTTCAGTAGCCTATGAATAGGCTCCGCGGTGGGGATGGGGTGAAAGGAAAACTGCGAGCGAAAGCGAGCCGCGCAAAGTCGCCCCTTTCTCTCTCTCCCAGGCTTCGCGCGGCTCGCTTTCGCTCGCAGTTTTCTTTTCATCCCTTCCCCACCGCGGAGCCTATTCATAGGCTACATTTCAGTCGCGTCCAATGTAATTCAAGCCACCGAACAAGGTAACACTGAAAGTAGGTAAGGAAGGAGATTTTTATGCAGGTTTACACAAAGGAGAAAGTGCTCGGGAATATTTGTGTAGGCTTACATGGGGAACTAGCCCGCTATTACTCCAGGCGTAGTCAATCGATAAACCGATAATCGATATCAATCGATAACAATCGATAACAATCGAAGATTGATATCGATTTCCGATATCAATCGATAGTAATCGATAAAGAAAAAAAGTTGTGAGTTCGATTGATATCGATTTCGATAGAAATCGATAACGATTAATTTATCGATTGTTATCGATTATTATCGATTTTTATCGGAAATGATTTTGTCATTTTACAAGTTAATCATTGACACAATGTTGTCTGTATGGTTTTATTGAGTCATTCAATCATCATAGCATAGCATGCACCGGAAGAAGAAGTTGCGGTGTGCAAAGTAGCGGCGTGTAACCCTCTAGTCTCGTTATAGCAACGCCATAAAGATGAAGCAGAATAACAACAAAATCAGTGTTTTTGTGATTTCAATTAGTCGCATTAAAAAGAAACGTAAGAATAAATCACAGAGTAAGCAAGAAATAAAAAATAATCCAGTAGCACAGCAGTAATCACTTTGGCTCCATAAATATCGACCAGGAACAATACATGCAAAAGAAGAAGCAGTTTTCTGTGTTTTTCGTCGTCATAAAACAAGAGTTCGATTGTTATCGATTACCGATATCAATCGATAGCAATCGGCGATTGATATCGATTGATATCGAGTGTATCGATTGATTTCCGATATCGATTTCTATCGATTGACTACGCCTGGTATTACTTGATTCTACTACGTTGCAATACACCATGGAAGCATGTTCTACATTACTATTTGCGCTGTTTTAAAACGCTTTCAGCGATTTTTCTAGCTGGGACTTGAATTACATTCAACGCGACTGAACTGCGACGTATAATTGGGCTTTACTTTCACACGGCTTGTGTATTAAATTAAATTACTGCGAAACGTAATATCCTCACAGCCATCCCCTAATACAAACCTCTATTAGTAAAAATCTACTGGTGTACTAATGCAAATGAGACAATCTGATTGGCTGAGCTATTCGTATACTATCAGCCATTAGTGTGCAGTGGCTGGAGGTCGTCTACAAAATTGCAGTTTCTTCTCGTTTCTCCGAAGTTTTGGAGGAGAATTTGGATTTATTACTAGACAATTGTTGTGATTTTTACTAAAACAATTACGGCCGAATCAACTATCACATCATAGAAATTGAGAGCGAATAATCTAATTGTTAATTAGTGGTCACCCTTGGGAAATATCCAACTGACCGCATAATAGAGGTTGACCGCTTAATAGAGGTGTTCTAAAATTTACAACTAATTTTTACCCACATTCTTACGCTGATTACATATATTATGTTGTGTTTGATGAGCTCGATCTTAAAAGAAACTGGTCATGCTTCGCTTATCGTCGTGTCAAAACATCGCATTGTAATCTAACTAGGTAACCGTTTTTAACGGTATTAATTAAATAAAATTAAATTAAATTTTAAGGTTGTATTAGGGGATTGTATTAGGGGATGGCTGTGAGGATATTACGTTTCGCAGTAATTTAATTTAATATAATTTAATTTAATTTAATTTAATATTAATTTAATTTTATATTAAAATAGAGGTGAAATACAATAAAATTCAGTAGCCAGTTGGGAGTAAACTGTGACCGCGTCCGCTTAATACAGGTAAGTGACCGCTTATAATTCTAGTTCTTATAATTCTAGTTTATAATTCTAATTATATTATAATTCTATATGTATAGGAAATCGTATAAAGGCTCGTGCAATTTTAAGAACTTTCAAAACATCACTCGTGACCATAAAACACGAATTGCACGAGCAGTTCATACGATTTTTTGTTTATAATATTCTCAACAAAATTTTGCTGCGGCCATCACGCTACTCTGCACACGAAACGCTTCACTAGTTTTCAGAGTGTTCACATGTTTTATTTGAACGCGCAGGCAAACCAAGCGTGAACTTTTTGAAAGAATTACTGTACTATAGTTTAGAAAATATTTAACCATTAACTTGAAAGCTTATTTCAATGCCATTAAGCGGCAAAAACGTCTCTACTTGTCCGGTACCGTTTATCACAATTCCGTATTGCGCTCTATAACCTATTTATGCACTCGTCATTGATCAATCAGAAGCTGCATATTTTGTTGAGTATATTATAAACTATATTATAGTTATAATTTCTAGTTTTCTTATAATTCTAGTTTTAAATTACTCATATTCATAGCATATCTTTTATTTTATTTCATTCACATAGTTTAATTTTGTAAGGCGCATTTGATCATATTTACATGTTAATTTGCGCCATATAAATAATAAATATTATTATTATTATTTTAAGGTGGCTCGATGTAATTTTTTAGCACTGGGGTGAGAGTTTTGAAAACAAAAATTTGATAAGAAGCGAATCTTCGATTTTTACCATACTACACCATGATGATAGTTTTATTTACACTGGTTTCCAAGCAACAGAGGTTACCATAGCAACGATTTCAGCATCCTATTGGTTTAAAAAAAAGGCTGATTTTTTCGAAATCTAGTCGGAAACATTGCATCCATTTTATAATATTTTAAAGTATGGTAGTTTGACCACCTGTAGACGAAATTTCATGAAATTCTGTAAGGCGGTTTTGAATAAAACAACATCAAACTTTTGGCGGATGATTTTGTGTATCTCCCGGAATTTACTTGAAAATTATTTCAACAAATTAAAGCTATATGTACCTCCTCTCTGTGGAAGTATTTTTGATGATATTAAAGACTTTGTAAGGTAAATGGAACACCTCGGATGGTTACGATTTCAAAATATTTAATTTCGAGGAACTACGTTTAGGCACCTCAGAACATGATCGACGCGCCTAATTTACATTTAGCGGGATATTGCTAAAATGCTCTTACAGATTTTTAAAAATGGTCAGCTGTTAGCGTGATGGTTGTACTTGATATTCCAATCGAAAATGAGAGTAGAAAATTGTTGCAAGCGTTAGAAAATAACACCGAATTATGGCTAAGTTTCGATCGCCATTTTGTTTCTCTGAACAAGGTTTTGTTTATCTTGTTTCTGGTACGGTCTATTTCTCTCTTGATGCACGTGCAATGAATATTTATTCCAAATGCCGCGTGTGGCCCAGCCGTGCGCTTATGAAAAATAAATGAATTTTTAAGCAGGAGAGAAATCCATTCTGCTTCATCAAGGTCAGGAGGAAATGAATTAGATGTTTTATTTGTTCAGGTTAAGATGAAACAATAGATTTCTCTCCTGCTTAAAAATTTATTTATTTTTCATAAACGCACGGCTGGGCCACACGCGGCATTTGGAATAAATATTCATTGCACGTGCATCAAGAGAGAAATAGACCAGAAACAAGATAAACAAAACCTTTGTTCAGAGAAACAAAATGGCGATCGAAACTTAGCCATAATTCGGTGTTATTTTCTGACGCTTGCAACAATTTTCTACTCTCATTTTCGATTGGAATATCAAGTACAACCATCACGCTAACAGCTGACCATTTTTAAAAATCTGTAAGAGCATTTTAGCAATATCCCGCTAAATGTAAATTAGGCGCGTCGATCGTGTTCTGAGGTGCCTAAACGTAGTTCCTCGAAATTAAATATTTTGAAATCGTAACCATCCGAGGTGTTCCATTTACCTTACAAAGTCTTTAATATCATCAAAAATACTTCCACAGAGAGGAAGTACATACACAAAATCATCCGCCAAAAGTTTGATGTTGTTTTATTCAAAAACCGCCTTACAGAATTTCATGAAATTTCGTCTACAGGTGGTCAAACTACCATATTTCAAAATATTATAAAATGGATGCAATGTTTCCGACTAGATTTCGAGAAAATCAGCCTTTTTTAAAACCAATAGGATGCCGAAATCGTTGCTATGGTAACCTCTGTTGCTTGGAAACCAGTGTAAAATAAAACTATCATCATATGTCATCATCATGGTGTAGTATGGCAAAAATCGAAGATTGGCTTCTGATCGAATTTTTGGTTTCAAAACTCTCACGCGCTAAAAAAAACTACATCGAGCCACCTGCTTAATAGAGGTTTGACTGTTGCCTAGTTCCTCTACGGCTTTTTCCCAGGCCTTCACGGTCAATTCGTTTCGGTGACGTATCCGAGACGAACGGCTACTTTTTCGCTCGGACCACGTGACCCGAAACGGATTGACCGCGGCGAAATATAGAGGCCTGGGAACTAGGCAAGTTTGACTGTGCTCTCAGTTTTTTGCAGTGAAGGCATTTTGGGTGGTCGAGAGCGGTCAGCGCCATCTTGGATTCGCAAAACGTCAGGGAAGGGGCGAGTGAAAGAGGGCGGGGAGGGTGCGGGAGAGGAAAAAAAATGTCTTCCCTTCCCCCTCCCCATCACTTCCCTTTCAGCCTCACTCCTACTCCCTTGGTCGCCTGTTTTTCACTCGTCGCGGCTTGCACTCGAAAGCGGAATATTCAGTGCTTGCCCTCCCAAATACGCCTGCTACTGTTTTTCTAGCCTGCATGGCAGGCGTAGAAATGGGAGGGAGGAGAGGAGTTCGGCGCGAGCTCGAAGCGCGATCGTGTGGGTTCGCCCTTCTCGCTCGCGCTCGAACTCCCCTCCACCCTCCTCTTTCTACGCCTGCCACGCAGGCTACTGTTTTTCTTTTCACTCAGACCAATGTAATTTTATTCATTTCTTAGGAGGAGCTCTGACTTGGGAGTGGTCAACTAGTATCTGCCAGGACTCACTCCAAATATGCATGGCAAGTTAAAATACTGTATAAGGCTATTGCCATGGAAAATGTTGGTAATGAGGACAAAGCTAGTAATTGTTGGAGCAATAGCAGCTACATTAATAACTACATTGATTTCTGGTTCCCTCGTAAAGTTTTACGCTACCCAGCTGACTATCATGGCGGCTACTGCGCCTCAATACAGCCGTTTTGTTTCCTCGTCATGATTGTAAATCTTGGAAAACAACTTCCCAACACAAAACTACTTTGATAACCAAGACTGCTTGTGTACGAAACTATTTTCTTCTCATTCTGGTCTCATCTGCCCCAGCACATCTTGACAGAAGAAATTTGATTCGTCGAACTTGGGGTGCTGATGACAATATTGCCCCTCAGTGGAAGACATACTTTCCTCTTGGTCAAAACAAGGAATCAAACACTTTCAGATTCACTTAAAACAGAAAATAACAACTATGGCGACATAATTCGTGCAGACTATTATGAACATTACTGGAACCAGAGTTTGAAGATACAGATGGGCTTTGAATGGGCAGCCAGATATTGTAATTTTTCGTTCCTTTTAAAGGCCGACGATGATGTGCTTGTTAACACCAAAGATTTGATTAACTTGTTGCAAAGGAGATCAACACCTAAAGAAGGACTTTTTATGGGTAAACGTCACCGTAATCCGCGTGTATCTAGAGATGGCAACTGGAGTGTCAGTTATGAAGAGTATAATCATACACACTATCCAGATTTCTGCAGTGGTGCTGGCTTCGTTATGTCATATGATGTTGTCCAGTGTCTTGTTCCTTTATTTGATGAGATTAAGCCATATAGAATGGACGATGTTTATGTGGGAATGCTTACAAACAGATCCGGTTTGACACCAGTGGGTCACAGAGGTTTTATTATGCCATTTAGTGATAGTTATGATGATTGTAATTTTCTGCCGAACATTCTTGTGCAGCATCGGGCTACCGGGCAATGTTTACTCAAACTGTGGCATATGCACAGTAAAGAGTTTCTTTACGGCACGAAACTAGGATCATACTTTTGATACTTTGTTCCATTTTAATTGATTTACTGAAAAATGAAAAATCATCAGTTTTTTCAAATAAGACTGCATTTTTCGGATCATTCATTTTTCTACTCGAAAACGAAATCTGGTTATAACTAAACAGTAAATGTCATCGACAAATGCAGTACGTGTGATTTTATTTGTGTATCGTCGTACCAAGCAATGTTTACTCTTCGATGCTGGATTCTTTCTATATCAGTAGCAGTTCAAAGTTTGGATAAGCAGTTCAGTAACAATTATTAGTTCAGGGAGGAGAGGAGTCAAATTTGACGGGAGTAGCTACTAGGTCGTGGGTCTTTAGGCATAAAGTCGTGGGTGTGTGACATTTGCAGACTGCAGACTGCACGGATAGCTTTAGGGTTAGTTTTCAGAGATACGGTTAGCTACAGGGTTGGTTTTAGGGTTAGGATTAAGTTTAGGGTTTATGGTTAGGATTAGCCCCGTTCCTCGTTTCCCGTTCCCTTTCACTGGCCGTTTTCACACTAGAGATGGGAGACTCGTCTCGACGGAAAACTCATCTGACGGGTTTCTCGTCTTAGTGTGAATTCGAGACGAGTCTAACTACTTGTCGAAGCTGAGGCGCGGTTACCTTTCCTTATCAAAATGGCGAATTTAAGACGAGTTATCCGTCACAGACGGGAAACTCGTCTTAGAAATCCGCCTAAAGCGACGGAAAAGTAGATGGGTAAAATCAGACGAGTTACCCGTCTAAAATTATAACCGCGTCCCGTTTTCACGTTAGGACGGGAAACTCATCTGAGACGGGTTATCCCGTCTCTAGTGTAAAAACGGCCACTAATCAGCGACGAACAGCTCAGACGTTCAAAATAGAACTCATTAGAGAATAGAGAATAGAAAACTTTATTTAAGTGTCAAGCCTTGTAGCCTGGGAAAAATCCCATACTAATTTGGGGACACAAAAAAATAAATAGATACTAACAAATTCCGAGATTTTTGTTTTTGATTCTGAAAGCGGGGGCTTTTCTTGCTCCAATAGGTATGGGGGGGGGGGGGGGGGGGGGGGCTTCCATAGAGAAAGCCACTAATATATACTATTTCTCCGCTGTGCTCTGAAAGTATTTTGTTTCTGCGCTTCCATTTTGTAGTGCTTCCTCTTTCTGCAGAGTAAGCCTCTTTTGGACTTCTTCCTTTTCCTTCCGCTCCTTTTCTAGGCGCATAACATAGTGAGCATATGCATAACGACACAGCTGAAGTAGTTGTTTTGTGACTGGCACAGTGCTGGGACCTTAGTCCATCAGTTGTTACACGAAAAGCTTTTGATCAAGATTTCTCAAACTTATGAATAATTCATCAAAATCATAACCGTGACGGTGGTTTGGATTCCCGGTCTTTTAAAATTAGCATAGATTTTTTACGATTTATTTTGCCGTTTACTCCCTAGCCTTGTTTTGTTTCGATTGAGAAGTTACAGTCGAACCGCCGCTGGTGGACACCTCTCGTAAGCGGACGCGGACACTTTTTCTGGTCCCGAGGGTGTCCGCTTACGGGAGGTTCGACTGTGTATCAAACACTCGAGACAGTGTTTCATCACATTTCCAAACACCTCGAATTTCGTCAAAAATACTCCGGAAGCACTCCGCTGCGCGTCGCATTTTCTCGGTCATTGGATATGTCTCTCGTGTTTGATATACTTAATACTTCACTGATAGTCCAATTCTATCATCTGTTACACTTTAACCCACTCTCCGATAAAATTCCTCTACATTTGAATGTCCAAGATTTGTCGGTGTTCATTTAAAATACTCCTGGGTGGAGAGAGGCACTGGGAGTGAAGTGTCTTGCCAAAGAACACAACACAATGACCCTGACCCGAAGTCGTACTAAGCCTCCACATTCACCTGACGCGAGGGATATGTGATATATTCCCCTCGTTGCAGGTGAATAAACCCTTGCATTGTTAAGTCCCACAACAAACCGGAAACACAGGAATTTTGAGAAAAACGTATCAAGCAATAAACATTTTTTACTAATTGTTTTGATTTTGGATTGTCTACAAACTACAAAATACTAAACTATTCAATCCTACTATAAATAATGTGTAAGTTGACATGCCTGTCAAAATTAAATAGAGCATCTTTATAACATTTTAAAATATCTATAAATTTCTGCTTTACAAAGTAAAAACCTTTCTTCCTTCTTCTAGCAAGACTCCATTTGTTATATACCAAATAGAAAACGTTTTCCGTGTTTTCATAGAGTTATGGTAATACGAGTGAAGTGTGGGAGAACAAGATATGCTGTTTCCACAGCAATTTCGAGTTCTCTCAAACTTTCACGAGTGTTACCATAACTCTATGGAAACACAGGGAAAACGTTTTCTATTGTTTTTATGAAATAAAAGCACGAAGCAATTTTCTATGTTTCCTTAGAGTTATGGTAAATGGTTTTGAGCCAATCAGAGCGCGTGTAGTATCTTGTTTATTTTATAAAATGTAATGACCAATAATATACGTAATACCACGAACTCCCACAATAAGTCCATGGGGGGACAATCTATAATGAAAGACCCCTCCCTGGGGGAGTATACACGGGGTATTACCTCAGCGGGTGGGGACGAGGTGAAGACTACACACTGAATAAAACACCCAACCAGAAATCCTGATTCAACTCATTGTGGTTGAGGGAGGCTCATACATGTGATACAAAAAATGTATTTATGTTTTTCGCTTTTCAAAAGAAAAGGAACTGATGCTGCCAAAATTTGCAGCACGTTTTGTGTGACACCGTCACACAAAGAAAGCTGTACAACAGCAGAGTATTTTTGCTGGATAGAACGGTTTTCAATTGAGTGTCGTAAAACCAAAACAAAAGCAATTGCAATGGCCAATCACAACAAATGTAAATAAACAACGAACCAATGAGAATTCAAAGAAAATACACGTAACCGCCACCAAGCGCGGGAAAATGCGTGCGACCAAGTCGCGACTGGTTTTGGTGTTGCACCTGATTGGTCGAGTAGGTGGCGCGAGTTTTTTAAACCAATCACAGAGCTTAGTAAAGCAAAACCAAAGCAATTCAGCGATTACTTTCGACACTCAATTGAAAACCGCTCTAACGCAACATGATAGTGCTTTGCACTTTCTCCGTAGCTCTTGAGGCAGACATCATGTCTGTACAATTAAGCAATGAACAGCTACATACTTTTCTAAAAGGATCAGAAATCAGATTTCATAAAATTGATATTTTTTTCATTGTATTGAGTAGATTTTTTCTGAAAAGTCCACTTTAAAATTGCATAAATTATAAATTTGGCATTAATGATAAATTTTTAAAATTTTTGTCAGACTTGTCCATCTGCTTGTTCTTCTGATTCATTCCCCTCACTCTGAACCAGTAATTCATTCTGTTCTCTCTGAGCTACGTTACTTGGCTTGGGAAGAAGAGTTGCCTCAGGAAGATGACGAAAATCTGCAGGGACCTGTAGAAAGTCGTTAATTTTAAAGCCTGTGCGCAGATGTCTTCTATTTCCATTCTCGTGTTAAAGCAGGGAGGGAATAGGAGATGTCTGTACACAGACTGCAACTAACAGTCGAGGGAACAAGTTCTGTTTTTGGCAAATCTTCGTTGAAGCACTCGAAGAGTTTCCGAATCATTTTATCCAATCAAAAACTAGCGCGAGCACTCACGAGTCAGTCCGAAAGCAACCACGCCAGCAAATACGTCATGTTGCATAGCAACTTCAGGGACGAAAACCGCAGGCTCAGTCTCGTCTCGGAGGCGGGATTTCGTCATCAACTGGTACTTGTTCCCCCGACTGTAAATCTACAAAAACGCCTGTTGGCAGCTCAGATGCAAGAGAGCAAAGATGATAAAATTGAATCATTCACCGCAACCTCTTTGGCACAAGCTGTATCGTTTCCTCAGTAATCAATTATCTGTTTCCACTTTTAAGATTGTGGCTCTGTTATTCTATTTTAAGGATTGTTTCTCTGACATACATTTACTGATGAAACCTCTAAATCATAAAAATAATCTAGCATATGTAGCCCTCTGCACACATTGCGTGCCTATGATGCTGGATTATAAGCTCATCTAGCACGCATTGCATACCTATCTCATTATCCCATTCATTCATTTGTTTTCCCAGTGTTTTTCCAAATGAACACCTACCTCCCAAAACTCTCCATCATCATACAATGCTTCTTCCCTCAAAGGGATCAAAGAATGGCTGCTTTACAATAAACACTGCGAAATATGAATCATGCATAGTTAAAAGTCCACACTCAAGTCAAAGTGACCCACACTTCCGGAGCTTTAATCCTGGCTTAATTTCCGTAGCATGAAGCAACTAGGAGTACTTATATCTTCTTCCCTGGATTCGATCCTGGATTTGACCCTGGATGCGGATGCTCTAGTTCATCACAGGTTGAGTCTTCCAGCATTTTGTCAGATTGCCTTCGACTCACCGGTGGTATCCATTTATACTCCTGGGTGGAGAGAGGCACTTGTACTGTGATCCTGGGGGGGGACTCCCATATAAAAGTGACGGGGTGATCGCAGTACCTTTTAGGGGTTAAAATTCGTGGTTTGGTACCGCTTAGGGTGTTAAAATCTAAAATGACTGCCGTTAGAGTTATTCCGGTACCTTTTAGGGTATTAAGCTGGAAAAAAATATATAACAGGGACTAGTTTTGTCTTAGAATTGTACCTCTTAGGGGTGAAAATGAATTCTAGCCACACCCACAAACGAGATTTTGGTACCTTTAGGGTTCTTTTCAAAATTTCCAGCGATCACCCCCGTCACTTTTATATGGGAGTCCCCCCCCCCCCCCCCCCCGGGACTGTGATATTAAACTACTAGCCCAAGAACACAACACAATGACTGCTTGATCCGGAGTCCACTAACCATTATGCCACCATGCTCCAGCAATAAATTATTAGTATTGAAGATAAATTCTCCTTACTGTCATCAGTATATTTCTTATACTGGGAGAATTTCTTTATATCAAACATGTCAGAGACAGCATTTTATCACAAACACTGAGAAGAGAGTTGAAAATATGACACACAGCGGAGTATTTTTTGACATAATTCAAGATGTTTGGAATGTGATGAAACGCTGTCTCAAGACGTGTTTGAAATATATTCTCAATATTGAAACTAAAACTAAGGAGTAAGCGGAGAAGTAAAATCGTAAAAATCTATGCTAATAAGATCAGATATCCAAACCCCAATCACAGGTTATGATTTCCAAGTTTTTAACTTGATGAGTTTGAGAAGGCCACTTCAGAAATGAGAAAGGTTTTGGGAATGGTTCTGATCAAAATAACAATTTTTTTCTTAAATGTCCATCATGAAAATTTGGTGGTACAGTTTTTGTTTGCTACAGTTGATGATTCTCTTTATTCTCATCACCTGCCAGCTCAACAATGTATTGATATTGTAAGGGAGAAACTAGAAGTTGATCAAGACTTAGGAATTTAAGGGTGGCAGCAGCTTACCAGTTAAGAGTCCACCAAATATCGCCAGCGCTAATGTGACAGCTAAAGCAGCAAACTGAAAAGCTGCCTGTTTCCCTGCAGTCCATCCCAGGCCATGCACAGCATCTGGGTCAAACTTGACCAACTCAAAGTACTGGGTACTATTAAGAATGGGTGCCCTTGCCGGAAATACTGTATAGAGACTGACATCAAATGAAAAAATAATGACACAAAACAATGGTAAAAATAATCATTGTGGAACACAACCCTCAGCTTAATTATATCAATGCTCAGTTAAAGTGTCTTACCTATGATGTTGTGCCGTACCATTTATACCTAGTTGTTCAATGTGTGATTAAGCTAATCCAGGATCAGTGTTGACTATAGTTGACATTTTTTGTCAGCCCGTGTTCCTTACAGTGAGCTAGCTTGCCTGTTACATTGTCACATGTCCTTAGTTTTGACTTTTAAATCCAAATATTTATTTCTTCTGATTTGAAAAAGCATCACTTGTGTGTTATCATCCAAAAAATTATTAAAATTTCTGATGACATTTTCATCGGTTAGGGTTAGGATTGACTTTAGAGTTAGGTTAGGGCTAGCCTTAGGATGACCTGTGACCTGTGACCTGTGACCTGTACTTTAGCCCCGCCATCTGAGTAATGTTCTAGTGCAGTGTCAACTGCAGTTAGTCATTTCAGTTTTATTCAATATTTTGTTTTTTTCTTTATTGTGATTAAAGACTGAGTCAACTTTTAATCCTCTTGCGTTAGTTGGTTTTTGAACAGCTGAGCTAAATACAAATGAGCAACGGTCACCATTACCTTGTCTTGTACTGTTTATAGCTTGCAATACTTGCAGAGATAGTTCCTGCTACAGCTCCCAGGATCCCTGGAATACCATGCAAGCTGTTTACACCACATGTGTCGTGAACTCGAAGCCTTCGTATTAACCATGGCTGAAAGGAAAACTGGATCATGAGATACATACACACACGCACGCACGCACACAGTAAACAGTACATTCTAGTCAAACTTTAGTTAAAATTTTCATTTCTACTCTCCAAATAAATTATTATTTCTTCACCTTCTTCTTCTTCAGACTTTACATTGACAACAATAATTATTAGAATAACCCTTATAAATTCGTTAAATTATGTCTAGAATACCCATACAAAAACAGTGTGAAAGTGTCAAAAGTTTAAAAAAAAGGGAATTGGGTGTAAACGAGGCTTAAGGTTTGACCAACTGATGTAATTCACGTCAAGTCTCCTGTAGCTCAGTGGTAGAATGTCCGACCGGTGTGGAACGTCATAGGTTCAACTTCTGTTGGGAGAACTCAGAATTTTTTTTTCCGAGTAGCTTGTGTCACTGACTGATAAAACATATTTCTCATTCATAACACCTATTGAATTAAAGATTACATTTAAATGTACCTGAAAGTACTTGAAGCTTGTGGTACTTATAGCCCCACCCACAAACCCAATCAGAACTGCACCCCACGGCTGAATAATCATGGGTGCAATTGTACCCACTGCCACGCCCCCTGCCAAGCTAGCATTTTGGAGGTGAACCTGTTAACATAACAAAGGGTAATAAACAGTTTATAAATCATAAAATATATTCAGTTTTAACTCACAAGCAATATGAAATCTCCTAACTGATTACCATACATTTGTTTTAATGTTAGTTCCAAGAAATGGGTAGTTAGATCAAAAAAACTTTTCAAGAGTTGCCACACAGCCATACAAACATTACTCTGCAGTGGCAGATCTAGGGGAGGGGCCTGGGAGACCCGGGAACCCCCCCCCCCCCCCCCCCCCCCCTCCTTTGGGCAAAAATACGTTTTCAGGCCCCCACCTAAATTTAAGGTGTGAAAGGCCAGAACATTTTTCAGGCCCATCTTATAAGCAGGTCTGGATCCTCCACTGCTCTGTAACTGTTGCAACTTTTGACTGTAACTGTTGTTGTTTTGACTGCATCATTTAAAGCAGATTTCAAGCCATTTCCTTTCAATTCAAACACGTCACAATAACTAAATTTTGCACGATCTTTCTAGTTAATTTATGATATCAGTTTTTAAATTGGGTGAATGCGAGATGTACACAATCTGCACCCCCCACCACCACACATACATGGCACTCAAAATACTGTCCCCTCCACCTGCCCCCCCCCCCCCCTCACACAGCACTCACCATACTGTCCCCTCCACCACCCCACCACCCCCCCCCCCCCTCGCACACACACACAACACTCACCATACTGAGTTTTGAGTCCTTTGTCATTAGAGATGAAAATGCACAGGACGTCACACAGCTTGTTATGATGGCAAAGTATGTGTTCACAATAGCTCTGTTTCTTGGTACTCCTTCAACAAGTACTGCATTAAAACTTGGCCAGCACACCCATAGCACGATTGTTCCTTAGCAGGAAAAGTACAAAGTTTAAAAAAAGCTATTATAATATGATCATGATCAATGTGATAAAATTGGTTAAAAAGATTACTTCACTGTCATTGCAAATTCTTGTTGTGTTAAGTCAGACTTGTGCTCTGATCTATTCATTGAAAAAAGTAAAGATATGGGATTTCTCTGGTATGTTAAACAGAAGACTAGACGGAAATGTTCCATGAACATGTGAATTGAGCCACGCCCACAAAGTGAGGGTTCTCACCAGCATCTCCTGTCACTGTTTGGGAGTCTATACTACAGAGAGGATAGTGTACAACCTCGTTCCCAGGCTCCTTTCTCAAAATTGAGGTTGGGTAATGTGATGAATTTTGATTGTGCAGTTTCAGAAAATATTCATACCCACCCCAAGGAAGGTCATTGGAAATTCCGAGGGGGAGGGGGATCTCAAAAGCCAAACTTTTTAAGGGGGGGGGGGGGGGGTTCAAACCTAAAAAACCTTCCGTGGAGGAGGTATGGATATTTATTATATGGCAAACTGGTCCACGATGAAAAGGAGCATTCTGATTGGTTCCCTGAGCGGTCCGAATTTTGCAATACGGACCGCAAAGATGGACCGCTTACGAACTCATTTCGCCAAATTCTTTTATGAAACATTGAACAAAAGAAAACTGTTTTCTATTATAAGTAGAAACATTTTATCTCATGTCTGGCGGACAATTTTGGTTAAACTTTTCGCAAAGTGGCCTGAAAAATGCAAGAATATGCTTAGCTTTAGCGCGCGGCGTTAGCCGAGAATGGTTGCATTAAGGCGGGATTCTACCTGAATGCCATTTTTCCACCACTTAACATGGGTTTAATGGAAATATCTCGTTCGCGTTTCAAGCAATCCAAAAACTCTCCACTCATCCCATGAATCTATGTTATGGGGTGTTTTGTAAATTTTTGGGGTATTTTGGGGAGGAAATAGTTTTTCTCAAAGGAGTTGTAAAATTTAGGGAAATAAGAAATATTGAAGATTTAATGTAGTTTTAAAATTAGAATTTGAAGTTAAAAATTAGTAGATTGACAATTGACGACAGTTGATAACCATGCAAGAGCACCCGCGTGGGTATCAACTGTCTGTTGGTGTTCCAAATTTTTTTTTCCCTTCTATCCCTTCTTTAAACCTCTTAAAATTTCATTGAAATTCAGGTAGAATCCCCCTTAATTTCTCAGCAATTTAAAAAAAAGCCATTATAATAAAAACTTTATCGAACTAGCTTGTTCGGTCCGTATTGGGAAATATTGGTCGAGTTCTTTTTTTGCTAGGTTATGGACCTCGCCTTCGGCTCGGTCCATAAACTTGCAAAAAAAGAACTCGACCAATATTTTCCCAATACGGACCTCACGCTAGTCCAATAACATCTATATACTGGAACCACACATTGCCTAAATGCACACTAATACAATAATTTATTTAATTTATTTCTACACCCTTCATTTATTGATGTCTCTTTCATTGTTAACTCACCAAGTGTTGCAAACAGGTCAGACGTATATCTGGAGTTCTCTTTATCATGAGCCACAATTTTGCGAGTGTACAACATCCGCGATACTGCTAGACCAAAGTAGGCGCCAAATGTATGACATATATGGAACTACCAGCATCCACAACATGAAAAAACTTGGTGCCTATTGCTCTGTTAGCGGAGTAAAGTACTACTTCGATAAAGGATATAATGAGAAGCTGATGATGGCTTGTTTTACCGAGCAATGCTCCAAAGGTGATCGTCACGGCTACTGCAGCTAAGTCACCCTTGATCATACTAAAAATAATAACTGTTAATTAAACTTTTATAAAGTCTGGATGACTCAACACATAAAATAGTATTTTGTTTAAATAAATGATCTACCCTAATGCAGACCTTCCAACTCTTCTGAATAAATATCCGGGAGTCTCTTGGGTATGGACTAAATATCATGGTCTCCAGGACGGGTCGTCAAATCTCTTGGATATGGAGGAAAATTCTTATTTTTGGGATGGTTTTTGGATGTTTATTGACTAAGTTCTCTTGGTGGAATCGAAGGAGCTTTTTGGTCATACACATTTTAGACAAGGTATTTTTTAGGCTAAATTTGTGATCTCCCAGATATAGATTTTATTCGGTTGGCATCTACGCTAATGCGACACATTCCCATATACCAATATCTCACATCGCGCCACCTGCTAACTATTATAAAATAATGTGCTAACCAGAGATGATGATGATGATGATGACAGCGACAGTGATGATGTTGATGATGACAATCATAATAGCTTTATTTACAGTGCAAATTTAGCTTATATGTGGGATTACCCATCTCCCTCCAACTCCCTGGGGGAATACGGTAAGTTTGTTAGGGTCTGATACTTCCCCGGGGAGGGGGTACTCCTCAAAATTTGTGGTGGGGGCATATACCACCTGCTTCTTTAAACCCTTACCCGTTTTCCGACCAAAATATGCGATTTTCCCGACCCAATTTCAGACCTGACCCTTAAACATTTCTGCCTTTTCAAGCCAAAATGGCCAAAATCAAAACCCTATTTCAAGCAAGCAGGCAAAATATCCCAATTTGAGACCAAAATGTTCAAAATCTAGACCCGTTTTCAGACCAGAAATAAATCATAGGTTGCACATACCTATATAGGAAGTACCCCCCCCCCCCCCGGATATCTTCAGGAGACCAGGATCTACTATCCCACAAGAGGGTTCAAGACAGTGACAAAATATAATAAGGGAAAGTTCATATACTATGGAAAGGGGGGGGGGGGGGGTCACAATTTTTCCACAGCCCCCCCTTTACACACACCCCGCTTTCCATAGTAAATGAACTTTCCCTAACAATAATATAGAAAATATAATTATAATAATATAGAAGATCACAAGGGATTAATTATCTGTATAAAAGTATATATACCTTTCTAATCCGATGAGAATTTTATTGTTTTGCATCTCAAAAAATCCTTGCATCATCGTTGCCCACTCGATCACCAGAGCAGAAATAAGAAAATTATATCCCAAGGCGCTAAATCCATATTTCTTCAGAAACGTCAGGAGAAGGCCAAACCCGATAAAAACCATGAAATGCAGTCCTTCGAACACTAAAAAAACACAAATAAATAAATAATCTTTGTTTTCGAAGATGACATTGATCGCACGACTGAAAGTGTTAGAGATGCTGTAAAAGCTCTATTAAGCCACCGGGGGCTTATTTAATTTCAGGACTCAACGGGGGGGGGGCTTAATAGAGAGGGGGGCTTATTTCAAATCAAAAATTTTGAGAAAATTCACATTCATTTTTCAAACTTTACTTTTACACCACAAGCTAAACAGAACAAGAAATGGGTTATATATCAAATGCAAATGCAATGTAATTTATACCCTAACTCAACGATAATTCTGGAATTAAAGACCATGTTTCCATACAAAGTGACTGAAACAACAGAAAATATTTCTTAAAAGACATTATTACATCAGCCGACGAAAGGGGGGAGGGCTTAATAGAGAAGGGGGGGCTTGTTACAAAATCTGACTTCCAAAGGGGGGGCTTATTAGATAGGGGGGCTAAATAGAGCTTTTACGGTAGTCATGTTCGTGACAGAAACTGAATATACTGTATTCACTAATTGGAGCTCTAATAAAAAAATTCAAACACGGCATTCAATAATAACACTTACCGGAATATTTAGAATTGATTTTGTTCTCATCTTCTGCCTGTTCTGTATTTTTGCCGGTAGAAGGTCATCGCTGTAGCCCACAAAAACTACGAACAAAATTAGCAGCAATCCTTGAAGTAAGAGCAGTACGCCGGCAAATTTCCCTCTGCCTATGCTCTGATCTGTCATGCCTGCCTAACGAAAGAGATTATAATAACTTTTGAAGAGCTCAAAATATGATTAAAAGTGACCGCTTCATAAATATTCTAATTTCTGCTCGATTTTTTTCTTTTGATCTTTTTGCCGCCCGCTGGTAAAGGTACAGCGGTACTACGCTAGAAATCTTCTGTCAGCACATTCTCGTCCCCACAGGACTCCCCACAGCTTACCCCACAGGCACGAGAAATTTAGGGCTCTGGAGACATAGGAAATTCCTATTTAATTCGAATTTTTTGATTGGCTGTTTTAAAACAAAGAAATCTTGAACGGAAGTGAAAATATTAAAATACGGGCTGTGAAAACCTGGAAGTACTAACGAAAATCAGGAGCATATCACCCCGGAGCCTCCACACCTTCGGCTATTTTTAGAAACAAAGCAGAACAGCAAAAGTCATTGTATTGTATTGTTTTGTATTTTATTGTATTGTATTGTATTGTATTCAGGAGCCATAATCCCTGATTATGGCTCCTGATTGTATTGTTTTGTATTGTTTTGTGTTGTTTTGTATTGTAGCAGGAACAATCTCATGACATCATGTTTTCGCGGCAAAAATAATTCTAAAAATAGCTCAAGGTGTAACATAGGCCCAATAAGGGAGATGGAGGCTCCTGGGCCGGGTTGTTCAAAGGACGATTAAGCTAATCCAGGATTAGCGCGAATTTTGATTTCAGTTTTGTAACTATTCAGTGAGGTTTTCTGTTTATATTTTTTGTCTATCTGTTTTGACTTTGACTAGTCTTAAACTTTACAAAACATTGGCAGAGAAAAACACTTTTATACAAGAGAAATTAAAAGCTTGATTGACTTTTAATCCTGGATTAGCGTTAATCGGCTTTCGAACAACCGGGCCTGCTGCGGATGATATGCTCCGGTGAAAATTCACGAGTGTAAATACAAATTTCTTTCGTGGAGTACTTGGAAGAAGAGTTAGAGGATGAAGATTAGGCGGTCAAAAGCGGCGTGGAATATCTACAATTGTTTTAACCAGCCGGTTTAAAACGTAGAAACGTTGTAGTGTTAGGGCCTGTCAGATATGGAGAAAAGTTGTCCCTGGTAGGAGGGTCGCCCTCCATACCGAGCAACCCCGGGCGAGAGAACTTTTCATACATTTCTTTATAAATAGCAGCGAACCGTTTACATGAGAAATCGCAAAGTTGGCTCGGGGGGCAGGGTGACCCTGGGTGGAGGGTCACTCGCTTTGAAGGTAGGGTGACCGTGGGGGGCGGGCCAACTTTTTTCCATATAAACACTTTGGCTATTGTTGTTTCACCTACCAGGGACAAGTCGGGACATATAGAGCATACGCGAGCGCGAGAGGGCCATGATTTGGCTTGGTAAACAGGGACAACTTTTTTCATATAAACGCTCGGTAAAAGATGGCTCGGGGAGGAGGGTAACCCCCTACCAGGGACAACTTTTCTCAATGTAAAAAATGCCCTTATATAGACATATTTAGCTTGGTTTGTTTGCTGCCTCATTTCAGACCATGTGATATTACTCTAGAGAATCGTTTCTTTCAAATTGTTTCATATTCACGTGTGTATGAACGCATAATTTTTAGATCACTGCACAAAGGAACAATTCTCTGGAGAACCGTGACAAGTGTTCTGGAATGGGCAATTTGCATAACGTGCCAATGCCTCGCTACATTTTAATTCAAAACTGAAAGAAAACATTCATACATCCTTGCCTGTACCGATACTTTAGGAATCGCCCAGCGACGTTATATATAGAACCATAGAACAGCTTGCAACTCTTGCAGATCATCAAGTCAGTCCATCATCAGTATCGCTGAAGCCAAGTATTTAATTCCAAAAACCTGAAAACCCGTAGGCAATATTAATAACGTATTTCTTTAACACGGCAATGTGCCTCTTTGCTCCACAAGGAGCGGTAAATTTTGGAAATCAAGGAATGCCTATTGACTCTTCAGTTCGCGTCGGCCGACATTACAATCCTACATCATCAGTAGCATGTCACTTGAAGACGACATACATGAAGACCGGAAGTCCTAGAATCTGGGACTGGAAAATCCTTTGTCTCCAGAGCCCCAAGTTTCTCGTGCCTAGGCTCCGCCGGCTAAGAGACGTGAAAGGGCTGTGGGGACGAGAATGCTGTCAGCAGTGCACAAGAAGAGAGACCCTGGGAACGAGGTTGCGATGCCTGGTCTCCTTATGGTAATGCAAGCCTCTAGTCAAACTGGCTATTCCCCCTGGTCTTGTATTTCAAGATGTTTTATTTATCTTATATGGGGTCCTTCTGTGCAAACTGAATTTATATTTACAGTAAATACAAATCATTTGCGATCAACCTGGACGCCATAAGGAGGGGACACGAACGGACAGTCAATTTTTTGAACTCATTTTTATTGTTGTGTAACGCAATACGTTACACAACATATAGGTATGGTTACTTTGTCACTCGACTTTTTTTTCGGCTACTTTGTGACCAACTTGAAATTTTAAAGAAACGTATGGAAAATTTAATTACGAGATTTTACTTTTCATTAGTTTAAATTCACGTAGAATCATATGTTATGACGCAGTAAAGCAAAAGCTACTGGAACTGGTCACTTGCGTTCAGCAACACTCAGGGCCGATTATTTAAACGAAGTCTAAGTTAGACTTGGTTTAAGGCTAAATCGAGGTTTAGACAAGGCTTCCATAGACCACGGCTAAGTTGAGTCTAAATTGCGTTATTAGAACGCGGATTAGCCGTATTTCACGGAGACCACGTCTAAACGTGGTTCAACAAGTCTAGCTATTGTTTTCTCAAACTGCGCTTTAAAAATTCGAGTTTTGCTTAGTCGGATTGCGCAATTTTCTACGCTATAATCGCTGTAATGATAACACATGGAAAACAATTCAAAACTTTTCTTCGCAAAACTTGATGGGATATCTTTCATCCTGAAGTGCAATTATAACGTAAATAATGTTAGCCAAAAATTACCTGCTTTCTACAGGGAACTATTGGATTATTTTTATTAATGACTTGCGAAATAATTTGAAGATACTTATTGGTTTTCATTTTATGGAACAATAAGGACATGCTATTGAACTAAACTTTTTTTCTTGGACACTTAGTATGATATAAATATCCACTATTAAAACTTGCTTCTTTCCTGAGCCTAAACCGTCGACGGAAATTAGACTGTTTTGTACGGTAAGGGAAATTGTCATCGTCGTATTCTTCTAGCGGATTTAAACTATCCCTCAACTGTCTTAATCTTCGGAATCAGCTTGTTATCCTATTCCTGTAACGTTCTATACTTCGAACTTCCATCCATGACACAAACCTTCACTAATAAAAGCGTTAAACTACGTCTAAACCTACTCATGACCAGGTCTAAGTTGCTATTGTTTGCTAGCCTGTGTTTAGACACCGCTTAGGCGAGGTTTAAAATAAAGGACGTTTAAATAATCCGGTTCCCGGTTTAAACCCGGTTTAGACCAAGACCTTTTTAAGCGATGTCTAAACGTCGTTTAAATAATCGGCCCTCGGAGTTTAGACTGCGAGCCGTTTAGATTTCTCAGGAACAGTTTGAAAACGTGAGAAATAAGCTTTCACATTCACAGATGGGGCCCCACTGATGAGCAAACAATGAAGTCAAATCAAGCGCACTAATTAGGGATTTATTATCCAACCTGAATCAGAAGCGCGCGCTTACGGTTTCCATAGCAACTACATAACATAACTCGACAAAATAACTATTAAACTATAGAGCGGTTTTCAATTGACTGTCGAAAGTAATCGCTGAAATGCTTTGGTTTTACTTTACTACGCTCTATGATTGGTTTGAAAAACTCGCGCCACCTTGAATAATTGGTCGCACGCGTTTTCCCGCGCTCGGCGCGGCCGATTACGTGTATTTCCTTTGAGTTCTCATTGGTTCGTTGTGTTTTTTACGTTTGTTGTGATTGGCCATTTTAATTGTTTGGTTTTGGTAGTCAATTGAAAACCGCTCTGTAATATCGCGGGATTTTTGTACTCGTTTCGCGCGTTATTTGTACTCAAATTTGGAAGAAACATGACAGAATTGAAAATAACTTCAAAAGTCTGAGAAAAAGGAGCCAGTCTGTGTGAACAGGCTAGGAACAGAAATGTTCAGTCTGTCATATCGTCCTTTTCCACGAGCCACGACCTGGTACCCACCGGTAACTGACATTTGCAGTCTGCAGACTAACCCTAACATAACCCAAACCAAAAACTATAAACCTTAACCCTAAAAATTAACCCTAATCCTAACACTAACCCTAAAACCAACCCTATAGCTAACCCTATCTCTGAAAACTAACCCTAAAGCTAACCGCGCAGTCTGCATTTGCCCGTTCCGAAGTTCAAATGGAGACTGGGGACGAGTTTTTAAATTTTGATTTAATTAAAAATTGGTGCCCATCACAAGAAAGATCACATTAAAAATATTTTTTCAATCCCCATTGAAAAAATATTTTCTAACAGAGACTCGATACGTAAGGCCAGGAAGCTTTTTTAATCTCAAAAGCTAGAACACTTGAACCCCATGGCCTTAACATCCGCGAAGAAAGATATTAGATATTTAGTTTCCCTACATTATTATATTCTATTGTTTTACTGTCAATCTATGTTATCTCTCTGACGTATTTCCGTTATTACGCAAAAACTGTTAGTAGCTACTATATAACACGTATATCAATGTAAAATTTCCTCATTGTACCTGAAGAAGACTGGTTTGGCCAGTCGAAATATAGTACTTAAAAAACTTAAAAATCTACGTTGTATCGGTCTCTGCTTCTACAGTATATTTTCACTTGTTTTAGCCGATTAGATCACTTGTTGATCCAACGTACACCAGCAGGATTGTCGTCCACGGTCGCTTGCTTGAAAATTTTGTCTGAATTAGAGACGTTTGTATGGAATTTGGACGACCTTTGACAGCTCACAGCCTGATTACTATGCAATGTAACATAACCAAACTTGGTAAACTTACTAATTTTCATGCGATCTTTCTGGTGATGGGATTAAATTTTTAATATGACGTAATTTGAACAATTGGTAAACTAGTGCCCAGTCCCTTTTTGATGCCCAAGACCCACGACCAGTAGCTACTCCCGTCAAATTTGACTCCTCCTCTCCCTGAACTAATAATTATTACTGAACTGCTTATCCAAACTTTGAACTGTTAGTTAGTTTATTTATTTGCCACACAAATAGAAAAATAATTACAATAATAATAGAAAAGGAAATAGACTAATACAGGAAGTGGCGAGGGGCCTATGAAGAAACCATAAGGCTTATGGACTGCTATATAGAAAGAATCCAGCATCGAACAGTGAACATTGCTTTACTGTATTTGTACATAATTTCTTACCTTTTATCCTTCATTGTACATACATTTTAGTTAAATTAATTTTAGTAATTTTAGTAATTTTAGTTAGTCATAAGGCTTATGAACTGCTATATAGAAAGAATCCAGCATCGAACAGTGAACATTGCTTTACTATATTTGTACATAATTTCTTACCTTTTATCCTTCATTGTACATACATTTTAGTTAAATTAATTTTAGTATAGTGTCCACAATTAGCTGTAAAAGCTTATTACGTACTACGATACACAAATAAAATCACACGTACTACATTATTTTGTCGAATGACATTTACTGTTGCGGTTATAACCAGATTTCGTTTTCGAGTAGAAAAATGCAGCCTTTATTTGAATCAAAGAACCCATAGTGTCCCAACCCTTGTGTCACATTGTTGCAGACTAATCTTTAGATCTCTCAGCGGCAGGTTCTTAAACGGGACATTGAATGTTGGTGTCAATCTACTAATTTTCTAACTTCAAATTCTAATTTTAAAACTACATTAAATCTTCAATATTTCTCATTTCCCTAAATTTTACAACTCCTTTGAGAAAAACTATTTCCTTCCAAACATACCCAAAAATCACCCAAAAATTTACAAAACAATCCATAACATAGATTCATGGGATGAGCATAGAGTTTTTGGATTGCATGAAACGTGAACGAGATATTTCCATTTAACCATGTTAAGTCGCGGAAAAAATGGCATTTAGGTTAAGTCCCGCCTTGATTTGGACTGAATATATAATATGAGCGCAAATAATCATATTAAGAGTTAAAATAGAGACTGAAAATTGCGCGCGCTCTGATTGGTTAAAAACCATGTTTTATTTACCTAATAGAAGATGGTTTTCTATGTTCTATAAGAAAATGATGCACGCTTGAGGTCTAGAAAAGCAGCTAGTGAATGCACGAGCCGCTTCGGCGAGTGCATTCAGCTGCTTTTCTAGACCTCAAGCGTGCATCATTTTCTTATAGGACATATGAAAACCATCTTCTATTTAGTTTAGAAAATAGCAGGAACTTGAAAGAAAAAACTTCGCCGTACGCTTGAGTGGCGCGGTAGAACACAAAACTTATAATCCTAGTTGTACGATATTTTAAACATTTCTTGAATGAGTAAACACTTGTTTCAACGAAAATTTCCATATTATGGCCTCTCCTGAATTTTTAGAAAGTTTCTTTTAGGGCCTGATACATGGCGAATTTCAGCCCGGGCTGAAATTTCAGCCCGGTTAGGGGGCTGGAATTTTGTTGCGATTACATGACGACTTTCAGCCCGGGCTGAAATTCCAGCCCGGGCGCCAAATTTGAAATTGCGCGGGAAGAGTCATCAGAGAATCAGGGGCGATTTGAATAACCTGCAACTTATTTACATATCGGCTGAACGTTTGTGGAATGAAGCATAAAAAACAAAGGAACCATTCTCGTTCAATTTCATGCAAATAAGTTACCGGGTATTCTACAATAGAATCAAAATGGCGTCAGGATCCGACTTGTGAAAATGGGCACATTGCTTCTCACGCAATTTAGCATTTTGTTGGCGCTCAATTTTCAACTTTTCGGGATGGTGGCAGCCTACAAGATGATGGAACGGAAACGAACCTGTCTTTGTTAACATATATGTGCGCCAGGAAGAGTTACCTGAAAAGAAAGGGAAGACATCTTCAAGCTCGTCGTGTTCGTCGAAAGGCCAGGTCGGTCTGGGTTATAAATGGCCGCACAGACCAATGGTGGCAAAACATGATAGGGGCAGATGTTCCCGAATGGTGTTGGAAGAAAAATTTTCGCATGTCCAAAGAGTGTTTCTATGAGCTAGCTGACGAGCTGCGTCTCTTCATTGCTCCACATCCAGACTCCCCTAATCGTAGGGCCCTGAGTACGGAGAAACGACTAGCAGTAACACTTTACTATCTTAAAGACACCGGTTCTTTGTGGAAGACAGCCAATGCCTTTGGCATTCATCAGTGCACTGCATCAAAGCACATACACTTTGTGTGCGAGACGATCAATACGAAATTGGACCAAAGTACTTACACTTACCAAGGGACAATGAAGAAATGCGACGGAAAGTTTCAGAATTGAGATGAGATTTGGGATGACCCAGGCATATGGTTGCATTGATGGCACGCACATACCTCTTAAACGACCACCCCAAAATTCTCAAGATTATTATTGTTACAAGCAGTATTTCTCGCTCAACATTCAGGCTGTATATGATAGTAAAGGGTACTTCATGGATGTCGAGTGTAAATGGCCAGATCGGTACATGATGCTAAAAGTGTTTGTAAATTCCAGCATCAACCACAAAATGAAAGCTGGAGAACTTCCCAAAACGTTTATTACCCTTCTACCTGGCTACGAGGCTATTCCTAACTATTTGATTGGAGATCCAGCGTATCCCTTAACACCTTTCTGCATTAAGGAGTACCAGACATGCGCAACAAACGAGGAAGTTTTTTTTAATAACATGCTTCGCTCAGCGCGAAATCAAGTCGAATGTGCATTTGGCAGACTTAAAACTCGATGGGGGTTCTTAACTCGAAAGGTTGACCTGAAATTTGAAATAATTCCAACAGTGGCTTACAGTTGCCTTTGTCCTCCATAATTTACTGTGAAAGTAAAGGTAACTGCCTAGATGAAGAAGAAGTTCAAGCTCAAATACTGAGAAACCGCACTGAGGAGGAAAAGCTGCCCAACGTACCAGACCCGGTCTACTCGTGCCTGACAAGTGAGGGTGAATATGTGCGTTCAGTATTAGCAAAATACATCAACAAAACTTGCCTGATGATTACTAATATTTTTATTAACATGCATAGCTTAAAAGCAAACATCAACTAAACATTTTCCAAACAGTAACCAAACAGCACTTTACATCAAGAAGGCAAAGGTGGATAGCCGATTCCACCAAAAGTATGCCAAATTAGTAATAATAATATAATCATAATATTAATCAACAGCGGCCACAATTTTTGGGTGTACATGTTTTGTTCAGCACAAAATATAAATGATAAATTATATTTAATAAATAATATTATATATTCTTAATAATCTAGACTCCAAATCAAAGTTTTTCTGCGTAAATGTTTAGCATATATTTTGCTGTTGTAATACTAAATTAAAATCTGGATCAGGAAACAAACAAACAATGTAACTCAATAAGCAACAGATCATTACAAGGAATGGAAGTGTTTCTTGTTATTGTTGTCCATCCCAGTTTGGCTGGCTGCTTCATATCTGTAGGGCTGCGCTTGGTGTGATGTGTTAAGCTGGGTGTAACCAGTGGGGTGTACTGGGCCATGCATCCTTACTTGATCTGACACATCAGCAGGCGCCTGATAAGGAGGATATTGGTATGGTGGCTGGCCAGGGTTGTCAGTGAACATGGCCCTTGCCAAGAAACTGAAATGATTGAGTAAATCCCTGGGCTACCTGTTGCATTGACATGCTCATTTGCTGCATCGACTGGGCAAAAGTTTCGTTGGACTGTCGAATTGCCTCAGCTATATCTTTCTTGAATTGGGAGTCCTCTTTTGATTCATTCATTAACAGCCGGTCTCTCTGTGATGCACTAATTGACGCTCAAGATGTTTCCTTTTATTGTCAATTAATTTTGGCACAGGGTTGGAGCGACCCTTTTTTTCCCTTGGAGCCCTTTTTTCCACTAGCAACCATGTCACCTTCAGAGAAGCCTTTATCGCCATCAGCTTGACTAGCACCTGATCTTGTATGATCCCCAATATCGCCGCCGAATTACTACCACATTGTATCTCTGGATCAGTGTCATTTTCATTCTCATCATTGAAATCATCAGTACTTACACCACAGGAAAGGGGCTCTGTAGATGGACTTCCACCCAGATCTGCTTCAGCTGATCAAAAAAATTCCAACACGATTTTCCCACTCCCGCTTCTAGACCCAGTAGTAACTGCATTCGCAAAATTTGTCGTATTTCCTTCAACTTTCTTGAATGCGATTATATCCTTTCTTGATCAGTTCCTTGTCATTTTTCTGTCTCCTCTGGATATCAGCCATCTCGTTTTCGTCGACCTGGTCTGGCGCTGGCAATGGTGTAATGACGGGTGGACCAAAGAAAGTCGGTTCCTCTTCATATATATCCGAGCCATGGCTTCCCGAATAGCTTCATACTGCTTTACCTTGTCTGCATTGAAGTCACTGTTTTGGTATTCCATTTAGATTTGAAATTTGCTAGACATCGATCAGATTTTCTATTTTCTCTCCTTTATTCCATTGGAACCTTTGCACTTGCTTCGCCGCCGCCATCGTGTTTCATTGAAAACACAGCAGCGATTTTACATATTGGCAGCACGTTTGTAGAACGCACGTTTTGTAGAACAAAAGAATCCATCTTTTCTTATTCGACATGCAAATACGTTGCCGGGTGTTCTGCAATTCAGGCAAAACATAATCACTGCGCATGCCCAAGTACACTTTTCAGCCCGGGCTGAAATTCCATTCCGATTACATGGGCTTTTTCAGCCCGTTTGGCCGGGCTGAAAATTCCAGCCCGGTTTCTCAAACGGGCTGGAATTTTCAGCCCGGGCTGAATTTCAGCCCGGGCTGAAACCTTGTCCATGTAATCGCTAACTTCATTTCAAGAGGATTTGTTTCGGAAGCCGGGATGAAATCTCAGCCCCCCTAACCGGGCTGAAATTTCAGCCCGGGCTGAAATTCGCCATGTAATCAGGCCCTTAGAGTTTGACAAATCTATTTTCAACTTTGCCGGTCGTAATTTTGTCGGCTTCTTTCCAAGATTTCTGCAGATTAACCATTGACTTGACGTTCAAAACAAAACAATGTGCTGCTATTTCGCTTATATGTAAAACGATAGTGTTGTGGCGTCTTTATGAATAAGAGAATAATTTCTCTTACCTCTAAACGTTTTCCCAGGTCCAAGTTGTTTTGCGAAATCACTTTGATCGCTGTTGTTGATAAAATGCCGCCGAGCGAAATTGTTTTCTTTCTGCATGATCCGTCGCCTTCGATGATACTGTTTCACTTCGTTTTCAATACAGGTAAAGCATTACTGGTCAAACTCGTAATATATTCAACTTAATTAGTCGGATAAAAGAGTCAAGAAAAGCGACAGGTTCAACTTTATAAACTGAGCGACGTGAGCGTGGTGAACATCCGGGACATGCGTGCTTTATAGTTTTTAGCCGTGCTTTATAAGAAAATAATGCACGGCTAGACTCTATGCCGTTTATATGACAGCTATTTTCTAACAGTGTATAAAACATAGAAAAGCGTGTTTTATCGTTTTTCGCGCGCGTAAATCTATATTTTAAAGCACATAAAGAAGCCAAAACCATGTATTATACTGTCATAAAACACTCCGGGAATTTGAGAACACTTGAGAAATATAGAAAACACTCGTCTGCGGCTCGTGTTTTCTAAATTTCTCTCGTTTTCTCAAATTCCGGAGTGTTTTATGACAGTATAATACATGGTTTTGGCTTCTTTATTTGTTAAATAGATTTTCTGGAAATCTCCTATCTTGAGTTTGTTTATGTTTTGTCCTATATTTCTGGCGATGAAAGGAAAAGAACACCAGATAAATTTGTTTTGCTTTCGTAGAACGCCTCTTAATCTCCTTCCAAGCCAAGAAAATGTGAGAAATTTTGAACACCAATCTAGCCCCCCCCCCTCCCCCCCCGAAGATTTTTAGGGGCTCCTGTCCTCTTTTTCGCGCTGTTTCGTTTTCGTGTACGCTGGATACATTAGGGACGAGTTGTTCGATGTTGTTCATGTTGTTCGACGATTTTCGATGTTTTGGTATCCGAGTGTTTATAAGGCGCCATCTTGGATTAGGAAAACATTTGAGTCTTTTGTCGGGTGCAAAAGAACGACGACGAAGGGAGAGGGAGTTAGGCAGAAAGGCGAGGTAGGGGGGAGGGTTGCGAATAACCACTCCCCAACCCCAACCCCCTTCCTATCCCTCTTTCACTCGCCCCAACTCTCCCCCACAATCGAACAGTTCAAGACCAAGCTGCCTCAATCTATGTCTTAGTAAAGACATCGAATTGCCGCTTTCACTGCTTCTTAACATGCTATCACTTAAATCAACAGTGGGACCTGGATTCACTTCAATATCACCCACTCAGCAATAACATTTCATCAACCGCAGAACATCTCTTTTCAGAAAAAACGTTTGGCTCATCACTTCAATAACTCGCAAGTACATTAAACATAAAATATTTGCGTTTGCTACATTTCCTCTTACCATTCAGTATACGATGATAGTAATTCCTACAAAAATTCACATTATAGAAATTAAACATTTTGAAACCATACTTAAAATATGAGAAACAAACATGCTCCTCACGATTTAACATGTGTATACGGAATCTAGCATAAATAAAAGCTTTCATAGCTGAAGAATACGGCACATGATACTTGATCTAATGCTTTAGTTTAGATTTAACTTGACCCCTCTTACTAAACAAAATATGAATTTTGAATTTTCTTCAAAGCAATTCTCGATGGAGCTCTATCCCTTTTATAACGGTTCTTTTATAAAATGTTCTCCTGTAACCACTGCGGAAATCATTGTAATCTCTTTCACAATGAGAACATCTCTCATAACTGAAAAAATTGGCCTCATTGAATATTTGACTAGCACTTTCACCATTTCCTTCAGGTACACTACAGTTCACATATTTCTGACAGTTCTGACAACTCTGACATTTCCTCACATATCCATCATTTAACAATTTTATTCTTTAACAATATCATGTCAACAGACATCTAAACATTAGTAAACTTCTTGTAAACAACAGGCAACCCGTATAGGGGAAATTACAAAACAAACAAAATTCAGCCATGACTGGATCTTACCGATACATGAATAACTGTGTGTCAGTTTTTAAAATTTGTAATTCTGCTAGCCAAGATAACACAAATGAATCTCACATAACGGAATCTTTCTACTACAACAGAAAGTAACATATGAGTTCACGTTATTCAGAAAAAATCACATTGCTCGAGAATAAAATATCCCAAACCAAGAGAATATAAGGGACAGCTGTCCCTTATATTCTCTTGCCCAAACACAAGATACTTCGTAACTGCACAACCATGTCAATAACTCTTCAGATCACCCCTCAAGATCTAAATCTCATAACGTTCTAGAAATTTCTCTAAGATTTCAGCTGATAACTATAAAATAACACAACTAGCACTCAAAATACTGACACAGTGTAAGTACTGTTTTAATTTCTACAAACACCCAAACAACGATAACTCAAATGCATGAGATCCAGCATTTAAGAAATAGTTTTCTCGTTTTTCTTTTTCATCAAGTAACAACATATGTTATTACTGATTACATGAAGACCATTTACAATATCTAAACATCTGTAAAACTATACAGTTCACGTAATTTTAGAATAATCTTCTTTGACAATCTGTGTAGTAACGCTGATGCATTGTACCATAGCGCATAAAGCCTGTTTAATTTTGTTGAGTAGCAAGCTGAATTTTATGGGTTTAAACTAACATGCAAGTATTTCAAATCAAAATCGACTTTCATGGTTAGACATTTTATCGTGTGGAAATATTAAAACAATGCGTTTTTTAAGTATTCCATTGCTAAACTCAGGATTTAAATTCTCCACACCTGCTCACATAAATTCCTCAGTTGGTAAGTTAACAGACTTACTTCATTTTCCAATATTATCATACCTGTGAACAGTCTTAGCAAGTTGATTGTAAAGTAATGTACATGAAGAAACTCTTGTAGACAATTTGTGTCTTTTCGCGAACAGTTCAGGAGTTTAAACTCACATAATACACGTCTTTCTTCAAGTAACACCAGCATAACATCCATAATGGGTGGTGGGGGTAGAGATGTATTGTACCCTAGCACATAAAGCCTGTTTACAATTTACACCTACCAAGCCGAATTTTATGGCTTTAAACTCACATGCACGCATTTCAAATTGAAAATCTAATTACTTGGTTAGACATTTTATCGTGTGGAAATATTATAAAAAAATTTTAAAAAGTATTCCATTGCTAAACTCAGGATTAAAATTCTCAACACATTCTAACATAAATTCCACTTCACTTTCCATTACTCTCATATCTGTGATCAGTCTTAGCAAGTTCAGTTGATTGTAAAGTAATATACACGCGGAAACTCTTCTAAACAATTTATGTCTTTTAAAGAACTGTTCAGTAGTTAAAACTAACATGATACACGTCTTTAAAAATTAAATTCTTTCTTCAACATGACCATAATCTCCATAGTGGTAAGAGGTGGGAGGGGATACAAGACATCCATTCATAGCAACACAACTATAAAATTGAAACTATTTCTTCAAGTAAAACTAATAAACTTCAGAAGAAATTTCAGCTCCAACAACGAAAGTAATACTTCGCATGTTACCTTTTTAACCTTGTTTAAACAAACCATGCATGTACAAGAAAGCTCTTATCAGACATTCTTCAGATTCCTGTGCTAACAATGAATGTTAACAATAGAAGTTAACAATGGAAGATGTTAACAATGGAACAATAGAAATATGACAAGAATGCATCGATCCACACCATTACCTCTTGTGTAACGCGATTATATCGCGTGACACAAGGGTAAAAACTGTTGATTTTTCAGTCCACAGCAACTCAATTAAAATGGAACGATATATCAAAAGTATGATCCTAGTTTCGTTCCGTAAATATACTCTTTACTGTGCATACGAAACAGTTTCATTAAGCATTGCCCGACAGCCCGATGCTGCACAAGAATGTTCGGCAGAAAATTACAATCATCATAACTATCACTAAATGGCATAAGAAAACCTCTGTGACCCACTGGTGTCAAACCGGATCTGTTTGTAAGCATTCCCACATAAACATCGTCCATTCTGTATGGCTTAATCTCATCAAATAAAGGAACAAGACACTGGACAACATCATATGACATAACGAAGCCAGCACCACTGCAGAAATCTGGATAGTGTGTATGATTATATTCTTCATAACTGACACTCCAGTTGCCATCTCTAGATACACGCGGATTGCGGTGACGTTTACCCATAAAAAGTCCTTCTTTAGGTGTTGATCTCCTTTGCAACAAGCTAATCAAATCTTTGGTGTTAACAAGTACATCATCGTCGGCTTTTAAAAGGAACGAAAAATTACAATATCTGGCTGCCCATTCAAAGCCCATCTGTATCTTCAAACTCTGGTTCCAGTAATGTTCATAATAGTCTGCACGAATTATGTCGCCATAGTTGTTATTTTCTGTTTTAAGTGAATCTGAAAGTGTTTGTTTCCTTGTTTGACCAAGAGGAAAGTATGTCTTCCACTGAGGGGCAATATTGTTATCAGCACCCCAAGTTCGACGAATCAAATTTCTTCTGTCAAGATGTGCTGGGGCAGATGAGACCAGAATGAGAAGAAAATAGTTTCGTACACAAGCAGTCTTGGTTATCAAAGTAGTTTTGTGTTGGGAAGTTGTTTTCCAAGATTTACAATCATGACGAGGAACAAAACGGCTGTATTGAGGCGCAGTAGCCATGATAGCCAGCTGGGTAGCGTAAAACTTTACGAGGGAACCAGAAATCAATGTAGTTATTAATGTAGCTGCTATTGCTCCAACAATTATCTTTGCCGTCAATACCAACATTTTCCATGGCAATAGCCTTATACAGTATTTTAACTTGCCATGCATATTTGGAGTGCGTCCTGGCAGATACTAGTTGACCGGCCACTCCCAAGTCAGAGCTCCTCCTTAGAAATGAATCAAATTATATTAGTGAAAAGAAAGACAGTAGACTGCAGTGTAGGCGTATTTGGGGGAGCGAGCGCTGAATATTCTTTCGAGTGCAAGCCGCGACGAGTGAAAAACAGGCGACCAAGGGAGTAGGAGTGAGGCTGAAAGGGAAGTGATGGGGAGGGGGGAAGGGAAGACATTTTTTTTCCTCTCCCGCACCCTCCCCGCCCTTTTTCAGTCGCCCCTTCCCTGACGTTTTGCGAATCCAAGATGGCGGCTAAACTCTCGACGCTCTGACAGCTCTGGCCCACCAAAAAACACGTACACTGCAGGCTAGAAAAACAGAAAAGAACTGACACTGACACCAATATTTTACACACCAATTCAAAACAAGTGGGAGGGGCGAGTTGGATGGCTGGGGCCGCACGTGATAAGAAAGGTGAAACGTCATTGTCGAAAAGCTGTGAAAATAAAGTGGAAATTTCAGAAATTTGCTGTTAAGTAATCTAAAAACCCTCTGACTCGAATTGCAACAGCAGAGATTCTTTCGTGCACGCTCCTCCAAACATGCTCCTGTCAAATATTCAAATTTCAGTAAACGGTTTGGTTGAAAGTCGTCACAGGCATGGAAGCAAATCCCCGTATTTTTTATTTTTATCAAATCACTAAAACTTCCACTTTGTTTTCCAGATTTACTCCCACAGAGATGGAAAGATATATTTTTCCAATACTCAAATCAACATTCGATATTCGAATGGACGCTGTGGTTGAATTATTGCATTATTGGGTTGAATATTGCAAATTTGCAAATCCGTTATGGGTTAATGAAAACATGAATCATTATTTGGTCGGAATTAGCACCTCAGCCGTTTTGACTGTGAAACAGGTTCCCATAGAATACATCATATTACTAGACTTGCCACAAGTCGTCTTCTTTGAGCGAAACCGGGCGACGCGCGACAACGATCGAGGAACGTCGCGAGAAGACGACTTGTTTCACTTGCAGGGATTTGAATCAGAGCCTCGATTTTTGGCGCGAAAAAATGATTGACATTTCTCAAATTTCGCGTAAAACATTTCCAGATTGTTTCTATATATCGCCAAACTCGAGAGAAATAATTTGTATTCAGTGCGGGGTAGAAACGCAGACAAGAGGAGGAAGCTGTTTCAGAAAGTTTTGATTCTGTTAGAGCTCTATTGACTGAAAAGCGTGGAGAAATGGCAACTAAACGGTAAAATTTTCGGAAAACCTTCAAGACGCGAAGCTAAATTCGAAAATATTCCTTCCTAAAATCACACAGAATCACAGCGAGATCGAGCAAACCCTTACGTTCAGAATAGGATAACGTTAACTGTTATGTAAATCTAAAGGGAAAAATGTAAGTCGTGAAAATAAAAAAAATAACAAGCTTACACTCAAGCCAAGTAAAAGGTAATTTTATTCACCTGTTTGCATGTTTTGAAGCTTTCCGCTGTCAATCCTACATCGATAAAACAGCAAACGACGACTCCAAACAAACTTGTAGAGGCAATTTATCCTGTTTAATTTGGCCTTCTTCTTTCTTTGAACAAACTCTATGCTCTTTACTCTGGGTTGCACACGATGAAGCCCGAAGTGAAGCGAAGAAGTCAGTTCAGTAGTCTTCAGTTGGCCGCCATGAATGAATTGTGTCTAGCTGATGCAAGTTTTCTAGTTTTCAATTGCAATAATCTTCTGTTGTTTCGAGTGAAACACTGAGATCCAGCTTCGGAATTTTGTTCCAAGCTATCACCGGGTTTCCATTCCTTTTTCATCGAATAACTCGGGAAACTGAAGTCAAACTCTGAAGCGACGTACAAGCGAGCGCTGTGTTTGAAAATTCTGCTTCGATCGCTTCGAGTAAACTCGCGATGATCGCGCGCAAGGCTATGACGTACTAACAGACTTGTTTGTTCATTGGCTAACATGCATTGACGTCACCGGTAGAAAAATCCACCGGTAAATTTGGCGCGTTGCAAGTGACATTTAGTAACATTTAGGAAGAAAACGTAAGCCAATTTCCATGCCAAAATATGATTCTAGCGGTTTTTTTAGAAAATCGATCTCGAATCAATTATTCAAAAACGATAACATTTTGACAATTCTTTCGCCAAATTCTTCGCTAGGGGACCGAGGGAAAGAAAGGAGAAAATTAAAGATAAGATTATGGGAAGTCAAACCTGAAACAGCTTATTTAAATTTCAAATCAAAGAAAATCAACCTACGCAATTATCAGTCTCATATCGTCTCGCCATAGCTATTTTGCATCTCTCCCCAACATTTATCTTATATGTCGCCGAATCGTACCGAAACGAAATTATTGCCCTTTATTATATAGACACGAGTGTTTTACTGGAAAATAGACCACTCATAAAACTCATACGAAACTACATCCGGGACCCGAGTGGCGTATTTTCCATATCCTCACTAGTGAGGATATCGATGACGTAATTTCCCGCTTTTACATGGCTTTTTGTGCAAAGCTGCCAAACGCCGGTTGAAAAATGGCGAGCGATAGATCGTGAATTCACTTGAAGCTGACACGGAAATCGTTCACTGAGGACGGTAGGAAAATGCTAAAACGAAGAAGAAAACTTCATAGACTTAAAATTATTCAAGGAGTTCCTTGAAAGTGAAGACGAAAGGAGAGAAATTCAAGAAAGTCCAGCCATCGAGTTGCAATAGTTCGCGGATAAAGTTTGTGCTTTTGTGGTTTGTCTATATAATAAAAAGAAAATTACACGGTGGCTTGAAGATATGAATTTTATTTTCTCGTGGTAAAAACAATATTTTACTCATTCGCTGCGCTCATTCGTAAAATATTGTTTTTACCACTCGAAAATAAAATTCATATCTTCGCGCCGCCGTATAATATCCTCTATGTATTGTCTGGTTTGGTCTTCATAACCCAGGACGGAACGGCGATATTTTTAGCCATCAAGGTATCTTTTAGGGTTGCACGCGAAGAAATAATGAAAAAACACCGTCATACTGTGTATAATGGTATCTTTCTGAGGCAGGAGCCCATTACCAATGGGCTCCTGTCTGAGGTCAAAAAGGCTTGAGCCACGCCCAGATTGGTCCCTTTTAGGGGTGTAATTTGAAATTTTCGACGAGCATCCCCGTCACTTTCATATGGGAGTTCCCTTCCTCGACCGGGGTTCCAACCCTCTTGTAGACAAATAGAAGGAGAAAACTACGAATCATATATATTTTTTTAATTTCATAACTGGAACTTGTAACAGGGAAGGTCATTTCTTTACTACTTGTAACATTAAAATGTGCTGGTAAAACTATATGCAATTAAAAAATATAGCCGCCAACACAAGAAACAGTCACAATAACAGCATTTTGGTCTCTTGTTTTGTGGGAAGTTTAAACCTTTCACTCCCAATCCTCGATTTTGAGTCTTGGGATGAATTGTTTAAGTTTCAACATTCAAGTGAAAGCTCTTCACTCTTGTTGCTGACAGAAATTACAAGGCGCCGCCATTAAATTTCAAATTTGAATCATTTTATTTTGTAATTACTTAATTCTACCTCGTTACCATGCTGAGAGATCCAATGAGATAGCAAGCGCATGCGCCAATAAGTGCATGACTCATAACTCATGGACTCATAAAACATGGGACATCCTCCTTACTATACAGCAGAGGGCTTAGTCCAGTCCCTGAACTCTCTCTTTACCCCGCCCGATTTGGGGGGGGGGGGGGGGGGGGGAAATGGCGCATGCGCATGCAAGTGATGCTGGACTATATATATATAATCAATTCTACAATTTCGATGTACTTTGAACTTGAAAATAATGACATGGAGTCATAGAAATGTCGTTCGACTTTAATATTGTTGATTTTCATTCTTAAATTTTTGACTAAACCTTATATAATGCCATAAACCAAGAGGGGATGATCTAAGAGAAAGCAAAACCAATCATCTTTCCTGCCCTTGCTACCACTTCACGATTTTGCTGTAAAGTGATTAGCTTTGAATACTGTTCAAATTAACAATTTACCAACCTTCAAGAGTAGGGTGGGGCAAAGAATTGACCACTGACTGGTCCCACCACTTGGTGTAACTGTGAAAAGGAAGAATGAAAGTGAGAAAGCTTAAAGTATAGTATCTGAAGAATTTCTGAAAATAAAACAGCCAAGTAACACGATGTATACAGTACATCCCTGCTATCTCGAATCCCGGGTATCTCGAATCCCCTGCCATCTCGAACTGAAACCCGTTTTTGGTTTTGCTTACTGCTTTTCAGTCATTTACTATTGCCTATCTCGAATCCCCCGCTATTTCGAATAAAGTGCGACTTCCCGTCTTCGCGCGCCAACAAGACCGCCAGCTCTGCAGGCTAGGCCTAAATTAACACCCCTTATCTTGAACTGTAGTAATAATGATGTTGGTTGTAGGTTAATATTCAGTATTCGTTGTACAAAGCCGTTTACTTTTTTCTTAAACACTCGTAGTAGGAGACTCAGGACTTTGTATGAAAGACACTGGGTTTTTTTTTCAGTTTCTCTTTACAATAAAGCACGTTTTGGTAGCTGAATGAGAAAAAAAGAAACACTGACATGACACTGTAAACGGTATGGATTGCTAAGAGCCCATATGGCAGACTCTGCGAGCACTGACAGGTCGATTGATTTGTATAATAGACAAGTTCAGTTTTGTTGAAAATTACCAAATTTGACACTATGCACCCCATCCTCGTTCCCAGAGCTCCTCGGTTTTTTCTTTGCGCCGGAAACGAGTAGCCCTGGTCGCAAGGAAAAAATCGAATTTTTCATTGGCTGAAAAAAATGAATGCGCAACACGAATTAATGAATGGATGTCCGGAATTTTCGGACATCCGGTAACGGCTGAGACCAGAGCCTCCGTTTCGCCAACCACGTGACCAAAAGAAACAGAGGATCAGGGAACGAGAATGGCCGTCCGTTAGTTGAAACATGGGGTCGAACACATGCGCAGTAGAACCGGAAGTCCAAGAACTTGTCATGGCGGATCGCTTCCCCCAGAGGTCCTTGTTGGCCGCTCCACCGCTGGACAGGGGTAACGAGGACTCTGGCAACGAGATTGCAATCCAGTGCGGATGCAAGCTCGTAGCAGTGTAATGTTACCGTAAAAGCTCTATTAAGCCCCGGGGGCTTATTTAATTTTAGGCCTCAAGAAGGGGGGGGGGGGCTTATTAGAGAGGGGGGCTTAATAGAGAGGGGCGGGGGGCTTATTTCAAATCACAAATTTTCGAGAAAATTCAGATTAATTTTTCAAACTTTACTATTACACCACTAACTAAAAGAGAACAAGAAATGGGTTATGCAACGTCATTTATACCCTAACTCAACGATAGTTCTGGAAATTAAAGACCACGTTTCGATACAAAGTGACTGCAACGCCACAATATATTGCTGAAAAGTCATTTACATCAGCCTGACGGAAGGGGGGGGCTTATTACAAAATCTTACTTCCAAAGGGGGGCTTATTAGAGAGGGGGCTTAATAGAGAGGAAAGGCTAAATAGAGCTTTTACGGTATTCCCCCAAACCACTTACCGACACCGTTTGCTGATGTTTTGCTAGCCTGCGAGCAAGCTCTCTTAATTTTGCGGACTAATCAGAGTGTTATATGTCTGGGATTTCCGTAACAGATATCTTAGCGATGGGCGCCTGTGCTGTATCGATTTATAGTCCATTCGAAAGCGAATAAAATAAAATAAAGCAATTCAGTGACGATCCACACTGATAAAATTCTACCCTAGCCTAGTGCATGATTATTTTTCTGAAATCATTCCTCGCGAAGCGAGGTTTATAATTCTGTCCCCCAAGAGTTTACGCGGGATCAAATCTCATCTGGACTTTACGGTCATATTTATTTAGTTGTTTGTTTGTGAAATCGTGGATGGCAGAAATGACGTCACATGGCGCGCTCGAGTGGCCTAATGGCTTAAGGCGCTAACTTTTAAATCTGATCTTCGGGATTGAGGGCGAGTCCTAAAGGGTCCTTTTTTTTCTGTTCGAATCCGTGCCGTTAATAACATCACAGGCAGCCCAGGCTCTGTATGCGAATATTAAATATTCAATGTTGATGTTCATGGCGGCGATTTGAATATTTATAGCAAATGTATGAGAAACTCACGAAATACATTCTAAATGCTATCTTTTCGAAGGAAACTAACTAAAACTGACTTACATTGTGCAAGTGTTTTGTTATTTTGATGTTTGGGTGTTCCTGGTGCCAGTTTAAAGCCATTTAGACGAGTTTTGCTTTTTCAGTTGACCGTCCATTATGAATAATTTAAGGTACCTGCCCAGGCAAAAACTTTGAATTTTCAAAAGCGCTCATAATTTGTATACATGAAGTAAATTACACCTAATTTCTCAAAATGCATTTATTTGCATGATATTCCTACGCTAAGTTGAATAAAATCACTTCAAAAGTTGCAATATTTACCGGAAATAGAGCTGTGTATTTCACTTCCGTTACTAAGAAAAGTGTCCGTAGGTGGCGAAGTCCATCATGACCCATCAGGGGCACCCAACGGATCGTTTCGGTGGAATATCTGTTCGGAAGGCCTATAATCGCCTCAGATATTCGGTTAGGGAAATGTCATCTCAAACTTTCGTAATATGGGAAAATTAATGCCTTTTGTTTTCGGAGAGATAAAAATGTCGTTTTGGGTACAAAAAAATGTCAGCTAGGATTTTCGGAACGGCAAATTCAGCTCGTAAATTCGGGTAATATGAGTTCAATCCCTAAAATTTTCTGATGTTTGAAAGTTCAGCTAACGTATCCGAAAAGAAACATTTTTCTTAGCGATTAAAAAATAAGCCATTAAACTGCACAAAAAGCACAATTATAACGTAAAAACAACGTTCCGACACCTACAAGAAAATTTTGTCGTTGGGTGCCCCTGACCCATCATGGAAGCTTTAGCAGTCCCGGCAAAACGAAGGCAATTAAAGTGCCTATAACCCCAAAATTTTTTATTCGCTTAAATAAATTTACATGTAATTCGAAGTATTTCTGCGAAGAAATTTTTGGATTTGGTTGAATCCTCGATTTTCTGTGCCCGGCAAAGTCACCAAAAACGCCTCCATTTTTGTTCACGACCGCGTTTTTGACTGGGAATGAGTTTAGCGGCTAGTGACGTAAACCCAGTATCCTTGGATCCTTCCCGTCCACTCATTTCCTTCAGGAAGATGTGATACACATTCGAAAAATGTGTAGAAATGCCTTCCAGGTGCGTTGTTGGCCGTTGCAGCAACACCCAGATTTAGAGAAAGGTATACTGTACCATTTTATAGAGATCGTCGAGAATATACGAAAAAGACGGTGGATTTTGTAAACTCAAACGAGCGAAGTATAAAAGTGGGACTGCGAGAGCCATTGATCAATAACTCTGTAATTTGTCCGTGCACCGGCTAGCAAGCCGACTTCCAAAGGCTATTTAACCCGGTCGAAGCAAACTAGCAATTCGACAAATTTTACCGAGAACCTATCTCTACCATCGCTATTAAAAGATAGCCAGAAATGTCAGCCCATGAAATTCAGTAGCTCGAGCGTGGAATCCGAGCGTTCATGTATCGCACATCTGTATCTCCCTCGTGCGAAGCAATTTCAGGAATTTTGATGAAACTCAGACGAATTTCTTTCGAAGGATAACATAGGAAAAATGACAAAATATTTGAACTCCAAACTTTTTTTCTGAGGCCGGGAAATAAGCAGTGCGATAAACCGCGCATCTGTAATGGTGTTAACATTTCTTCCTCGTGCGAAGCAATTTCGGGAATATTGATGAAAGTCAAAGACGAATTTCTTTCGAAGGATAAAATAGTAAAAATGACAAAATATTTGAACTCCAAAAGTTTTTCTGAGGCCGGGAAATAAGCAGTGCGATAAATCGTATACTCATCGTAACATTAATGCGGACCACCGTGGGAACATACCCACTTCGCTTACCGAGGAAGAAAAAGTCATTTATTTGACGGTTTTTACTTCAAAATTTACTTAGTTCACTATGGTGGTTATTTAGAGTAGCAACTACAAATGTTTGAGGAAGTCAAAACTGTAGTGATGTGGTTTGTTTCCTTTCAGCTTGTTTCAGTTTACGGCTTCAATTTCCAGGCCGAGCAAGCCGCGCAGAGCAAGCCGATTTTCAGTCGATCGACTACATGTATTTCTTGACTGCGTCTCAAGCAACTGTCAATACACTTCTCTATAAACTATCGATATACGAACTTTAAGCATGGACCAAGAACTGAGCCAAAACAGGCTTTATTGGATGGTATATTGGTAAATTGTAACCTCGCTAAACAGCAGTTTATATTGAGACATCTGCGTCAGAAAAAGCGAGAAAACTGCGACAGTTACTTGGCTGTTGTAAAACTAAAACCCTCTAAATGGTGAAAAGCTGATATTTAACAGAATAACCATTGCTTTACAAAACACATACTCATTAAAGCAAAAATATAAATGATTATACGCTCGCGTATGGGAGTATTATTATTATTATTATTATTATTAGGTGACAAGAATTGCTTACCATTGACTGACTTCTTCAGTGCTATCAAAGCGGTCCTTGAGCTTTCTTTTCAGCTCTTCGTTCGCTTTGACCTCCTTTCGCATTTAGTTGTCCATTCCAGTTCATCCGAGAAAATATCTTACTCAATGCTGCTTGAAGTATTGATTGCGGTATGCCATACCGTATGTAAACACACGTTCTTGATTGCTGTTCGATTTCTACTTCAGGAATAAAGTTTATTTCGGAGTAATCCGAATCGAAACTTAACGTTGACTTAACTTAACGTTGACTCCGATAGATGAAGAACGCACAATTTCGAAACAAAACTCTTCATAGACATAGAAATGATCTTTTTATGTTCAATTATCCCAGATAAATGCAGAGAAATGACAGAGGCGTTACATTGTGCGATTACTGGGTCGACGTCATTCGGCACCAGGCTCCCTATACGCGGTCTTGGAACAGACAAGCTCGACTTCAACAGAGCATATAAAATCGAGGATTCAACCAAATCCAAAATTTTTTTCGCAGAAATACTTCGAATTACATGTAAATTTATTTAAGCGAATAAAATTTTTGGGGTTATAGGCACTTTAAGAGAAACACGTAGAATAGAACAGTTCATGGACGCATTCTACAATAAAATTTCTGTGTAAGAATGACCAAAATAGAAAGGGTGAACTTTGCATCTTGCAATAATTGACAGCGCGGCGCAGCATGACAAAAATCGCAAGAGAACATACAACGACATCCTTCACGGCTGCGGTCAAAATATTCTGATCATTTGCCCACAAGAGTCAAATTAGTTAGGCTAAACCTATCTGACAATAGAACTGAGCAAAAGCAAGCTTTTATGTGCCATTGAGTAGATGCAATAAAGCGTAAAAACCGACTAAACACTAACTAAACAGACATCTACAAAGGGATCAAATTCAACTTCAAACCAAAAGCCATGTGAGCTCCTACAGAGACGACTCTCCTTTAAAAAATCCAACGTTTACCAGGCTTTTCTGAACATCAAACCCTCTAAATAATGAAAAACTAGAAGATGTTAGAGCAAAACAATAGATGTCTAAAACATGTGTGTGCATTTTCAACTCCAACGTGCTACCAGATTTAGTGCATGCTGTGAATGGATGAAAGCTGATCCATCTAGCAACCGATAAACAAACCAAGACCTTGAGGGGATGGGTAGGGGTAAACCTGGTCAAAAACAAGTCCACAGACCAGATGACCAGCGGAAATCAGTTCAAGATGGCGGCACGAAGCATGTTGACGATTGTTTTGATGAATTTGCTTGGATTTCTAAAGTCAGAAGCGTTTAATTGAAGTTATAAGACACTCCTAACGGACCTGCAATTACTAAATTTCATTTTTCAAGACAACCATAGGTGCTTTTACTATGAAACTTGGCAGGCTCCTTCGGAAGGAACTATCGGACAAACGTCAGTTTAGGTGAGCAGGGAAAGGCAAATGATGCCATGTTCTGAGTGCACAAAGTTCGTTTTCAGACACCTCGCAATAACTTCGGAGTTTTAAACATTTCAGTGAAACCCAAACTGGCGATTGTTCCTTTTATTTGTATTTAAACATTCCTGTTTTTATTTTTTGGTTTCATTCAATGGTTTGAGCAAAAAACGAAAAGTTTGTCTCAGACATGGGTTAATATTTAATCCAGGTACCTCCCTAGGGGGTCAGATACACACAAAGCAGGTGAATTTTCAAATTTTATATTTGTGGGTGATTCATTCTATGAAGAATCTGGATTATTAGGATACACATTGTAGCTAAATTGTGACGACAAAAATGACCCAAAATTGCCTGGGCAGGTACCTTAAAGGCCGGCGACAATTATGTGAGAACGGATCCAATGGTCCGCACTCGAAGCTCAATAAATTCCACACAAATGCTCCAGTCTCCTCAAAATTACCTTCATTGTTGACGTCCATGCTCTTAGCTTCTGTTCGCTACCTCTAGGGTTCCAAGGTTGACTTTAATTACTTGAGAAACGCTCGTGTTCGAGCTCTTGTCTTTAATATTTTCTTTCGCGTTGTGCGTGTCCCCAACGTCTGAGACACCTCATTTGAAATTCAGCGACATCGTGACCAAATTTACCTCGACCGTGGAGAGGCATGGTGCAATTGTTTCCTTGCAAAAAAAACACCATGGGATGGTCCCTTCGGTCGATTTGACCGGAAACGGAAGGAAAACAATCGGATACAACGTCGATTAAAAAAAATTTTTTTTACTTTAGAATCTCACGCTGACTCTCTAGTTTCATTCAGTTTTTTTTTCGGTGTCAGAACTATCCTCAGTCAGGAGCTCCTGCCTCAGTTGAACAATTTAAAGGCAGCGTTCAAATACAAAGTGAAACTTCAAAAATTCCTCGTTGCGGTTAGATTGTGCCCACTTTTAGCAAAACTCAAGACTGATCTCGGCTTGTTTTGGAGTAAGCGGGTTTATGCTCGTGATTATAAACCCTACATAAAATCTCTTTCAACACGTTTTTACAACGTAAGTTGTAAATTAAACCGCTATAAACATAGACAACGCTTTGAGCGGTCGATTTCAAACGGCATAAAAAAAGCACGTTGTTTAATAGCTCCGCACGTGCAGTTTTATGCAAAACAACTGACGTGAAACGACAGGTGACCAAAGCGTACTATAAGAGTTTGTATGGATTTGATTATAAGAGTTTGTACGGATTTGAAATTTAATTGAAAATATCTTCTTTTTCCTATGAAAAGCTTCAATAAAGTTTGAAACCTTACCTGGTGTCCTTTGTTTGTCTCCCTGGTGCTTCTTTAAGCCATTTGAGCGATTTTCGTTTCAACGGTCTGTATCATACTAAGAGAGAGAAAAGGTTGGAAAGCCAGATTACGGAGACCAGTTCGAAAAGATCGCTAAAAGCAACTTAAAACCAGACATACCTCGATCTTACCTCTTCACGTTCCAAAAGCGATGGCTAGTCAATCTTTCTATGTGATTCAATAGCGATCAAGTTGAATTTCGGAGGCAGAAACTTCCTTTGAACTCACAATTCCGTTCGGAACGACCGCCATTCGTCCGTGAAATAAAAAAGTTGGCATAGAACTAACGGTCAAACCTGGGCCGAGGGCTAAATCCATCCCATGGGGGGCACTGCGAGAGAGCTCTGGTCACCACTATCTGATACTCACTTGAGTTGAAAATAGAAGATATTTAACAATAAAGCACATTCCATACGATAAATATCACACGAGGATAAATGAGGATAAAATTTAAGTCACAAAACCACAGGTTTTTCTTCTATTTTCAACTCAAGTGAGTATTGGATAATGGCGACCAGAGCTCTCCCGCGTTCTCCCCCGATGGGATGGATTTAGTCCTCGACCGTTAGTTCTATGCCAACTTTTTTATTTCACGGACGAATGGCGGTCGTTCCGAACGGAATTGTGAGTTCAAAGGAAGTTTCTGCCTCCGAAATTCAACTTGATCGCTATTGAATCACATAGAAAGATTGACTAGCCATCGCTTTTGGAACGTGAAGAGGTAAGATCGAGGTATGTCTGGTTTTAAGTTGCTTTTAGCGATCTTTTCGAACTGGTCTCCGTAATCAAATCAAATCCATACATAATCTATACATAATCAAATCCATACAAACTCTTATAGTACGCTTTGGTCACCTGTGGTGAAACATCCCGACCAACGAGGAACGAGGAATTTTTGAGGTTTCACTGTGTATTTGAACGCTGCCTTTAAATTGGATAGTTCTGACACCGAAAAAAAAAAAAGAAAGAATGAAACTAGAGAGTCGCGAGATTCTAAAGTAAAAAAAAACACCGAAGGGACCATGCCATGGTGTCTTTTTTTGCAAGGAAACAATTGCACCATGCCTCTCCACGGTCGAGGTAAATTTGGTCACGATGTCGCTGAATTTCAAATGAGGTGTCTCAGACGTTGGGGACACGCACAACGCGAAAGAAAATATTAAAGACAAGAACTCGAACACGAGCGTTTCTCGAGCAATTAAAGTCAACCTTGGAACCCTAGAGGTAGCGAACAGAAGCTAAGAACATGGACGTCTGCAATGAAGGTAATTTTGAGGAGACTGGAGCATTTTTGTGGAATTTATTGAGCTTCGAGTGCGGACCATTGGATCCGTTCTCACATAATTGTCGCCGGCCTTTAAATTATTCATAATGGACGGTCAACTGAAAAAGCAAAACTCGTCTAAATGGCTTTAAACTGGCACCAGGAACACCCAAACATCAAAATAACAAAACACTTGCACAATGTAAGTCAGTTTTAGTTAGTTTCCTTCGAAAAGATAGCATTTAGAATGTATTTCGTGAGTTTCTCATACATTTGCTATAAATATTCAAATCGCCGCCATGAACATCAACATTGAATATTTAAGGGGGGAGAACCTAAACTACAAGGAACCCACAAAAATGTTGCCAAGGAAATCTCTAAACCTCCATAACTTTGGTTCCTGGACTCCAGTGGGCATCAAACGTTGTAGTGTTTGTTCAATTCACGTTCCCTTTAAATATTTCGAACCATGCCCATATTTGGTGTGTCACGTGACCAAAATGAAAAATGTCTAAAAACTCGGAAGGATTTGATCGTTTTCAAATTATTACTTTAGAATTTGCTGAAGAACGTCAATATCGACAACTTGTAGCATGCGTTTGATGAAATGTACAATATTTCGGAAGTTATAAAGCTTTAAAACTCTTAAAGCTTTATAACTTCCGAAATATTGTACATTTCATCAAACGCATGCTACAAGTTGTCGATATTGACGTTCTTCAGCAAATTCTAAAGTAATAATTTGAAAACGATCAAATCCTTCCGAGTTTTTAGACATTTTTCATTTTGGTCACGTGACACACCAAATATGGGCATGGTTCGAAATATTTAAAGGGAACGTGAATTGAACAAACACTACAACGTTTGATGCCCACTGGAGTCCAGGAACCAAAGTTATGGAGGTTTAGAGATTTCCTTAGCAACATTTTTGTGGTTCCTTGTAGTTTAGGTTCTCCCCCTTAATATTCGCATACAGAGCCTGGGCTGCCTGTGATAACATTGACTTCGACGTCAACCTCGATTCCAGGCTCTCTCTCCTTTTCCTCCCTTGTCGTTGAGGGGAGAGACCCTGGTTGCGGCTGGTCACGTGACCACCCAAATTCTGGGTGGTAAAAAAATATATTTGGAGGGAGGGGTGGTAGAGTGTTAGAGTTGTTGCTGTGACAAATCTACCATGAGAGGGTGAGAGCGTTGACTCTGAGTCGCAACTCGCAGACGCAGCAGTTCAAACAACTCGCAAGAAAAGAAAAAAAGCACCAAAAAAGTTTGTACATATGCTTACATGTGGTTATTCAAGGTTCTACAGGCTTTGCCAGGCCGTTTGCGAAGATCACTGCGATAATCTTTTCTCGGAAACTGCTTGCGTAATTCTCAGAACTGCACAACTACGACGATCGATCGGGCGTTTTACAACGGAATTTTGTCCACGGAAGAAAGCCGATCATTTCAAGAATTAAGTTTACATGTAAGCTTGGTATGTGAACAGCTTTAAGGTAACGAGTTTAAGTGATCGTTAAATTGTATTCACTGCAAAAACTGCCGATGGAAAAAAATTCCTTCGTACAGTCCGTTTGACATATTTCGTGCCGTACAAGGTTGTTGATTTTCAAGGAACCGCTTCGAGCGGTTGTTGTTGTAGATTTTTTGACACAAGAAAACTATATTATGGTCAAACTAACACAGAATCAGTTAGAGAAAATAGTAAGCTACTCTTTTATCCTAAAATTTGGACTATTTCGCCGCTCCAAATGAATTTGTAAATAAATGCCGTTGTGTTTTAATTTAGTGAGTTCGCAGGGTCAGCTGTGAACGAACTCGCCAAGCTTATTCATATTGTTGTTTTCAAAGTTGGTTTGAGACCAAGGTGTCTGGTCTACAACCTCGTTTAGCTTTACGATCATGAACCTGTCTACTTAGTGTAAAAGCGAATGAAGTCGATGGTTCATCGTTATATTAAATGAGCCGGTAGCTTATAAATTTTGTGTTCGCAAGGCGAATTTTCCATTCTCGTAATTTTCGCGCCGCTGCTTTTGTGGCTCGAAAATATCCGTCACGTATACATTTTCATGTCATGAAATTGTAAAGAATAAAAACAAACGTTCCATACAAATAGCCTGTTTCACTTTTAACATAATCTTGCCGTATAAAATGCTGTTCCATTTTGAACCAAACTCGATTTGCCCCTTCGATCCCTTGGTTAGTAATTATTGTTCACCTTGACAAAACGGCCTCAAAGACCCACCCTCCCTGCGGTATTGTTGTAACCGCATAGTCACGTGACCAGCCGCAACCAGGGTCTCTCCCCACAACGACAAGGGAGGAAAAGGAGAGAGAGCCTGGAATCGAGGTTGCTTCGACGTAATCTTTGTACACGTAATGTAGAAACAGGGACGGCTACTGACGAATTTATTACTCACCAAGGTTGCATGCGAACTCTTTCCTTTTGTGTATTTTCCGCGGTGCAATAATTCCTCTCCACGGCATCAGAGAAATCCAGCCTGATTCAGTATTAGACAATACACGATCTGAAGCACACGGGTGTCAAGTTTTACTGTAAGAATCGGCTTGTTTTCGATTGTTTAGCATATAAATCGCTCCTCTACTCAAGCCTGTCGTCGAGTCCCATCGTCCCTTCAGTGACCTTGAGACAGTCGAACGAATGATCATGATAGGTGATCTAAGGAGGTGATTTAACCCGATTTTGTAATATGACGCAGTACATGTGTCGATAGATCGTGCAATCGACCTTTTTCGCGGTAAAATCCGCCATATTGAATATGGAACAAACGTAGCGTTAGTACCAAAGCCAAGGAGGGACTTCAGACTTCAGACATCAGACTTTTTCACGCGAAGTGAAGTCTTGTAGGAAATAAGTTCCGATAACGGTTCTCTATCTAGACCTCTGTTTTTGTTTAATGCAGGTGTATAACCAGCAGGTAAAACAGAAACAAATCGTATTTAAAAGAACGAGCAAATGAAGCAACCTGTATTGGCAAAACAAATGCGATTGATTATGCTTTTTGAATTTCAAATTAAGATGGAATGAAGTGACTGACTAACAAGCGATCCGTGAACTGAGAAATACCGTGTTCGGTCACTTCAAATCACCATGAGAAACACAGTACAACAAAGAAAAACAACGTGCAAGTATTTTAACTTCATTTTATTAAATAAAAAAGCCCTAAGTAACCACTTTTAGAAAAGCTAGTGTCCATGATACCATTACTAAGAAATGTTTACAGCCAGAAGCCTTCTTAAAATCACACAGAGGATGGTAAGCCTGTGCATTATATCATGGAACATGTACAGGTGTCTATCAAAGTTATTCAAATAAACAACTTAGAGATTTATAGATTCCAGTATCTCCCTAACTACATCATGAACAACATCATCCCCAGGCTCTTCTCAACCTTCAAATCTGAGAGGACCCTGGGAACGACTCTGTGGTGCAGCAGTGCCACGGGAAGAAATAGACTTCAAATACGGTAATGTTAAAAAAATAAATTTAGGTAATTTCCATATAAATTGTCTCTCTACAAAAATAACTACTCAGTTTCCTGGAGCTGAATATTACAGTGAAGGGCGCCCTACCGTTGCCACTCGACAAAGTTTTTGATTAATTTTTGACAACTTTTTGATGGCTTTCGTTTCAACTGGCCAATCAAAATACAAAAACTGCGAGAGGCGGAGTTGTCGAGCTCCACGTTCGCGTTCTGACAATTGACATCTCCACCTCCCACAGTTCTTGCAATTTGATTTGCTAGCCCAAGGGAAGCCATCAGAATGTTTTCAAAATTAAAAGATGTCAAAAAGTTGTCAAAAATGAATCAAAAACTTTGTCGAGTGGCAACGGTAGGGCGCGCAGCACTGTAATAGCAATTTATTTTATTTTAAATTTCATTCTATCTGATATTTCTTCTATACACGTATTAATTAGAACAGCTATACTAATACTATCTTGACTGTATTTTTGTTAACTTTAATCTTCCGTAATTGCAATAGCGATGTTTCTCGTGACGTCACGAGCCCTGTCACGAACACTGTAACGCGATATCGTGGTTGGCAGAAAGCAAGGAAAACAAGAGAACTATAGCGATGTTTCTCGTTACGTCACCTATTGTTATTAATGTGCCAACCAGAGAACTATTGGCTGTTGAAACAAAGAGTTCTTTTGTTTAATGGTTGGCAAATTTGAATAACAAAACAAATGTTGATAAACAGTGAACACTCCTATATGGAATGTGAGTGTTCTTCAATCAACGTTCGCTTCACTTCTATGTAAGATTTCATTCTGAAACTTGGCCAAATCACTAATTTTGAAGTGCTCTTTCCAGTCGCATCGATGATGTTTCGATAAAGTAAAAATTAAAATTTCAAACGACTGTATCGTGGACTGTTTTATATTACGGTAATTTATGATCGAAAATCTGTTGTTTCAGAGCTGTCTCGTGAAGCGCCCAGGCGGATTTTGATGTTTTACCTAGAACAATATAAGAATGCTTCACTGGCAAAGTTTGAAGGAAATTCGAGTACTGAAACATATCGAAAATCATGTTGGAAATTCGACCGTAAGCAAAGGATTTCACCCACTCGCAAGCTCTTTTGCCAACCACAAAACAGGCCACGCAAGAGTGATTTTGGTGCACGTGATCAAAAATGACGTCAATGTTTATCAATAAGAAACATCGCTATACTATATCATAGCAATAAAGCTACATTATATTTTACAACCCCTTTACTGCGTCTTTCAATAACACGCGAACTCTGAAGTTCAAAACCCAACTTACTGCGTTTTTCGCTGCCGTCAATCATAATTACGACGACAACCAATGAGACGTCCGCTAAGTTGATTGACAGCAGTGAAAAACGCAGCCGTTGATTGAACATAGTTCGAATGTTATTGAAAGTCGCAGTAACGTCTACACTTTGGAAATTTTAGCACCTCTGATATATAGCGAACCATCCTCGTTCCCAGGGCGGTCTCTTCTTCCCACCCCCAAGGGGGCGAGAGAAGAGAGACCCTGGGAATGAGGTTGATAGCGAACAATTTTCTTGGAACAGATCATAACACTGGAGCGGCCCGCACGCTGATGGTCCAGCGTGGTATACACTGTAGTGTCCTTCACGTGTAGCCCTTATTTGGATCGACACGCAACCGCAACGCTTGTGTAACGATCAAAATAATGGCTTCGAAGGAGACAAGCGCCATCCCTGCACGTCATCTTGCGCACTTATCGACGATTTCAAGAAGAAATCCGCCTCAGTTTTTGTCTGCTTGCTGATTTTACTGGTAGTTCTTGCTCACGTATTTCCTATAAACCTCAACGCTTTCAGGCGAAGTCCAGAAGCGGCCATTTTTTCCAGCATGTATGTAAGCTGTGTACAGGGCTTCAGAAGGACGGTCCACTGTGGGAGGTCTGACTTTATGATTACAGTCCAGAGTGAAGGGTTTATGTGCCGCCCTAAAACATCCAATAACAAATACTGCGTGAATATTGCGGAGTTCTGCAGCCGATTTTTTTAAGTTCAACGCATTTTAGTTATAAAGTTTCTGAATTGCAAAAAAAAAAAAACTCGCTGGTTCGTGCAACCATTAACAGTGGATTGAATGTCGAAAGTAATCTAATCTGAATATCAGGCCTTCCTTTGCTGATCTCTAATTGGTTAAAAAAGAACTCGTCCAATCAGAGCAGACATGCTGTTTTTTTAACCAATCAGGAGCAAAACTAAAACTTAGCGCCGGTTACGTCTATTCTGATTGGTTCAATCTGGTATTCGCGTTTGCTGTGATTGGCCTGATTACTTTGGCTTTGGTTTGACGACAGTTATTAGAAAACCATTATATGGCATTAAATGTGGTGACCCATTTCAAGGATTTATTCGTTAGACTCCATGATGGTATGTTAAAGGAGCTATGTCACGCTATGTTTTTGCTATTCTTCCCTGTATTATTTTTTTACGAGCTCTAAACTCAAACATGTGATTGAAATATTGATCCAAAGATGGAATCGCTCACTTACATAACAAACACGGATGATTTCTAAGCATTATTTATACCACTTGTTTCATACAAATGGACTTAGACTTGAAAATCGTCAGGCCGTCGTTTTTCAAGTTAGCCTTTTCGCAATCCGATTTATACCCCGTAAAAAACGACACTCGTAACCGTATCGTTTTGAAAACGCTCCACTTTGGACAGCGTTTTCAAAAGAACACGGTTACACATCGTTTCCGTGAAAACGGAAGGCGTAACCGTATACAAAACGATAAGGTTACAAATGAAACCGCGCTCGTGTAAACGGGACCTTAATCTTGTCCAATTTTGACCATTCACACTTTATTGCGGTCAAGCCGCAAGAAGAATAGTCAGGAAACTCAAATTTACACTTTGTTTTGGCAGAAAAGCTTTGCGAAAATAGCAATAAAGTACACATAGGAAAAAATAGACCAATGTTTGGCAAAGGAAAATCCAAGCGTGTAAATCAAAGTGTTCACGCTTTTCTGATTCGCACAGTAAGTTTGGCAACCTCGTTCCCAGGGTCTCTCTTCTTCCCGCCAAAAGCGAGAGAAAGAGATCTTTTTGGCGGGAAGAAGAGAGACCCTGGGAACGAGGTTGTAAGTTTGGTAGAAACACGATGAGAAAGATATTATTCAGTCAGTGACCCAAGCTACTCCGACCAGTGTGCGGAAGGTCATTGGTTCGACTCCTGTTAGGAGATCGGAATTCTTTTTTTCCGTGTAGCTTGTGGCTGCCTCTGACTGAATACCTTAATATTTCTCAAGCTCTACATAATAGGACTAGTGTTTTACAGTAAGCGACTTGCTTACCAGTTGTAATGAATGTGTTTTACTCCTGGAATTTCCTTATCAGGAAGAGCAGTCTTTCCAAATTGAACAAACCTACACGGCAACAAAACAATACTTGATCAATACTCTCTTTCAAAGTAGCTGAGTCAGTAAAACAAAGGCTTAGGAAGACAATGTCAGTATCACTTCAACTCACAAGGAGTGTAAGCTCGTTAATTATTTTATAAAAAACCCAGCTACATTTTAACACTCTAACCTTATAGAGCAATGAATTAAAGAGATAACGTATTTCTTTAAATAAGCCCAGGCGCTGCTTAATAACATTTTTGGTAAAAGGAGGGAGCATATTCGAAGAAGGGCGCTTAAAGGAGCTACGTCACGGATGGCGCATCTTGAAAAATTGGCCAATTTTTTCAAGTTTTACCGTTCGCAATCCGTCTTAATCTTCTCCATCCTCAACCATCCTTGTTCCTGTTTGGTTTATTTTTACCTCTTTGGTGTTTTTCTACCTTAGTAAACTGTTATTTTGAGGCTTTCTTCAATTTGAAGGTGATTTTGCACTTCGCAAAAATGATTTAAAATATCGTGACATAGCTACTTTAATCGGGAAGGACGCTAATCGCAATAGGACAAAGAACAGATAGTGCACGTACATGAACTCTACAAGCATAAGGATATCTTGTTTTTAAGTTTGATAATAGATTGCTTGAAAAAGTGACGACTCAAACAGGAATTTAAAATTGCCTTGTGATCTCTTTGCTATTGTTAATGTTTTTTAAAAAACTTTTTCAATCTCGTAATTGACCGCACTGAAAAATTAAGTGAGGGGGTGGGGAGGGAGCGCTTATTTCCTATTTTCCCGAAAGGGCGGGTGGCAATTCGAGGAAATACGGCTGGTATCACAATAATAGAGGAAACCAGTAGCAAAATGATCATATTTTTACCTCTCATAGCGCTCCATACTTTGGTCTTTTGGTTCTTTCAGTCCAACACCATACACATCCTGCATAGATGGCAACAGCTCCTAACAAATGTTAAACAAAATTTCAAAACTGTAAAAGGTAAAGCCGCACTCATGTCAAACTGGCCTACACTGCTGGAGCTTATCCCGGTTTCAGTAGCATGAAGCCGAATGACGTTGCATTTGTAAGACGGTGATACATAGCCCCCTTTTTTTTAGTTAGTGGTATAATAGTAAAGTTTGAAAAATTAATGTGAATTTTCTCGAAAATTTATGATTTGAAATAAGTCCCCCCTCTCTGTTGAGCCCCCCTTCTTGGGGACTAAAACTAAATAAGCCCCCCCCCCCCGGGGGCTTAATAGAGCTTTTACGGTATTGATACTCCCCCTCCCCCGGGTTATGAAGCCAGGAGGGACCCGATTGTTACGAAAAAAATCTTGATTCAAAACCAAATTTCCCTGAGAAAAATGATAAAGAATGTATGGAAAAGAGCAAGAAGAATTTCAATGCTGGTCACAACATACCTGAAAGGAGACATAACAAGTGCTGGTACTTCTACTCTTCTCTAGAAGAGATATAGCTGAACTGTCATCATCTGAACTGGAGCCATCATCACTGCTCTCATCTACACTGAGTGGCTCAGGAGCAGCACCGACTGCTCGGCGCGTAGGGACTGGGCGGCGGCTACAAACACACAAATATATCAAGAAAATAGTCCGTCGGGGGAACAAGTGCCGTTTTTTGAAAATCTTCGTTGAAACAATCGATGAGTTTCCGATTCTTATTATCGAGTATTAGCCAATCACAGCCCGCGTTAGATCTTTGCCAGCTCTAGCTAATACGATTTATTCCAAAGTTGGATTTACTTCACTTTCCCTGTCCAGAGGTAACGGAAATATTCTACTCTTCAGGGGTCGAATTCACGGAGCCCTCCTAAGTATTGTCTCTTAACAATAGCCTATTGTAAGGAAACAATACTTAGGATACATCTTAACTTAGCAGGGCTTCGTGAATCTGGCCCCTGTATGATATTTATTCAGTCGTCAGTCGCTTTAGGGCCAGTTTATATGGAGAAAAGTTGTCCCTGGTAGGAGGGTTACCCTCCACACCGAGCCACCCCGGGCGGGAGAACTTTTCATACATTTCTTTATAAATAGCACGAACCGTTTACATGAGAAATCGCAAAGTTGGCTCGGGGGGTAGGGCAACCCTGGGTGGAGGGTTACTCGCTTTGAAGGTAGGGTGACCCTGGGGGCCGGACAGGGACAAGTCGGGACATATAGAGCATGCGCGAACCCGAGAGGGCCAAGTTTTGGCTCGGTAAACAGGGACAACTTTTTTCATATAAACGCTCGGTAAAAGATGGCTCCGGGGGGAGGGTAACCCTCCTATTAGGGACAACTTTTCTCCATGTAAATAGGCCCTTAGCCCTGAGTATTCAAATTCCACCAAAACATAAATAAATTAAGAATTGCTTACCCGGTGGATTTCGCAGGAGCTCTCACCACAAAAGGACTGTGATTATGAGCATTTGGTGGCATGAAATCTCTGAAAACCAGAACAACAAGCTTTGTGATTAAGAGTTTGATGCGTATTTTTCATACAGAGATGTTAAAGAGTACATCGATTCCCATCAATGAGTTTGTACGCTCTTCACCAGCTGGTTTTTTGTGAGCTATCGTGAATGTCCAGTTGTTAAGTAAGCGCCAAATACGTGAGTATACAGGTTTATTGCTACGTTGTGTCCCATACTAGCTTAACAAAGAGCATGGCTAAATAATAAATCCCTCAGTTTTTTGTGGCCGTAAATTCCAGAAAATAATCCGCGAGTATATTTTTGTTCAAAGGGTTTTATCTTTTCAAAGATTTTTATGTATTTTTTAGGCATGTATTTTAGGATTTTGATAATTATTATTTGCAGGGCCCTATTGAAAACCGCTGCGACGAGTGGGCTCCCTGCCTAAATATTGTTAAGTAAAAAAAATCTTAACTTTATTTCCTGAAGGGCTAGGCAATCTTTCTATTTTCTCTCCTTGGCGAGTCTCTTCCCTTGAGCGCAATGAAAATCAACTCTTTGAACACAACGGTATTAAACACAAAACAAACTCTGTAGTCGTCCTTCTATGAAAATGACGTAACGATATGAGTTGATGACTTTTTCTATTCTCATCACCTGCTTGGCAGATAATGCACTGATATTGTGTGGAGAAACAAGACATTGATCACATACCTACAGGATTTCTGCATCAGATGAGGATACAGAGTCTCCAGGACAGACAGAGCATACGGTTGATAATACTCTGAAAACATGTCTACCAGTTCACTATCTGCTGAGTCTGAGTGTTGTCTGGTTTCTTCCTTTTCTTTGTTATTTCCCTCTTCGTCTGAAGGCGATTCTACAGAAATACATCAGTGGATTTCTTACATGTAAAGTTTGCGCATTTCCCAGTGAATTTTGAAAGTAAAGATGAGTGGAAGAGACCAAACCTCCCCTTATTAACCAGCATTGTGTTGTCTACAAATTTTCATGTGATCTGTGTGATACACATTATGTTGGTTACACATCCCGACACCTTTTCAAACGCATCGCGGAACATAAATATTCTGCAATTGGTAAACACTTGAAAGAAGACCACAATCTGCGTGTAACTAATTTACAAGACCAATTTACAGTGCTAAAGAAATGTCGCACAAAGCTGGATTGTTTGATCTACGAGATGCTGTTTATCAGGAACATGAAACCAAAACTTAACACACAGTCGGATACCGTTCGTGCCAAACCTTTTACATAACAATTGAATACTTTAACACCACTAAATTTCCCTAATTTTCACACAATTTTGCCTATATATATATAATCAATTCTACAATTTCGATGTACTTTGAACTTGAAAATAATGACATGGAGTCATAGAAATGTCGTTCGGCTTTAATATTGTTGATTTTCATTCTTAAATTTTTGACTAAACCTTATATAATGCCAGAAACCAAGAGGGGATGATCTAAGAGAAAGCAAAACCAATCATCTTTCCTGCCCTTGCTACCACTTCACGATTTTGCTGTAAAGTGATTAGCTTTGAATACTGTTCAAATTAACAATTTACCAACCTTCAAGAGTAGGGTGGGGCAAAGAATTGACCACTGACTGGTCCCACCACTTGGTGTAACTGTGAAAAGGAAGAATGAAAGTGAGAAAGCTTAAAGTATAGTATCTGAAGAATTTCTGAAAATAAAACAGCCAAGTAACACGATGTATACAGTACATCCCTGCTATCTCGAATCCCGGGTATCTCGAATCCCCTGCCATCTCGAACTGAAACCCGTTTTGGTTTTGCTTACTGCTTTTCAGTCATTTACTATTGCCTATCTCGAATCCCCCGCTATTTCGAATAAAGTGCGACTTCCCGTCTTCGCGCGCCAACAAGACCGCCAGCTCTGCAGGCTAGGCCTAAATTAACACCCCTTATCTTGAACTGTAGTAATAATGATGTTGGTTGTAGGCTAATATTCAGTATTCGTTGTACAAAGCCGTTTTCTTTTTTCTTAAACACTCGTAGTAGGAGACTGGACTTTGTATGAAAGACACTGGGTTTTTTTTTCAGTTTCTCTTTACAATAAAGCACGTTTTGGTAGCTGAATGAGAAAAAAAGAAACACTGACATGACACTGTAAACGGTATGGATTGCTAAGAGCCCATATGGCAGATTCTGCGAGCACTGACAGGTCGATTGATTTGTATAATAGACAAGTTCAGTTTTGTTGAAAATTACCAAATTTGACACTATGCACCCCATCCTCGTTCCCAGAGCTCCTCGGTTTTTTCTTTGCGCCGGAAACAAGTAGCCCTGGTCGCAAGGAAAAAATCGAATTTTTCATTGGCTGAAAAAAATGAATGCGCAACACGAATTAATGAATGGATGTCCGGAATTTTCGGACATCCGGTAACGGCTGAGACCAGAGCCTCCGTTTCGCCAACCACGTGACCAAAAGAAACAGAGGATCTGGGAACGAGAACGTATGCACCCCTGCTATCTCAAGCCCTCGCTATCTCGAACAATTTTTCATTTCCCTTGATAGTTCGAGATAGCGGGGATCTACTGGTATGTAGTTCAAAGAAACACCATTGTGTGCTGCATAACCTTTTTCTGTTCTTTGAAGCTCTCAAGTCCCATGTTGTGTTGTGATGTAAGTAATAATCGCTTGGCATTTCCCATATCTTGTGTTTTTCATGCAGCGGTGAAAATATTCCAAGAAACAAATTGATAGCTTGTTGCTTGTCAGCGTCTGGCAGAGAGGGATTGGAAAGAGACATTTATTGAAATTGATGTGCTGAGAGTTGTACAAAAAAATTATATTTAAACAGTAATCATTTCGTCATATCAGTAAAACAACATCAAAATTAAGGAAGACGTTTCGGTATAAAAGGGGCCTGGCCTGGCCAGTCGGGGGAACAAGTGCCGTTTTTGGCAAATATTAGTTGAAACACTCGAAGCGTTTCCGATTGTTATTATCCAATCAAGAAACAGCGTGAGCACTCACAAGTACTCCAAAAATTGTCACGCCAGCATAGCGCAATGAGGATACGTCATGTTGCTTAGCAACTTTGGACGGAAATCACGGACTCAGTCCCGACTCGGAGACGAGATTTAGCCATCAACTGGTACTTGTTCCTCCTCCGACTGGCCAGGCCCAACCTCGTTCCCAGGTTCTCTATTCTTCCCACCAAAAGCGATTGAAAAGATCATCGCTTTTGGCGGGAAGAAGAGAGACCCTGGGAACGAGGTTGGGCCTGGCCATTCTCATGCCTAGTTCACAATCAAACATCAAAGCATAAACAGCTGACAAACAAAGACAACCTGCTCTGACATTTTCATGACCGTTATTAATAAAATGAGTTTCAATTTTGCCAAGAAGTTTTAGTTAAAACAGGAGTAATGGGCTCCTGGTTAAAACATTTGCAATAATTATTTATATCTTATTTTTGTTAATGGTTTATTTTGGTTTCATGATATTTTGAACCATGTTTAGTTTACAGGACAGCACGCTTGACTCCACAACGTGCCATGATTGCAAGAAAGAAAATTTAGCATTTCGCACTCGAAAGGTGTGAAAAGTACGAATTGCCATCCCTTTTATAGCGGAACTTCTTGTTCAAGAACTTCTCTCACCAGTGAAAGCGTTGCTGTAGTAACGAGAAACAGTCTGCATGATGTCTCTGGAGTGAGATGTAAATGGCGACACCTTACGATAGGTGCGAATCCTGAAAAGAATGACAATACAACAACAAGGATTGAAGTCATATATCAAACACGAGAGACAGTGTTTCATCCGATTTCCAACCACAGAGAAGAGAGTTGAAAATACGACGGGTAGTGGAGTATTTTTGACAAAATTTGAGGTGTTTGGAAATCAGATGAAACTGTCTAAAGTGTTTGATATACAGTGGAATCCCGACTTCTCAAACCTCCAAGGGAAACGAAAATCGGTTTGAGAAATCAGGAGTTTGAAATATCGGGGGTAAAATTACAGTGAAACAAATCCAAGGGAAACGACTTTTGGTTCGAAGGAGTAAACGGAGAAATAAAATCTGTGCTTATTAAGACCGGTTATCCAAACCTTCGTCACGGTTATGATTTCCTTTGTTACAACTTGATGAATTATTAAATTGAGTTTGAGAAGTGAATGCGAATCCAACTGACAGTCAGGGATTCTAAAGCTCAAAATATAATTTCTCCTCACTGACTGTCATATGTTTCTTTACATGTTAGTTGTGAGAATTTGGTACTACATCAAGAAGATGAGTATCCCCTAGTTGATGATTTTCTTTATTCTCACCACCTGTCTGCTTGACACTGTATTGATATTGTAAGGAGAAATAAGATAATGATCACTCATTGGGAGTTGAAGACTTAATAAAGGTCACAGGCAAGGGTCCCAGTACAGTAAATCAAATAAAATTTAGTGACTAAAAGCAGGAGCCCATTACCCTGCTGCTAAAAGTGAGATTCATTTTCTTTTACATTATTCACAGACTGAGACTGAGGTGACAAAATGTCTAAATGTGACCTGACATCAACATTGAAGGTGCATCTAAACTGTCTATACTAGCAGCCATGACTGAATTAAGTCAATGAAAATGGCACGATTCTCATTAAGGAAAACGTAAGCATCTTACCCGTGGACAAGTTGTGATCCACCGTACTGTAATGCAAGGGTGTCACCATGAGCTTCATAGAGATCTTCTAAAATCCTGAATTAACGAATGAATGAATGAATGAATGAATTAAAAAAAACTCTCACTGAAGTACACTTTTCATAACTAGCATGACCGTTGGATAGTGCAGAGGATTTTTGAAATTCTAAGCTATATTTACCGCTTACAAACATTGACATGACATCATACATACATACATTCATACATACATCATGTTTATTTACCATTGGAGTTACAGAGTAGCTGCCTGAATGTAGCTAATATCTCTGAGCAACAGACGGACAACACACTTATAGTTTGACCACGACACCGGCAACTTTGTGCTATGCTCTTTTTGAACAGTGTTGTGGGTTCTTTTACATCCCCTTCGAATTGACATGTACATCTGTAGGACGAAGGAGACTAAGCCAACGCTTAACGTCACCGCCCAATGACACGATCATCTGAACTGAGACAAGGTGCATGTTGAACACAGCCAGAATGATCTTACCAGTTATTTTTAAAAGACCCTGGTTGGTGGTCCGGCCGGGATTCGAACCCGCGACCTCCCTTAGACATCTTTAAAAAGCCTTATAACTTGCATCACACAATTTAAATTAAACAATCACAAATTTACCTCACAGAATCTGAGTCAAACTCCAGAAACGGTTTATCAATGACACCTAAGGCATGTAACTAAACAGAACATAAACGTTTTAGTATGCATAGTTGATCAAAAAACAAATTGCTAATCAATTCATAGAGTTTAACACTTTGATTCTGTGGATGAAACCCTAATGTGTGACCATTCAAATGAAAGCTATTGAGCAGTACTTTCATGTGGTACTGTTTATTATGCTGTACAAGGTGGTTCTAACTTTGAGTCTGTGGATGAAACCCTAATGTGTGACCATTCAAATGAAAGCTATTGAGCAGTACTTTCATGTGGTACTGTTTAGTATGCTTTACAAGGCGGTTCTAACTTTTAAGTCTGTCGATGAAACGTGTGACCATTCAAGTGAAAGCTATGGAGCAGTACTTTCATGTGGTACTGTTTGTTATGCTGTACAAGGTGGTTCTAACTTTTAAGTCTGTCGATGAAACCCTAGTGTGTGACCATTCATAGGAAAGCTAAGCAGTACTTTCAAGTGGTACTCAGGTGCGGATCCAGGAAAAACTTGACCAGTTTACTAGACTGTGAGCACCAAATTTATGGAAGTCTGGAGGCAAGTCCCCCCCCCCCCCCCCCCAAACGTTTTTAGATTTTCAATCTCTAAAATCATAATTCCCTCGATCTTGAGTCATTTGGAAATTTTGACCGATTTCCATAAAACGGTGTAAGCCGGTCTGGATCCGCACCTGGTACTGTTATGCTGCACAAAGTGGTTCTAACTTTCAAGTCTCTGGATGAAAATGAAAGCTATTGATAAAATTTTCTGATGGTCTGTTTGTTTTCATTTTTCCCAGGTGGAAATTTGAAATCACCTGTCAGATTTGTGCTCCCAGTTAGCTCTCCTAGAGGTAATGGGTTAATAAATCATTAATACTTGTGTCACTTATACAGGGTATGTTATTTGTTTTATAGACGACTAATAAATAGTAAATAGCTTTGTACATTATAACACACAATGAACAGCTCTTATACCTGAAAACCAAGAGCACATTTGCCGACCATGAACTGGGCTGTATTTGTCCTGTCCAGGCAATCCACGCAGTTTGTCCGAAGTACACCATTCTAACAAAAGGAAAATGGGAAAAAAATTAAATAATAATGCTGTCACTAGGTAATCATGTTAGAACGGTTTTTGATTGAGTTTAGTAAAACCAAAAACCAAAGTAATCACACTGGCCAATCACAACAGACGAAAACAACACAAGGAACCAATCAGAACTCGAAGGAAATACACACAATCGGTGCCAAGCACGGGAAAAACACATGCAACCAAGGTGGGATTGGTTTTGGTTTAGTTGGCATCTGATTGGTTAAGAAAGTGGTGTCAGTTTATTAACCAATCAGACAGCATACCAAAGCAAAACTAAGGCAAAAATATGTTTACTTTCGACACTCAATTGAAAACCACTCTAATACTTCAAAAGGCGGCAATTGCAAACATTAAGAAGGATAGTAATGACACGAGACTGATGAGAAAGTGTACTAGATATCTGGGAATCTTTATCATGGAAGCTGGAAGAGATTGAGAGGAGGAATCAGTGATGACAAAAATACAAGGTTAGAGAGGTTTTCAATTGAGTGTCGAAAGTAATCCGGAATTGCTTCGGTTTTCCTTTATTAGGCTCAATGATTGATTTAAAAAAAATTGGTAATGCGCGTTTTCCCGCGCTTGGCACCTATTACGACTGTTACCTGAATTTGCTTCAAGTTCTTATTGGTTCATTCATGAGATGATAAATGACAAGCCTATACCTGTTCTCTTCCCAGACAATCATCTGAATATCCAGTGCCACACATGCCGTTCAACCTACAAAGAAAATGAATGAATTAATGAATGACCAACTGACCGACAGACCGACAGACCGACCGACCGACTGAATGAAGGAATGAAAGAAAGAATGTCTGAAAACTTTATTTTACTTGGAATTACAGGTAGCAAATATGATGCTATATTAGGGTACAGGGGGGGGGGGGGGGTGGGGGCAAAAAGGGGATGGGTCATTAGTTTTTGAGCCCTCGCAAAGGGGTGGGTCATGCAGTTTTGATCTACACACAGAGGGTGGCTCATCACATTTATGACTTTTTATTTAAAAATGAAGTGACAAGCTAAGTAAAACTAGCCATCATTCGTTTGTCTGCAGAAATTGATAAATGTCATAACATGTAGCAGTTTTAGATGTATTTTTTAGCAATTTCAGAAGAGCCAAATAAACATTTCCGGGAGAGCATGCCCCCCCCCCCCCCCCCCCACCCCAAATACCCTAGATGACATGCAATCATGTGATAAGTTTTGCCCTTTCACTCCACCCTGTGTAGGTTCATTCTGATCTTTTAGACTTTCACCAGTTCACTACGAAACTTTGGATCAGGTGCAAACATGAATGGTGCGAAATACAGTGGCTGTGGATTTTGATGACGAAAAGGGAGCATTTACCTTGAATCTTTTCTGATCTGGTTGCAGTACAATTCTTGTCCACTGTGGAAAAACCCAGTGGATTTGAAAACCTGAAAGCATTTTATTCATGAGACAGTGCATCATAAAAGCAATAGAAGGAAATACACATTAATAGGTGAATCCAGTCTTCAAATAAGAAAAAGAGTCATGTAACACACTCAGACCTCATCAGCAATGACAGTCAGCTTCTCCATGACATTACAGTCTTTACTGCAAACGAAAAAATCAGAAAATACATTTAGATTAAATGCAGAATGTATCGCACAGCACTCTCTCGTGGAAGCCATGGGAAACAACTGACAAGGAATGGGTGAGTCAGTATAAAGTTATAGGCAAATGGCAACTGCAACAAGTTCTGTTTTCAATAACTTATTGGTAATACAGTAGAACCCTGCTAACTTGAACTTGGTTAACTCGAACTCCCCGCTATCTCAAACTCAAACCCATTCCCTTTGCCCTTGTTTTTCAGTCATTTACTATCGATTAACTTGAACCCCCGCCATCTCAAACTATTTTTTGTTTCCCTTGGGAGTTCGAGTTAGCGGGGTTCTACTGTAATGCATGATTTTGATGGGAATTTTCATAATCATCAGGGATTTGGGATTGCTGATGGTCATATTGGGAAATTGTTAAAAATAATTCAGGATGCTTTGTTTGGTCCATTTTCAGGATGATTCTCAGAATCTTTGGGACAGATTTTGCCTGCCCATAGCTATTCAGTTGTTATACAGCATAGCAGTTCCTCGTTACCGGGCTTTTCCCTTCTAAATTTTCCCGCCCCGCAAAATTTAGAAGGGAAAAGCCCTGGAACAAGGTTGACAGCATAGCCCTTAGTTGAAGATGGTAAATAAAAAAAAGACGTCATTATTGTAACATGGAAGCCCAATATTTTAAGCCTTATGGTTTCTCTGTACAGTAGGCGTCCTCATCACATCCTATTCTGTAAATTTATTTAATTAATAATATCTAATTTGTTTGGAGTTGACTGCCAACTCGCTGTTGAAAGAACAGGCACACTTTGTTCTTGCCCTGTGTGGAAGGGGTCCTAACTAAACCAAGTTATATAATAAACTCTTAAAATCTAAAATGTACTTCGACAAGAGAGGATAATCTAAATGAAGCATTCCCTCATACATGGGTTTCTTCCAATAATATTGTTTTGAAATCTATTTTTAATGTTCAGTCCATAGCTGAGCTATTTTATTGGTCAGTTTGAGTAACATGATGTCAGAGCCTCAATCAGAAGGAATAAAAATAACTTTCACAGCATGGTGCAAAAACTATTAATATATTTCAAAATTATCATGAGGCACAGGGAATCCTTCTCTTAGAGAATCCTCTCTTGACTTTGATAAAGAAGACTGACAAGACTGACCTCTTGTTGTATCTAGCCATGTCCCATGCTTTGTACTGTATGGCATGTTGCACTGGTAAAAACTGGTTCAAATACATTACTGCACTTTCCAGTTCTTCACTAAGAATCTGTTCATGTCTCTTCTTTCCTTCTTCTACAAAAACAGAAGGATGTTTAAAGTTGTTGGTTGGGGGACAGGGGGGTCTGAACTTCCGCTGACCCGTATCTCCTGCCCCTTCCAATGTGGTTCTCGCCTATTTGTGCTTTATATTGCACAAATATTATGTAATGTTGGTGGTTCCCACCACTTGAGAATCCTGCTTCCTGACTTCTCTTCTCCCACCTCCCTTAGACATCCACCCCCTTTACCTCCAGGTTCTCCCCCCCCCCCCAACAAAAAGGATAAAAGTGTAATAAATTTGGAAATTCTTCAGTCTACAAATAACAGCATGTTCCAGTTATAAGCCCCCTATAAATGTCTTCACAGAAATTGTTGAACTATAGACCATATTAATTTTCTTTCCTCCGTTTCATTATGTTCCATTATGTTCCAAATTTGTTTTTGTCCCAATATATTGTCTGACTTAAAGGACTTAAAGACCAGTAAATGGAAACGTATCTTGATATTGCTGCATCAACTTGTTTCTTATCAGCTCATTTTGAAAACGTTTTTTATTCTGCTTATAAGCCTCCCTCCATTTGTAAGCCCACCCAAAACCCTTACGAAGTTGTATAAGCCCATGATTTATAACCAGGATTTTATGGTATATAAAACCACCTTGACAAGATTAAGAAATGACCACAGGAGCTCCAAACCTTTTTAAAAGTTGGTTGAAATGCTGACCGGAAGCTGAGCAGAATGGATCAGCGCGGTCAACTAAAACAAAAACAGGAAACACTCGATGAAACATCAAGGAGTTGAGCTATGTTACGTCATTCAACAGTTGACCCTGTGGAACTCTCAGTCAACATTACAGAATCTCCTTAGTTTGATTACGTATAAATTTTATATTAGGTGCGGTATTTTCTCAATCAAATGCCAGGGCATTCATTCAAAAGTCGGCCTTATAGACCAGCATTTATTTCAACCTGGCGTTTATTCAGCGCCGGCGTTTATTTAACATGGGTATTTTTTATCATTTTGACAGCTTCATTTTTGCCTGATTTTACATAAAATGTACTAAATTTAAAGGCAAAATTAAAGGGGCAGTGTCACGGGGATTTGATGTCATTTCAAAAACAAAAAACGTTTTGTATTTACAGAAAACTAAAAATAATGGTCAAATTTTGTTATAAATTACCATCCTAGTGTACTCAAAACTGTCAATAAGTGTCTCTGGCCATAGAAACTGGTCGGAAGGATTGCAATTTGAAAACATGTTAGGCTAACAGTTTTTCAATTTCTCGCATTTTCGTTCAAAAATGCATTAGAACAGACCATAATTTGTTCCCTCTTTCAAGAATTTGGTTGATTTTTTTTCTTGGTTCTAGAATTATTTTGTAAATAAAAAAAGGTACTGAAGCACAGTTTTGACCAAAAAAGGTCAAAAATCCCCGTGACACTGCCCCTTAAGCCTAACAAAAACTTCAACTAAACAAAACCAAAATGTCACCAACTTCATCTCTAGTCAAAAACTTTCACAAGTCATTGCGAATGCTGTATTTAGTGGTTTGTTGAGTGTGGAGTGAGTAGTTTTGTCCTCTAAAGAGAAATCACATGTAGTGAACGTAAAGGGAAAGTGGAAGTCTGATATGAACTACTTACAGTTACCATAGATATTATAGATATTGAATATGTACAATGTATTTATAGAAAGGTATTGTCAATTATTCAAAAGGCTCAGTGCGATGTACATTGTACATGTACCTACCAATGATTTTGTGGTTTTGGTACCATGACTTGTTTTACATCCTGAGAAAGAAATGGAAAAAACTTAAAAACTCATGACACAAAATTCCTCCTTGCATTACTGAATGGAGATCATATTTTTATTATCATTTGTCTGCTTGACATTGGAGAAAAAAACCTTGATCAGTACTCTTGTTGAAATTGAAGAGATGTAACCTGCAGTGGTAGCTAGCTAGATCCAGGGGAAGGGCAGGAGGCCCTGGAACCCAACCTTTTTGGGCTGAAAAAATATGGGTTACTGGCAAGGACCTGGTTTCCCGCGTTCAAGACGGGCGTGTTAAAATAACCACACCACAGTAGATCCTATGGTCTGTAGAATAGCCAATACAAGATCACAAGGTCGCTCACTCATCTCGGTGGGTTTGATTACACTTAGGATAAACATGAAAAGTGATCTTCAGAATATTCCAAATTTTAATCTGGGCCTCCATCTTTTACGCCTCCATCTTTTTACTCTGCACAAAACATAGAAACAAGGTAGCTGACAATAATATCATTAACTACCTGTGACCAGAATGAAGGGACCGATCCTCTCAGCTGAACATAAGATGTAAATCTACCACTCTTGAATGACAGAAACCGAGGCATCATGAACAATCTGTTCTGTCTCAACCTCATTGGCTACACTTCCCTAAATAAACAAACAAACATAAAATAAACAGTGACTCTTGCTATGTGAACTTTTGTCTAGTTTCCTGGTGCACGCTCGTTTCTTTACCTCACCATCCTTCCAAACACAAATGCTACAGGTACATGCAGCTACAAGCCTGACCTCAGATTAAAATACGAATCTATAATTATTCTTAGCACACATCCAGTGCAGCTAAGTCTGACATTAATCTTCTAACAAGAAATCCCACTAAGAATTTAAGAGGTGGTTACATTATTTAATATGTAAGAACCTCATCATTAGCTCCTCTCTTCAAAACCTGGTTCCAGCAAACTCCTTTGACCTTCTTGCAATCAGCGTCACATATATGGGCCGTCCATAAACACAAATATCTATGGATCACAAGTTAAGGATTAATCTGGGGTTTTGGGGTACCCTTTATATACTTGGTGGAGAGGGGGAAGGGTGTGTAGAGTGTCTTGCCAAAGAACACAACACAATGACCCCAGCTCAAACCAGGCTGTTCAATCTGGAGTCCAATGCATTAAAGGGGCAGTGTCACTAAGATTTAGTACTACTTAAACATCCTAGCAGAAGTGTTTGTATCAATGGAAATCCACAAATAGTGGCCTGGTCTTGCTAAAAGTTACTATACTAGTACAGAAAAACTGTTAAAAACATTTATTGACTAAGGACGGGAGGAAGGAAGTGGAATGAAACTTGAAAAAGTCGGGCCGACGTTTTCAAGTTTTACAGTATTCTTGGGAAAAAATAGCTCAAAATCAATTATTCTGGTTTGTTCCCACCTCAGGAGATTATGAACTGATGTCTTTCTCTTGTTGTTCAGGAGCCATTTTGTGCATCAGAGAGTGTTATTTTATTCATAATTCAAGCGTAGTTTACAAAAAACTTGGGAGAATTCTCATGATACTGCCCCTTTAACCATTAGGCCATGGTGTCTCTCCACAACACACACAAGATATGCTTGGCTTAAACTGACAGCGAGCGGCAGCGGCAAATCAATTCCTATGTGTACAAAAAGGACTAAAATGATATTTTTGACAACAAATGAAAACAAAGGATACCAGATTGTCCCACAAATCCATTAACAATGTGAAGATCCAGTCTGGATGGATGGCCCCCTCAAAGCCACGCAGCAGATATCTGTTCCATACAAACTTGCTGCATGATTTGCTCTTGATCAAGAATGGCTTCTCCTTCTGTTGCCTCATTTTCTCACATTCTGGGCAACCAGAGACTTTCCTTTTGATACAACTATCCTTCACAGGCTTTTCACTACTTGTGTTCAGCACTGCTTGACGCTCTGAATGTGCACTGTCTTTTGCTGGTAAAGTAGTAACATCATCAGCAGAACAGTCATGTTCTGTACTTGCACCTGTGCCTGTAGCTACACTGTTTTGTTCACTGTTACTAGAGAGTACTGTGTTTGGAGTTGCAATCTGTGTTTCTAAACTTCCATTTTCTTCCTTTGCAGTGCTGTCAATAATCACATTACTAGATTGAGCTTGCCCATCCTCAGTGCTAATATCATTCTTTAATTCACCAGGAGTACCAGAGAAGCCTTGATCACCACATGCAGTTTGATCAAGTGTTCTATCGTCATCCAACTTTCTAGTTTCAGACACATCTGCTACAGGTGGTTCAGCAAGGCCTGTGGAAGCTGTTGTTTCTTTGCCACTGAAGTGATTACACGGTCCCCAAGCATGCCAGGAATCTGCTGTAGTAGTACAAGGCTCAGGGTTGATGACGGGCGCCATTTGATGCTGCAGGTTATGCGACAGATCATAACTGTAGCTGTTAGAGAAAAGAAAAGAGCAAACTTCAGGCAAGATTGGTCAGTATAGAACCGGTAGGGTGGAGTGGGAGGGGGGGGGGGGGGGGGGGGGCTCCAAATAAAAGTAAAGGGAGTGATCGTCATCAGGGCCCAGTTGTTCAAAGGGTGGATAACGCTATCCACCGGATAAATCGCTATCCAGTGGATAAGTGTCAACAAAACATACTACGCTATCCACTGGATAACGATTTATCCGGTGGATAGCGTTTCCACCCTTTGAACAACTGGGGCCCAGTGTGGTAAAAATTCATTTTCACCCCTAAGAGGTACAAATTCTAAATCCTGTCATTTTCCCCCGGCATATTTAGGCTAAAAGGTACGGGATAACTCTAAACAGTACCAAACTGGTCACAAATTTTAAGCCCTGAAAGGTACGACAATCACCCCTGTCACTTTTATAATGGGAGTCTCCACTCCTCCCCCCCCTCCAAACCCTGGGCATAGAAGTTATTAGACTTTAAAATTTATAATAATATTATTAATGAATGGTTGAGAAAATTTTTTAACGGATAATATTTTACATGAAGGTATATAAACATGGTTAATACGGGATGCACTTGCACCAAAAAAGAAATGCTTGATGTACAGTATGATTTTGTTGTTCAATTATGCTCTTGAAAGCATACTAATTCTGGAGGTTCCCTTTCATGCTATGAGCCAATTTGTGGCAATTTTTGATCAATTTTTTATTGATATGTTTGATCCATATAACCATTATCAGGTCCTTTTCATGTTTTGATCAGTTGATGTGTGATTCCTGGCAATTCTAACACTTGGTAGTTCCTCCAATTTACATGTACTGGTCTCCCAGGAAGCTGACAGAAGTGCCCTTTAAAAATTTCCCTGACAGCTAATGTGAGTTAATAATGTTCATCCTGGCTGGAAGCCACACTGACAGTGATTTATTTTAGGGTATTTGACCCAAAGTTATAGACCTTATTCCAAAATGGCCGTCAATTTAAAATTATTTTGTATGTATTTATATTTAAGGTCATTCCTTAGTATTGCATTGCGCATCCTTACTGCGCATGATTTCACACGTAATTAGCTCGCGCACATTAAGAAAATGGCGGCTTTTCCTTTACAGATAAGCTCGCCAGAGAGATGAATCGTCGTTTTCTCGTAAACGAGTACGGTGACCTATCAATTTTTTTCTCTTATTTTGAGTCTAGCATCACCTTCTTTCTATAAAATAAATATAGACTAATTTCTATGCAGAAGAATAAATAATCACCGGAAACGTGAACTTAGCTAATAAAAACGTTTCTAGAAGCTGATATTGTAAGGAATTAAGGGGTATATACAAGGTCCTCCTGTTCCTAAACGAATTACCGGCACCCCCCTTTTTTATTTCAAAATTTAAGTTCCCTTAGGATAAACAACCAATAGGCAAAGTTTGAATGAAAATCTATTGTAAGTTCTATTTCGATGGAATGACCTTAAATAATTGCCTCACTAACCTCGTTTTTGAGTTGATAATTCAAAATAAATTTTACTCTAGAACGAGGTTAGTGAGGCAAATTTAAATGCATACAAAATAATTTTAAATTGGCAGCCATTTTGGAATAGGGTCTATATCTTCACCAATCATAAGACTATTATAAAAAATTATAGGACTTCTGTTACTAATGAAAAAAATATATTAAAAATTATCATTATTGTATACAGTTACTACAAATAAAAAATACTGTAGTTACAGTACCTAAAATAAAAATTACTTGAGAGATCAACATTTTGAAAGATCTTGACATATCTGAAAATAGAACCAGCTCAATTAAAACAAGAAAGTTTGCCACACAAAGAGTTGTCATTGATCAAGTGTGACACAAGGTCCAGTTGTAGAAATACCATTATTGACCAAGTTCTTTTCTTGTTCATGTGGACTGAGATTAGATGCCCACTAATGAACAAAACAATGAACAACGTCAATATTTCTACATCTGGATTAACACAGGAAAAGGCTGCTAAAAAATGGCCATCTTTCTCAAGTGGTCCGGATGAAAATGTGAGGGGTCCAGAGTGAAAAAACCTGGACCGCTCATTTAACCAATGTGAGGTTCCAGAAAATTTTGGGGGATATCATTCATTAAGTTCATTCCAGGGTACAGAAAAGGGATGTAGTGTCTTTACCGTAGGTATGTGAAAGGGGTACCATTTTCTATTGAAGGTATATGAAATGGTTACCTTTTCTGTCAAAAATGGTATATAACAGGGAAAGGGTTTGGACCTCGGGGTAGAGCCTCCCGAATAAAACTTTGTTGAGTAACCCCCTGGGGTGATGGTATGGATATTTTCTGGAACAACACAATCAGATCGCATGATTCAGTTCATCTGGACCACACATGGAGCAGAAGAATAACAATACCCATCACTAACTTGGTTTAGCAGGAGACATGATGGCCAAAATGGTGAGTGCATTGGAATCCCAGGCTTACGTTGCAGCAATTGTCAATGTGTTGCATTCTTTGGCAAGACACCTTTACTATTCTCCATAGTAAGAAGTACAAATGGGTGAATTATTGGCTGGGAGGCACAGCGGCCTAATGATTAACATGTTGGACTCTGGATCGAGCAGTCTGAGTTAGAGTGCTGGCCGGGCTCATTGTGTTGTATTCTTGGGCAGGACTAGCCTGAGATCAGGCTCCTGAAGAAAATTTGCGAGCGAAGCGAGCCGAGTCGCTGCAGAACGAAAGCGACGGAGCCTGAAGACATTCCTTTGATGCCGCCGATCTGCCCTCCAGTAATTAGTCCTGTTATAAAATGTCAACAAGTCACCTGGAGTGTTTGGCGTGTTTCCTAAATTAACTTCTTGTTTACTAGAATGGTTAAATAAATTATTTCCCACGGCAAAAATGATCGTTTCATTTCAAGTATTACCCATAAAACAAGCTTGAAAGTAAAAATTGAAAGTAAAAATTGAAAGCGGTGAAGACGGCTTCGTCCACGAAATTTACCGTAATACGCGTATGCAAATATGTAATTTTAGCCAACGCTATGTCTGTTGAATGTTCAATTTTCAGCCGTAATTTTCTCTTCACAAATGAAAGGACTCCAATGCAAAAGATCGCCGGCTGACCGGCTCTGTGTCCATTTTTTGGCAGTTTTTATCCTTCCATTTCGAACTTCAGCTTTCAGGCCTAAACGGGACAACTCTTCGACCTGCATGGTCTTCATTATCGAAACTGCAACGGCTATACAATTAGACAGCACTGAATTAGAGCAGTAGATCGTTCTAATCTCCACCCGAGAGTCCCAAATACATCGCGCTCTTTTGCCACAGATTCTAGGCATATCTTTTGCTCTCCTTGAGCCGAGGGATATCTCTGAAAGATCTGATGGCAAATAATAAATTCCGTAACGCTTGCTCAATTCTCCTGTATTCAACTTCAACAAACAACGCGTGACATTGTGTTGTCAACATCTGTCATCATTCACCGCGAATCTGTCAATATTAAGCAAAATGACCAATCAGATCATGATACCAGAATCTGGTATCATGGATCGGCGGCGTCAAAGGAATGTCTTCAGGCTCCGTCGCTTTCGTTCTCGCCCCAGGCAGCGACTCGGCTCGCTTCGCTCGCAAATTTTTCTTCAGGAGCCTGATCTCAGACTAGGGCAGGACATTTAATTCTTGCAGTGCCTCTCTCCACCCAGAAGTATATTAAACTGCTGGGGTGTAACCTGTGATGGACTAGCATTCCATCCCGGGAGAGTAGTTATGCTCGTAGTCAATTCACGCTATTGAAACCAGAGTTTAATTTAAGCCCCAGCTTGATTATCCAGCATGACAGCTGAACTGAACAGGATTTTACAGTGACTTCAGTTGTGATGCACACTATGATCATATTCATATATGTTAATTTGCGCCATATAAATACTAAATATTATTATTATTATTATTATGGCCTGATGAGCCAACTGTAACGCAGCTACAAAATAGAAGCTGCACTTACTTCGATTCATCGGGGTGTTGAAACTTTTGTCGGAACTAGTTCATTTGCTATTGGAATTAGTTTTGTATCCTCAATCTTGTAGATACTGTGTCCTCCAATTTGGGCTTCCCTGAAAAATTTAGTACACATTTAAATCAGGACGTTACTGTTATTACTGCGCCTTTCAATAACCTGCATACTCTGATCAATCAACGGTTGCGTTTTTTTGCCGCCATCAATCATTTTAGCGGATGTCTCAGGAAACAGAAGTTCACTTCAATGGGTTCAAAAGGTCAGGTCCGTGGACTTTGATGGTAGATTTCAATCCATTATTTGTTTGTTTCTTTCAGGGTTCATTGGTTGTCGTGGTAATTTATGATTGACGGCATTGAAAAAACGCAATGGTGAGTTTAGGTTTTGAACTTCAGAGTTTGCATGTTATTGAAAGGTGCAGTAAACAGAAAACTGTTGTATCCAAGGCAAACAGAACACTGCATACCTGAGATCTGTATCATACAATTTGTGAAAAAATAATTATTTTAATACTTACTTCTTCTCTCTCTGTGATTAGTATGATGTAGTAGCCTTCCAGAAATCTGACAAATCCTGCAGAACAATCAATTATTACCGACAGATTAAAATGTGGAATATTGCATTGTACTATTCTATTGTGAGACGCGGTGGCCTAATGGTTAGTGTGCTGGACTCCAGACCGAGCTCGGTTCGAGTCGCTCCTGGTCACTTCATGCTATGGAAACCAGAGTTAAGCGCCAGCCTGGTAATCCAAGGATCTAGGCTTGTAGACAGACTTCAACCTTTAATCTAACCTGACACTCACCAACAATACCATAAGCAGATATACTCCTATGTAGCCCTCTGTTTGTACTCTCATATGGTCTGTTCTTATTTGGCATGTTCCCAGCGTTAATCATGGACAACAAATCCTTTATCTGTCTTTGACTGTATTCAACCTGCAAATGAAAAAATACTGACATATCTGTTGAATTTAATGAGTGGATTAGTCCAGTTCTGGCCTTCTCTCTGTCATGAAACACTACACCTCTCTCAGCTCTCTCCTGAGAGTGTAGCATTGCATGACAGAGAGAGGGTCCCTATCTCCTGAGAGCGTAGCATTGCATGACAGACAGAACGCCAGAATGGACTACGAGTGGATAAACATAACAAAATTTGATATACTCCCTTGGGAGAGGGGGACCCTAAAGGTGTACATGTATCAGAATCTATATAAATCCATTATTATTATTATTATAATAATTATTATTATTATATATTGCTTTTATAATATTATTATTAATCCATTTGGGGAGGCATGGCTCACGTTTCAGTAATTTTTACCCCTTACCCCTAAGAGGTACCAATTCCAAAATATTTTATTAATGATTGAGTGATACTAGCCAGCCAAGAGATTATTAAAATGTCTGTTTTCATTTCATTTATTGCCGACTTACTCTAGAAACAATACCCTAAGAGGTGCCATAATATGTAGCAACTGGAAAAATATGAAATGAAGCGGTACCAAAACATTTTGAAGCTCTAAAAGACCTTGCAACTAGCATCTGTGTTACTGCCGTATAGAGAATCACCTCCCACCTAACACCACAGGATACACTATATAGGCGTGCGTGAGATACCTTTCATTTTGTAAATGATAGCCGAAAGTTTGCTTTCCCCAGCAATTTGCTGGTAGGTTGTTCAAAGGGTGGATAGTGTCACAGGCAGCCCAAGGTCAGGATACGAAGGCTCAATATTAGGTTAGTAGTGTTGCAAAACATCAGCGAGCTTTAGCAAAATTATAAGGATTTGTATGGGAATGCAACATTTTTTTGGAAGCTGGAATTTTTAATATTTTTTGTCCGTTTTTATACACGTTGTGTTGTCTTTTATCATATTTCTATCCTTGGTAATACAATATCATTTGGTTTTATGGTGATACATTACATCGGTAACCACTGGGAATTTATAAGGATTTGTATGGGAATATGGCATTGGATTTCTATAAAAAAACAGATTTTTTTTCTATTCTTACTGTACTGCTGTGTTGTCTCTTGTTCTTTTTCTGTCCTTGTTGAGTTTATTTAGCAATTCCAGCTTATTTCTTCTTGTAGGCTTGGAGAAGAAATAAGTTGGAATCGATAATACCAAGCCCTGATATCCTGAGCTTGGGCTGTCTGTGGATACGCTATCCACCCTTTGAACAAATTATACACAATCATTCCTCTCATGGCTTCACCACTAATTTCCCATCTTCACTGCTATTATTTTGCCATTGCTCAAGAAGAACTGCCAGCTACATACACTAACCATTAGGCCAGTTCGTCTCTCACAGAGTGCTATTTAGTACAATAATTTTGTATCAAATTTGTTCGAAAACCTTCTTTGGTGGCCAAGGTGCATATTTTTCTGGTAGTATCGAAAACGAAGACCCCTAAAACGAAGACCGAAGACCGAAGACCCACTCGAAAACGAAGACCCACTCGAAAACGAAGACCCCACTCGAAAACGAAGGAAAAAAATTACGACAGTTCTTTTGACCGCTTTGCTACGCAATGTTTTGGGGAATATTGTTGACCAAGGGTTGCGTGACAAAATATTAATGACAGGAAATGAACAATAAGCAGACTGAGAACGTCTTGTCCTGGTTTCGTTGAAATCCTACAAATATGTGAAAGCGAAACTGTACTTTGCGAAACGAAACGAAACCAACTGTACTTTTCGAAACGAAACGAAACCAAACTGTACTTTGCGAAATGAAACGAAACCGCGACGAAACCGACTATAAAACAAAACACTAATGGCTCCGTCAATTCCAAGCCCGACCATCCCCCCCCCTTCCCCCGGGCATTTGTCGGGCATTTTACAACTTTTCCATCCCTAGGGTGGGGCATTTGCTATAACTGGGCAGCCCGGGGGTGGGGCACTTGACAAAGGCAACGCGATCTTTCGTATTTTAAAAGACGTACACGGTTTGTTGTTTATTTAAAGTTTCCTGATTGCCCCCGATAGAAAAATATAAAAACTGAGTTGATATTAAACCTCGTTTGAGTCCCGCACTTTTCAAGTGTACCGTAGCCCCACCCCCACCCCACATGTGCAAATATTTACACCGTTGCTTTCCACGTGCGAACCAAAGACGTCAACTGGCGGAACGAAGCTTCGACTTCAAGACCATGTTCCAAAAATCATGATTACAGGTATAAATAAAGAGCTATGTATTTGTGAACAATTATAGTATCCATCATTAATAGTTCTGCTTGAATTAAAATTTTAAATTCCTCGATCCTCTCAAAAATGTTTTTTGAACTTGTCCGTGGGTCGGGCATTTGCACTGCTCCTGAAGCCCCACCGTGGGGATTTTGTGCATGTAAGCTGACCCCACCGTGGGGCATTTTCAACCTTCTGACAAAAAACGACAAATGCCCGACAAATGCCCGGGGGGGGGGGGGGGGGATGAGCGGGCTTGGAATTGACGGAGCCATAAACAAAATAATAATTAACTAAACAAGACTTGTACCGCTATTTACGAGTTTTTGTGCGATTTTGCCATTCCCGTCGATGGCAAAACGGCTTTACAAAGTTGAAAGTTGGTGAGGGGCGAAAAAAGTCGATAGAAACCGGGAGCTCGCCCTCTAATAATTGTTTTAGCATAACCCAGAGACCGATTTATTCAACAAAAAATTTCATTGAAAGTGGTTTATTTCTAGTCAACCAAAGTTTGGTTTGTGATTTCGGCAATTCGTTACTTGCGCGCGCTACCAAGGCAGTCTATCGAAAATTGGACCGCTCTTGTGTAGCCAGTCAGATTGCGAGTTTGCCTAATAGTCGGTCACTGGGTTATGCTAATAAAGTATAGTATCCTTTATATTATTATAACGAGTAAAATTTATCAGTCTTAATGAATTTGTTTGCTTGTAACCGTGGACACGTGTTCGCTTTCGTTTCCGTTACATTGTTAACTTTCTTGTTTGCATGAACGTATTCCATCAGTACCCGTTTAGAAATGGTTCGAACTGTTTATGTTTTAAATTTGATATTATGTAGGTCAGTAACATGACTCATGATCTTTTAAGCGCGGCCGTTTGTCTACAGCAAACGTTTCCCAAAGACAATTATAACCGTGCGTGGTGCATTTCTTGGTGTAAAATACGAAATGTAACTTTTTTCTCGTGAAACCTGGTCAGTTATTTTTTCTGTGATTTCGTAGCAGGTAACTAGGCTGCTAACATCTGGTACATTTTTTGCACCTGATAGACTTTTTGTTTACACTGAAATCCTGTACAGGTTTTGGATCGCAAAGTGTAAACAGTGATTGTCGGTGTGAATATCCATTAAGAAGGGCGTGTGGATCCAAATTTTGTTCAAACTGTACTGGTACAGTTGGGATCTGCGCAAGTCATTGTATCGGTACCATGTAAATATAGCCTTGTGTAGATTCTAGACTTACTGAAATTAAATCATGAGGAGATTTATATTAAAAACAAACTCGAACTCGTAGGAAGGAATTATCAGAACTCTAAACTGAGGCGATGGTCATTAACGTTTCTGTTGTACATCTTAGTGAAATGTAATAGTTGTTCATGTAGTATTGCTCCTTGGTATCTGGCAATCAGAACAATGAACAATGAACAATGAACAAAACAGTTGTAAACAAAGCTCTTGGTGTAGTGTAAGCTCAACATCATCTCGTCAGTGTTCAGCTGAGTTTTCGCTCTTATCTAGTTTTACTTGTGTTAACTGGTTACTGATATCTACTTGTTTTTCTTGTTTTGGTTAATAAAACGTTACTGTTATTGTCGTCATCATCAGTTAGCCTGCGTAGCAGTCGATTCCTTTCCGAGAGGGTGGGAGGCGCGCGAAGGCGAAAAGAGCGAAAAAAAAGTTGTAGTGGGGAGGGGTGAGGCGTGAAAAGTGTCATTATTGTGTCACGCAATATCAAACACCAAACTCATCCGTGGCCCAAAACATTGCATAATTTGTTTTTTTTCGTTTTCGAGTAGGTCTTCGTTTTCGAGTGGGTCTTCGTTTTCGAGTAGGTCTTCGTTTTCGAGTGGGTCTTCGTTTTCGAGTGGGTCTTCGTTTTCGAGTGGGTCTTCGTTTTCGAGTAGGTCTTCGTTTTCGAGTGGGTCTTCGGTCTTCGTTTTAGGGGTCTTCGTTTTCGATACTACCATATTTTTCTATGTATATCCCATGCTGAAGATAAACCAGGGATTTCAAAATCCTACCCCAACTACTGGTATGCCAAAGTAGGTCATCTGCACATCAGCTTACACATGCCGGTATATGCCAGACTACGACTGTATGCCAGTACGCCAAACACTTTTGAAACCCATGCAGAAGATCTTCAGTGTAATGCACATAAAATGCATCCTGCTTTGGTGGCTTATTTTTGGAGGGACCTATTTCTGGGGAGGTGGGGAGGCGAGAGAATTGGAATAATTTTGTGTCTGAGATTTGGGGGTTTATTTTCAGGAGGGCTGATTTTGGAGGTGGTCTTATTATCCCTGCCGGGTATTATCGGAATTTTACAGTTGCAACTGTGTTTATATGCCTTATTCTACAAGCGTTCAATCTCGTTCCCAGAATCCGATAAGGGTAACGACGACTCTGGGAACGAGATTGCAAAGCGTTCCGACACATGTAAATTAGGTGACTGAAAGTGGCCCTGTATTCTACAATCGCTCAGACAAATACCTCATAGTTGATTATCTGATTCGAATCACAATAAAGCTTTGCAAGGAGAAATTGATGTTGATCACTTTCGACTTGATATAAAAAATATTTGGAGCGAATACAGAATACAGGGCCACTTTAGTCCACCTCATTTACATGTGTCGGGAAGCTTTATAGAACGAGACGAACCTTATCGTCAAAAACACCAGCTCGTACGGTTCTGTTCTGTCAATCTTCAACACACGAAACCGAGTTTCAGCATTATTCGAACCAACGAGGAAGAACCTCTGCGAGAGGAAAAGCAAAACAGTGGTTCAAAACCAAGATAGTTGCATGAAACGATCATTCAAAATGATCACTTCTCGTTCTTTTAAGTTGATATTTACCGCTTTCGTCTCGTAGAGGACAATCCGCTGAGTGCAACAAATGGAGTAGTTGTCCGCCATCTTGAAAGGTCCCGGGTAGTTTCGTTCCCAGATCTCCCGCTGACTCGTCCCAGATCAGTTTTACAGTCCAACAAAATAATAATAATACTGTACGATGATTGGTCAACCAGGGCAAAAAGAAAAGGCTGTGAGCTTTGCTGGTCAGTCTTTCTCTTTGCAGTCTGTTCACAGGCTACCTAATGGTCCCAATGATTTGTTGGAGGGGTAGGGGGGTTACTCACTCCTGGTTTCCCGTCCCGTCCCCTCCTCCCATCCCTTCCTTAGGGGCTGAAATGGGGCAATTTACACACAAAGCTAAAGAGGTCTATTCCCCACAGAAAATTATACTATTCACTTATCAAATGGAAGAATATATGATTCTGCTTCAATCACAGGCAACCCAAGCTAAAGATAAGAGAACACTGTCACGATATAAGCAGTATTGTGTTACAAAGACTCGATTTATAAGGGTTTGTATGGGAACAGTTGCGTTCCCATTCAAACCCTTATAAATCGAGTTTGTAACACAATACCGCTTATATTGTGACGGTGTTCTCTTATCTTTAGCTTGGGCCACCTGTGCTTCAATCAGTAAACGCTCACAAAACTATTTTGACACCAAATACATATTTTTGCACAACTGGGGCACCGAGAATCAATTTTGCCAATGGAAGGATGTTTTGTCAAATGGAAAACAAGGAGAAGTGGTAAATTTGATAGCAGGGCTTGACAGTTTAATAATTTTCTAATAATTTTATATGTAAATTCAACAAAATAACAACTCTGAAAAAAGTGTTTATTGCCAGTGTTGTACTAAAAACCGTGACTTCCGAATAGCCTTTTTTCAGAAACAGTAAGAATTTATTTTCCCAACATATTCCTATTACTACTAGATTTATTTTAGAGTACAATATTATATTTTTCTACCTACATAGCTAGAGAGTAAAAAACTATACAAAAATCTAAACATTATGAAGTCACTGTGCTTTGAAACTTTGAAATTCCTACATTAGCACATAATAATAATACTGTATCACAATAATTATTATTGTGATACAATAGAGTGACCTTTCCTCCTTAAGTCAAGAGCGAGGTGTCTGTAATAGACAGCTCCGTCTAAAGAGGCTAGGTCATCCTAGTTTTGTTGCTGGTACAGTGGAACCTTCATTAAGGGGACACCCTCGGGACCAGGAGAAGTGTCCCCTTAATGGAGGTTCCACTGTACTTACAAAATGATCTTAATTAATTAAAGAGGAAATCATTCTTCCACATACAGTCATTCAGGGCTGGTCATGATTGAGTCCAGTACAGAGGGAATAACTAGGTGCTTATTGATATTCTTACAATGTTATCAAAATAAAATAAAAAAATAAAAAAGTTAAACAAAAAATACTGATAAGTCCAAAGTGTTCACAACAGACTGTCTTCAAAATTGAAGGAACATTTTGCATAGTTCGGAGCTTCTTAAAGCAAATCTTTCCTTGTTATCATAAACCTTGTTTCAATCCATGTTATTATAGACTACGAGTAGTCCCTAATTTTTCTCAGATTGAGCGGGCGAGCGCGCGGGGCGAAGCGCGTGGAAATATCCTCGCGCGAGAAGACGCGACGCGAAGAGGCGCGAAAAATGAGGGACTACCGACATAGGGCCAGCGTTTGACCCTTCACGGCCGAGTGATTTTTGGGTGTCAATTTCATATCGTCTATCTTGCTGTCATTTGCGCTTGTCATTGATGAACTGCGGGAGATGTTTATCACAGACCAGGGGCCGAAGGAATGCGCTTTTCTTCGTGGATGTTTCGCGGGAAGCCATCTGAGACGCCTACAAAAGCGATAGGAAGGCCTCAGAAAAAGCCTTGTATCAACGATTTCTGCCGTGTTTGAGGCTGCAACTCCAACACTTTTTACAGAGATTTTAAGCGAAGGATTTCAACCGAAAATATTTTTGAAATTCCAAAACGGGCAGAGTCGAGAAATCTCTCCTCGCCGCTGAATCAACTGGGGTTTCCTTGTGAACAATCTGCTTCATTTTCTTCCCGTGTGTGTGCCAAATGTGGCACAAAAATAAGGAATGTCGTGGATCTGATCCGTTTCCTTCGTTGTTGACGAATCGGGTTCGCAAATTGCGACTGAAAGGTTTAAAAGACTGGCGCGTTCCCCTTGCTCGAGCTCAGTTAGTTCCAAGTCAAGCCGAGTAGCATCACCATTGGACACGGCGAAAACCGGCAAAGCTCGACGATCGATCAATAGCAGAATCGCGAGAACGTCTCGACCAGCAAAGAGTGCCTCCAATGCTTCGATTTGTTTTGGTTTTAACGCATCTATTTCTGGCAGCTGATCGATACAAGCCTGTAATCGATCAGCCATGATAAAGATGAAACCCTAATCCTTGAGTGTGTTCACATCGGCTTGCGCGTATTGACAGATTGTTGACAGATCTCCAAGAAAGAACCAATCAGAATTTTGCGTTGTGAGAGCAACGCATAATTCAAACGCTGGCCCTATGTCTGTAGTCCCTCATTTTTCGCGCCTCTTCGCGTCGCGTCTTCTCGCGCGAGGATATTTCCACGCGCTTCGCGCGCCCGCCCGCTCGATCTGAGAAAAATTAGGGACTACTCGTAGTCTAATGTTATTACATTAAACCAATGCATAAAATATAAAAAAATGGAGAAATTGAAAATGGTTCTGTCAATCTTGGCTGAACCAGTGCCTGGAAGCATATTTTTCAAGACGACAAAGACTTAATTGTACATTAGATCTAGCCACAGATCCCATACAAAGTTTGCGAGGAGGTGATGATATCTGTTCAGACTCCACCCCAAGTTTAAATCGTCTTTTTTATGACAGCCAAGGAGGACGCTTTAGATCTTGTTCCATTTGTGTCTGATACTGATTCAAAAAGGCTGAAGAGTTATTTTTCTGGAGGTGGTTGCTTTTCACTTTCAGTACCAAGAACATCCGCTTCAATATCTGAAAGATCTATACTCTTCTCCTTGAGGGCTTTCTGTGCAAACAAGTGAGGAAATAAAGGCAATATTAGTTTATTCCACAGCAATGGAGAATATACGGTTCCTATGTGGTCCCCTGGCCAGGGTCATTGTGTTGTGTTCTCTCTACCCAGGAGACAATATAAATGGGTATATATAGTACCGGCAAAATGTTAGGGTACCGTAACAAAATGCTGGGGGAACCTGGAGTTGGACTAGCACCCAGGGGGGACTCCCATATGAAAGGGACAGGGGTGCTCGTCGTCTCGTTTGGGGATGTAAATTACAGATTTTGGTATCACTTAGCCTGGGTATTCAGGACGGAACGCCGAAATTTAAGCTATCAAGGTATCATTTTAGGGTTGCACCCGAAAAAAAAAATAATACCGTCATACTTTGTTGGTGTCATTACATTTTAGAATGGTATCTTTTAGGGCCAAATAAAGCTTGAACCCCGCCCACATCAATCTCCTTTAGGGGTTCAATTCAATTTCCGACTAGCATTCCCGTCCCTTTCATATGGGAGTCCCTCCCCCCAGGACTAGCATCCCACCCAGGGGGAGTAGCAATACTCCTAGTCAGCTTCATGCTACAAAAACTGGGATAAGCTCCGGCATTGTGGACCAGTTTGGCCCTGAATGGCTATAGGGCGGGGAAACTTATTCAGTTGGGGGAATAAGTACCAGTTGATGTGCGAAATCCCATCTCCAAGACTGGACTAAGCCCACGGTATTCATCCCCAAATTGCTAAGCAACATGACGTATTTGCTGGCGCGATTGCTTTCGGAGTACTTGTGAATGCTCGCGCTAGTTTCTGATAATTGGATAAAAAGATTTGGAAACTCTTTGAGTGCTTCCACAAAGATTTGCCAAAACCGACACTAATGTTCTTCTGACTGGATTGTAGCACATGTGTTTTCCATTGTTGAGCATTTCTCCTAGTGGATTGGCTTGTAGAACCACAAGTCAACCAACCCTTACAGTGGTTTACCTGTGACCAAACCAGCAAAGAGATCAACATGTACTGTATTGTGAATTCAAATTATTGCATCCAATAGACAATTAAATGGTTCCAGTTCATATAATTTCACAATGATGTATAAATATATACCAAAATGATGCAATATATGCCAAAATGTCTAAGAATTACATGGTATGGGCTGTTGGGTCTTCTTCGCGCCGCCATTTTGAACGCCAAGAAGACTCTGGGGACGATGTTGGTTGATGGACAGCCAAAAAAGAGGAGACAAAGCAACACCCCCCCCCCCCCCCCCCCCCCCCATACCCTCAGATGCCCCACCCCACCAAGAATAGGGTAGTGAGGAGTAAGGAGGGGAGAAATTTGTGCATTTGTCATTGTAGCCAAACTATAGAGTTCTATCTCTTCACGGATTACAGAGATTATAATTGTATGCAGCTTCTGTTGTAGATCTTTTCAATATAGAAGACATTGAGACAATAATTCCTCGCGAAGCGAGGCCGAAGGCCTCGCGTAGCGGGGTTTATAATTCTGTCCCCAAAGAGCTCACGCGAGAGCAATTCTCGTGTGGCCTTTACGATCATATTTATTTATTTATTTATTTATTTATTTGTTTATTTAATTGTTTGTTTGTGGAGTTGGGGGATGTCATGACGTCACACGCACTCGTGGCCTAATGGCTTAAGGCGCTAACTTTTAAATCTGATCTTCAGGATTGAGGGCGACAGTTCAAATCCTAAAGCGTCCTTTTTTAATTTTTTTTTTTATTTAGGTTCGAATCCGGGCCGTTCTCTCTTTTTTTTTTTTTTTTCCCTTTTCTTTGTTTAATAACATTGACTTAGACGTAACTGTAGAAACAGGAGCCGCAAGAATTACTCCAAGTTTGTTTATCGATCGAATTATCGACCGAATTTATATGGGAAGTGACTTTGTTGGACGTTAATAGTGCGGAGAATTTAGAACAAAAAAAACCCGGCTTTATTAAATCCTGTATCAAGAACAGGAACATGAACGACGACTCAAGAATTTCTCAAAGTACGATCAACATTGTACATTTACCGGTTTGACATCTGAGAACACGGCTTCAATTCGATTCGATATGCTTCACAGACTTCACAGTAAAAATATATATCGCGGCTTATTCACGGCGTTGAAAAAAGGAAAATATGTTTTCAAATGTTTCCTTAATAAGAAAAGGAAATGTTCTTTGCATGAAATAATAATAATTGATGCAAATCTGTTGTCGGAAATCCAGGACATATTCTAAGCGGTGTCACGCAAGTTACTCGTCCACTGGGCAGTCGTTCGTCGAGAAAAGAAGACCGTCAACAGTATAAAAGGGAAGATGTCGGGAGACCAGCGAGCTCCAGTCGATCTCTAAAGCCTGGTTATTACCCTCACACCCCAACAATAATTAATCCCCATCACAGATTCGCGAGGACCCATGCGAGTCACGTATTACTAGTATCCAAGTGAGCGACTTACCAAAACACATGTCCTGTAGTTCTTTAGCAGTTCACTGCAAGGATCGCTTTTGTGGTCCCCTTTGAGGAAGCTTTCCGAATACCAGACATTGAAACAAGAATCGTATTCTTTCTTCAAGTCATTACACTCTGATCCAACACTGTTCATTCCTCTAAAGGTGTATTAAAGATAGATTTTCGTACGGGAATCCGCGAAAAAACGAAACTTCTACGAAAGTAACATGTCTGAGTCCGCGATCAAACTGCGGACTAACGCAATAATATATGTCCACGCTTTAGTTTTTACGGATATCCGCTGTTCAAAAGGATCGTTTTGTAGCAAATATGGCGGGTAGTAACACGAGGGAAGTTATAACCCTTCAATTTGGCCATTATTCCAACTTCGTAGGCACTCATTGCTGGAACATTCAAGAGTCTAGCTTCTGCTATGACCCCAGTGCATCATCTCAGCAAGAATTCAATCACGATGTCTTGTTCAGAGAGGGTTTAACTTTGCACGGCGACCCAACCTTTACTCCGAGGTTGTTGATGTTCGATTTGAAAGGAAGCCTGAGAAGTCTACCAAGGTACGGCACTTTGTATGATCAGACTGCATCCCACAGCGATGAAGCTTCGTGGTCAGGGAAGATTTCCGTACAAAAATCTGAACCAGAACCTAAAAATGAGTTTCAAATGGACTTGGAAGCGGAGACTGAGTCTGGAGCTGAAGTCACTGATAATAGAACGCTTGATCGTGATGTCGATGCTGACAATAGAACACTTGATCGCGATGATAGCCAGAATCCACGAGAGAAATATTATGAGCTAGATGAACACATTTCTGTTTGGTCGGATTTCTTGGGAACTTGTCTGCACCCCAAATCAGTTCAGTTGGTGAGGGATTTTCTACACAGTGGAAGTACTAATCCGTTTAAACGTGTTTGGATATGGACAGGGTGTAGTAAAAGATGAAAACTTTTACGATGAGTTTGAAAGCAGTCTTCATTTCTTCGTGGAGGAGTGTAACAGTCTTCAGGGATTCCAGGTATTTATATTATAGAAAATCAGTGCATCTGGGTACAGAAGGTTGTCAAGACAGCCATATTAGAGGTTCAAAACAACAAAAGTTTTCTCCTTTCTGAAATGAGTTCAAATTTCATGCAAATAGTTCCAATAATAATTGTTTTGGACCTCCAATATGGCATGAAAACCCCCTAGTAGTAATCAGGATTAACATGAGGAGGTAAAGCCACTCGGGCCAAACTTGCCCACACTGCCGGAGCTTATCCTGGTTTCTGTAATATGAAGCCGACTAGCTAGGGGTATTGCTACTCCTCCTGGATGGGATGCTAGTCCATCGCAGGTTACTTACCAGCCCAGTCAAAATGTTTCTGAGTAGTAGGCAAGATGGGTTGAGTAGTAGGCAGAAAAGGCCGAAGGGCTTTTTGCCTGCTAGGGGGGTCTGGGGGCATGCCCCCCCAGAAAATTTTGAAATCTAGACTCTCGCAAATGCATTTTCCTCAATTTTCAGGGGTTAACTCATTGCCATTTTGGACTGTTCTCAGTAAGCAAGAATCAATGTTTTTCTGTTAATAAAGCTGTGAAAAACTTAGTCTTTTATGTTCCTTACATACAAGAATAAATACCACAATTCAGTTAATAAGCAAGAGCATTGACTGCTGACCGTTCACGCAGCTTGGCGTACATTATTTCGCATACACGACGTAGAGACACCGCTGGTCAATGAGCCTTGAGCAAACACGATCGTCGTTCAAAATGGCGTGCTAATGCGTGTTTACAGTGTTACTTACGGTAAGACGATAACAGAGGTATAAACGGTCAGAAAAGTTACAAAATATTTGGCTAAAAACATTCAGGAGAAAGAGGTATCCATTTTAAAGACTTTACCGGCTCCCGGCTATTATCTACATCCCTGACTTTAGTGTGAAGTAGGCGGCAGATATTTCGTTGTAGGCGGCAAAATCGCCGGCTGCCGGCACATTTTGACTGGGCTGACTTACCCCCAAGCATTTTGTCGCCGGTACCCATTTATACTCCTGGGTGGAGAGAGGCACTGTGATAGTAAAGTGTCATTCCCAAGAACACAACACTTTGACCCCGGTCAGCGCTCAACCCAGACTGTTCAATCTGGAGTCCAATGTGGACCACACAAGAATTAACATGGCAACACTGGGATCACCAGAATTTCAGTTGCCTTCTCTGGCCACTTACTCCCGTATGAGACATTTGAATCAATGTGGCTAACCCTTTCCAGACATGCAACTCTCCCACATAAGTTCAGCAGACAATATCCCCCAGTTAACAAGCTAACTAAGAAACTTGAATTGAGCAAGAGTGTGATCAGGTAATCCACATTACTTTTGTTTGATGTTTACATTTAGTCTACATGTTTTGTTTCTTCAGATTTTCGCCGATGTATGCAATGGTTTTGGTGGTTTAAGCAGCCAGGTACTTGAAGAGCTGAAGGATGAGTACGGAAATAAATCATTTCTTACATTTGGAGTGACGCCAACTCAATTCCCTGATGAAACTCACAAAGACATTGCTTACAGAATTCTGAATTCAGCTTTGAGCTTCAGTCAGTTGTCACAAAACAGTGATCTGTTCATACCACTGTCACTTGCCAGTGAGGCATGGCCACGCACGAGACAAGCCAGGGAGATTCCTCTTCTCACTTACAAGGTACTTGAGTGTTACTTTAAAACTGTAGACAAATGTTGTAATGTAAGCTTATTTATTTTTTTGTTAGTAATAATTGAATTAATAAAAAATTAACCCATGAAAAAAAAAAAAATGTAGACATTGTACAAAGCTATTACACTGAAGAAGAGACAACAGTCTGGAGACATTTGTCAATATTTTAATCACATTTAAGGTGATTCTTTAGTATTGGACTACGCATCCTTTCTGTAATTTTGCGCGTAATTAGCGTGCGCACATTAAAAAATGGCGGCTTTTTCATTATGGCTATGCTCGTCAGAGAGGTAAAATGATCGTTTTCTCGTAAACGAGCGTGGTGACCTATCATTTTTTTGCATATTTAAGTCTAGTAATCATCTTCTTTCTATGCAAGGAATATAGACCAATTTTCAGTGCAGAGAAATTAATTATCACTGGAAACGTTTAAAAATATGTGTTTTTGGTTGATTTTGTAAGGAGTTATGAAGGGTTGGTGACCTATTCTTTTTATTCTATATTTTGAAATATTACATCGCAATGTTCAACTAGGGAAAGTTTCAGAAATTTCCCAGTGCAACTTTTATTTTGATGGAATTACCTTAACAGACTTCTCCAGAAGCCCTGGCAGCCAGTAAAAATCACTATCTACTCATTCTTTGTGTGCCGGCTTCTCGGTGGGCAAAAATGTGTTGACATAGAGAGGGTCACAACTGTACTAGGATGCACCAAAATGCACCCTTACAACCCAAAATTTCCCATAAAACCAATGATGTCTACAGCCTGCACTCGGCTCACTACTTTTGCAGATTTTCTTTTTGTATTATACCCCACTAAGGAGCCTGTTCACAGGCTAGTATCCCAGTAAGAGGTGAAAGCCACACTCGGGCCAAACTGGCCCACACTGCCAGAACTTATCCTGGTTTCCAGAACATGAAGCTGACTAGGAGTATTGCTACTCCCCCTGGATAGGATGCTAGTCCATCGTAGGTCACCACCCAGCATTTTGTCACCGGTACCCATTTATACTCCTGGGTGGAGAGAGGCACTGTGAGAGTAAATTGTCTTACCCAAGAACACAACACAATGACCCCAGTCAGTACTTGAACCCAGATCGCTCAATACGGAGTCCAACACACTAAGCTGTAGTGGGGAAGCTCAAGTTTTATTTGATCAGTACAACTGGTAGCTTTCTATTAAGCAAACTGACTTTCTGATTATGTATTTCTCTTCACAGCCTGCTCTTTCATACCACACTAGTGCAGTGCTAGGAGTGTGCGTCGACACAATAACCATGCCTTACCGGCTTCTCACACCTCAGGCAGCTAACATGAGCAGCTTTGTGGACAGTGTCGCATTTGGACAGAGAAAAATTGCCAGCCTTTCATCAACCTTCCCCCTGCCTGTTGAAGAGACTGTTCCTTTAGCATCGCTTCTTGGCTCCAGACTTCATAGAAATGGACGGGAGCTCTTGCAATCCATCACACCTGGTGTTTCAAATTCTTCTTTTCTCATATCCCAGTCTGCAGTCATAAGAGGCATCCCTGCTTCACTTACCCATAACCCACAGCGAAACGTCCAAGCCCAGAATCCCTTGCAGCATGAGAACCCATTTGAAGTCTGTTCAGCCCCCAATGAAATTGTTCAAACATTCTTGCAGAATTTACACCCCGAGACTTCCGCCATGTGCTGGAATGTCAATCAAGCTTGCATGGTGAAGCCACCATTTCCAAATATTTTTGCCCCGAGGGTAACAAGTGATGGATTTGTTGTAGAAGGATATGCAAGACCCGAGAGTGGTAGAGTGAATCAAACTAGTGTTCTTAGTCGCGTCGAGACGAATTCTGGCATCGCTAACATGTTATCGTCATTGATTCAGTGGGCGAAAAAAGTTAACATCAACAAACACCATCTGTTCCTGGAGTCTGGAACTGAAGTAGAAACTTTAAAGAAATGCTGGAGGAATTAACAAATCTGTCTCAGCGATATGAGTACCCATGACACGGCACGGTCGCAAGTGTTGTACATAGTTTGCCAATGGGAGGAAATGTTTTTATAAATATTACAACCCAGACTTGACTGTTTACTCTCCTGAAAATCTTATCGACGCCATCAAAAACAAGACTTTCACCATGGAGCCTACTGATGGCAAAATGGACGTTCCTCTGTCAAGGGCAGAGGAAATTATAAGAAGTGGAAAGCTGGCATTTTTGGCCCAGTTGGGAACCTTTACTGTTATGGCACAGTGATGTACCCAACCGACACCCAACCTCATTCCCAGGGTCTCTCTTCTTCCCGCCAAAAGCTTCTGATGCTTTTGGCGGGAAGAAGAGAGATTCCCTGGGAACGAGGTTGTGACGTACCAAGGGCGGTACGTCTTCATCCAACTGAGTATTGTTCCTGTGGCGTGTAAACAACTCGCTATCATAAGGTAGCAGTTAAAAAAAAGCCTTGGTTTAGAAATTGAAACGAGGCGGACAATAAGAAAACCAAAAGGAAGGGGAAATCGGCCGCGTGCAAACGATTACATGGTAATCCCGGCAGATGCAGGGAAGCAAATGGAGGAGGAAAAAAGGAAGCTTTTGTCATTGGCTCAATTACTGACTGTAGTGTGTATTTATAGTGCTTTATAGGAACCTTTAACGGAATTCAAGCAAAAACTTAGATTTTGAGAGAGAAACTGAAGCCTGTGTTCGTCATGAATTATTGATAAACCGTCACGGATTTCCAGCAAAAACTTAGATTTTGAGAGTGAAATAAGCCCGTATTCGTTTTAGAGAGAAGTAGATTTAGATTTTGAGAGAGAAATATTGTGTCACGGAGATTTGCACGGAGATAACCATCACGTGTTGTACCAATTTTGACCGTCACGTATCTTTGACCGTCACGGGTTATACCAACACCCGTTTTGCTCCAACGAAAGGCTATAAACATGGACGTGATTTTTTGGAAACTCAACTTCACGAATTGAGGGGTAGGATTTCCACAGATAGAAAGCTAAATCTAAAACATTGATAATAAACTACAGTTTCTTTAGAAACTAATTAAAATTTTAAAATGGTATTTGATATTAACCTACACGTGGCAGTGACCAACTCGAAAGCGTATTGGTATTTTGTATTTTTTCTCTTGATTTTTTTTACTTCTCCACTTATGTATAATGAATTGTTCTTGTATTCTTACCTAATTTATCTTTTGTAGATAGTGTGTAATGATAATAAACTGAAACTCAGTAATTTCCAACTGATAGTTAAATTAAAATAGAAAAATCCCTTAACCCTTTCACTTCCAAGAGTGCTAAGTTCAAAACTGAGGGAAAAAATCTTGAATTTCGTTTTGCAAAATTGTCAAAAACAAACAGCACCACATGGAAGTACTGCTCACTAGCTTTCATTTGAATGGTCTCACACTAGGGTTTCATCCACAGACTCGAAAGTTAGAACCACATTTATTGACTCAAGGTTTGACTCTGGGAGTGAAAGGGTATTCCGCCCTTAGCATTCCTCTGTAGACGTTCTTTTGACTCCTCATATCTCTGATGTGATCCCCGACCGAAACGAAGAGCTCTTAGTCCACACTGAACGCATACTTTTGGATGCGTTTTCGCCTATCGTCCACACTACAACGCTGAGCGTTTAATGTTAGCGAATGATTTCGTTGAATTTTTCTTCGCGAAAAAAGAAAACTTTACTTACCTGGACCCTCACCGCTCCAAAGAAAACGGAGACACGAATCGGTGACACGAATTGCAGTCGTTTCGCCCGGAAGACGATTAGCCCGGTCTTTATTTGTTAGTCCAATTTTTTAGATCTATATTGAAAAGCATTCGCCAAAAAGAATGATAATAAATAATATTTACTGTCCTTTACACGAGTAGCGCTTTTAGAACGAAGAATAATGATATAAGTCTTGCTATAACTGTTATTTAGAACGACTGAATGATATGTAATACTGCATGTGCTTTACATGAGCAGCGCTTTTAGAACGAAGAATGATATACTATAAATCTTATTTACAAATATTTTGAGAATCGTTGTCGGGCAAAGCGTCGGTTCCGGGCGAAACGACCGGTTTAATACCACAAGGTACTATGACCTTCCCGCGCAACGGTCGGACGCTCTACCACTGAGCTACAAAAGACTCGTAATGTGTACGCTAGCTCAAGCCAAGAAATCTCGCCTCTCTGTGCGAATGTCAGAGTGAAACTGAATGGGAACTGAAACAAATTGACGTTTCAATGAACAGCTTGCACGTCACAAAGGTCTTTAGCATTCGAGCGCGAGAGAATGGGCGCGCGTGCGCGCGTGATGGTAACGTTCTTTGGTGATTTATTAAAAGTTTTAATGAATATAAGCCTCTTTTTCGTGGGAACTAATTTTCGCGAATTTCGCGGGTTTTCCAACGATCCGCGAAAATTAGATCCCGTACAAATAAACTCCTGAGTAAAAAAGTTCCGCGAAAATTTACTCTATTTATTTAGAGGACTTAGAGTGCTGGATTTCAATTATATTGACTGCAAACGATATTACAAGTACCGTAGGTAAAATACCGGACAGGAACCTGCCCGAGATCCGCGAAAGTTTGCTTCCAGCGGTAAAGTCGGAAAATTTGTTCCGCGAAACGCAAAAAGTCGGCAATCTGCGAAATTAAACTCCCGCGAAAATTTCATGCCACACGGTAATTTATCTTTAGTAAACAGTGTGTAATAATAAAAACTGAAAACGTAATGGTCTTTTGTAAGCATCCATGATGTCAAACCAATATTTCGTTGCTACTTAAAAATAAATCAATGAAAAGTTCTCTCGCCCAGGGTTGACCCTCCTGTTTAGAGTTGTATAAGTGGTGCCAACGTTTTGTTTTCCTTTGCGCGAACTGCAAGCGGAAAAAACCTTCGCGTTGTCCTCCGACATATCGCTTTCGCCTTTCGTCGCTCCTCTTGCGAAGGAAAAAAACCTCTGGCACCCAGGGTAAAGTGAAGGATATGGAACGATTTTACTGAAGCCCAGGAAGCCCAATGTATGTATGTAAAACTCACGTTTCGAGCGGAAGGTGAAGTGCTGTAAAGACTACTGATTGACCGTTGAGAATTATAAGGATTTCTAATTTAAAGGGAATTGTTATCACTGGGGAGATTCAATCTCGACCCCAGAGCTCTTCTCTTTTGCACGTAGTCAAGAAAGTAGCGAAGGTCTGGGGTCGAGAATGAGGGGAGATTTGGCCGTATTTTAGCTTAAAATACAGTAAATCAATAAAATAAACTAACTTTTGTCATTTTTTTGTCCTTTTGCCCTGCCTCAAGCTCCACGCTCCCTGTTTTCCCGCTCGCAACAGCGCCTTGGGACGAGGTAGTGGTGTTTTAGGCGATTTCTTGATCCCGTGCTTTCCTTCCCAAGACGAACTCCCAACCTCGTTCCCAGGGTCTCTCATCCACCGCCCCCAAAGAGCGCCTCTGGGGTTAGACTGCGAGCAGTCCCTCTTTTTTTCTGATATCGAGCGCGAAGCGCGAGTGAGCGGAAATCGAGCGCGAAGCGCGAGCGAGCGGGAGATGGGCCGAGCGGAAGTGAGTCACGAAGTGAGAAGAGCGAAAGATAGAGGGACTCTTTCGCTCTTCTCACTTCGTGACTCACTTCCGCTCGTCACTTCGTGACTCACTTCCGCTCGGCCCATCTCCCGCTCGATTTCCGCTCACTCGCGCTTCGCGCTCGATATCAGAAAGAAAGAGGGACTGCTCGCAGTCTACTCTGGGGTGGGGAGATGAAAGACCCTGGGAACGAGGTTGGACGAACTCCGTCTTAGGAAGGAAAGTACAGTATCAATAAAATCACCTAAAACACCATTCTTTCCCTCCCTTCATCTCTCTATCCCCAGAGAGCTTGCTACGCAGGCTAGATCGGGAATGGTGGTAACTGGATGGTGGTAACTACCTCGAAAGCGAGCAGTGACGCCGAGGGAAGAATGGGGTGGGAAAGGGCATGAAAATCAGTGCTTTAAGCACGTCCGTTTTGTTGTTAAAAGTGAGTAGTTTCTAATGAAACTTCTTTTGTGCTGCATCGGCAGGCGAGTAACACACTTCGTTGATTATCAACTCGAAGTTGATAAGGTGAATTAACCGCCGTAGCGAATTTGGAAAAGCTGACGTTTCGAGCGTTACCCCTTCGTCGCAGCAAAATTTGATGTTATTCGTTCAACTGGCACGAGATAAAGTACTATCCACGCTCCAGTAATTTTTTGAACATTGACAAGGTGCGTAGTGAATAATAAGGATTCCTGGTATGCAGACCAGAATCTCTTGTACTCGTCAATACCTACTTCCCCTCTTATTGCAGAAGAGAATTCAGGTGATGTCACACGAGACAATTTTTAACGCAACATTTCGTTGCGGCAACATGTTGCAGGTTTTTGAAAGCGATTCAAAAACCTGCAACATTGTTGCCGAATTTTGTTGGAGTTGGTTCGTGTAACACCCTCATCGCTGACTTTTAACGCAACATCACGTCATATTAGCGCGCGCTCGAGCAGTACGCATGCTCAAGATGATGTTGCGTTAAAAATCGTCCCGTGTAACATACCATTGCCGCAACAATGTTGAAGTTGTCTCGTGTAACATGGATTAAAAATCGCCGTTAAAAATCGCCTCGTGTAACATCACCTTTCAGCAATGAATGTCTCCAACAATAAAAATCTTGACATCAAACGTCTACCGATTACGCGGCAATGACTTTATTGAATTCCATGCTTACTTCGATAACAGAACTCATAAAAATCGCACGTTGACGCTCTCTTTTTACTCTCTCTCAAAGATAAAAAAATTCAAAGAACACGGAAAATAAAATGCTTGAACTGTTCAAATGTGGCTTTTTTTTCATGCGTCACACAAGGCTAAGGTACTGTTGGAAAGCAATGATGTGTTTGCACTAAAAAATGCGTCAGCGTAAATACGAAGAAAATAGATCAGGGTAAATATCTCTTTTGGCAGCAAGCGTTGAACGACTTGAACTTAAACCAGTGCCTTAGGTTCACAATGCACGCTAAGGGCTGCATCTACATAGTTCTTTTGCACGCATTGCATGCCTATGAAGCTAGCAACATAGGTATGCAATGCGTGCAAAGGGTTACAGCTACAAGCTCTCTGCACGCATTGCATGCCTATGGAGAGCGTTGCACGGTTGCTTTGTAAGTAGCGTCTTCAAAATATTTGCATCATAATTGGAACACAACATACATTTCGCCGTTTAAAACGAGCTACATGATCTTTACCTTGCTCCCAGAAGTTCTCTTTACTTTGGTCTTTCTTCCAAACTCGCAAGCCGTGAAGAACGAAATCTAGTCGTGAATAGGCGAGAGACGATTTTTCCGGCCGCTTTGCGGTTGCGTTTGTTTGGAAGAAAAAAGAAACAAGAACTCTACCGGGGACCAGGGTAAAGATGATCTTACAAATACAGCACTAAAGTTAATAATACACTATACAATGATGCACTATCGCTATCTCGGCAGCACTCTTGTCATGCTACACGGATGGTGCAAGCAAGACAGTGTCTTTTCAGTCTGGTGTTGGTGTTGTATGTCAGGGCTCTTGATAAAGAATCCGATCAATCATCCTCGTGTTCTGGGTCCGCTTCAGGGGACTTGGCGTGTCTCTGCATGGACTGTAAAGCCTTCTCTCTCAGTTTTCTCTCCAGTGTTTCTGTATCATCTTCGTCCATACTTTCCGAGTGCTGCAGAGAAAGAAAGAAACAATTTACCATCTGAGTATTACTTGTAACCCTTTCACTCCCTAGAGTGTCAAAGCTCAAAATTGAAAAAAAAATCTCAAATTCATTTTGTAAGATATGGAAAAACAAACAGTATCACATAAAAGTACTGCTCGTTATCTTTCATTTGAATGGTCACACACTAACTAGGGTTTTATTCACATACGTAAAAGTTAGAACCACAATAATAAACTTGATGCTTGATTCTGGGAGTCAAAGGGTTAAACTAAGAACAAAGAGCAAGAATCACCTATCCACTAAAAAATTAACAACTGATAGCTCATCAAAGTGTTCTGAAATATTTCGTAAGTCCACAGAGTAAAGAAAATCGTGAAAAAAAATAAGAAAAAAGTTACAGCATGTGCCCAGTTATCCGTCGTGTTTCTCGTTCGTGCGTTTTCCGTTAGTTCCCAGCTCCCTACACTGAAAACCTCGAACTAGCGAGGAAATCTAAATGTGCAAACTGAGGAAACTGGGACTGGCTGCCAGACGAGGTTGAGAAAAATCATACATTATCCCCAAGGAAAAGGCAGTTTGAAATGTGCTACTGCTATGGTGCGACATGTAAGTTTCATTGTCTTATGACCTACTAGTGCGTTTGTACTTTAACCTAAATAACCAGCAATTTATTCTGTCTACAGTCATCGTCTGTCCGCGCCCGTGCGCCTGTCAACGCCCTAATCTCGTACCCAGATGTTCTCGCTCTACGAGGGTTGAGAAAATCTGGGTACGAGTTTATCAACGCCCATGCGCGCGTCACGCACGCACGCACTCGCGCGTGTCTTGGTAAACAGAACTTACCCCAGGTGACTTGTCTTTATCTCTGTGTTTCTTGTGTTTTGAACGCTTGTGTTTGTGTTTTGAGCCGCCATGTTTCTTGTGTTTCTTATGTTTCTTCTTCTTTTCTCCTTTAGGTTCCTTTTCCTCGGTGGCGGCGGCTTTCTCTTCCTCCTCTGCCGAGCTTTCATGCTACAGAAAATAATGCAAACCAAGATAAGAAGTGTTTTGCCTCATGATGCTTTAGTTTTTCTTTACACAACAAAGTGAAACGTTTTGACATGTTTCTGATGGTTTTGCAAACTTCTCAGCCAATGAAAGAGCCAGACTTCTCCGCTTCCCAAAAAAGTAAAAATGTTGATTTTCACAATATGATTTGTCAGCCCGACCGTATCGGAGCGCGAATCGTACGTGTATGTTAACATCCGATTTACGGCCAATTCGTGAAAAGTACAATCGACCCGATTCAGTGAAACATATTTGTATCAAATGAATTGGGTCGTAATTTACTGTACTTTACTTACTGTAATTTACTTACTAAAACACTACTGTTAGCTACCCTTATTATAATTTGTTTTTCTTCACCTCCCGCCTCGAATAGCCCTGCTAATTTGCGGGAGGTGAAAATCTATGTATTTTAACCCAAGACTTAATAAAGCTTGTTGTTGTTGTTGTTGTTGTCGTATTCTCAAAGAAACCGGTATGTCAATCAAAATCCTGTGAAAGAGCCGTCGGAGCAAGAGACAAACAATCTGTTGTGTCCAAGCGCTGTAACAACCATATCACGCAGAATACTTAACCTTTTACTGTGCGAATCAGAAAAGCGTGAACACTTTGAATGAATTGAAATCAAAGTGATCACACATTTCTGATTCACACAGTAAACATTTGAAACACTGAAATAAAATGTGTTAAATCAGAGAAGCTACAGAAATTGTGCAGAAAGACAACAAAATTTAACTAACATGAAGCACTATGGCCACTGTCTCAATAATCACCTTAGCAGCTGGAGGGGATTTACTAGGAGACTTCTTCAGTGGCACCTCCTCTTCTGGCACAGAGGGGCTTCGGCGGGCCTTTCTAGTTGGGGGCTCTGGAGTCTTGTCCTCGCTTGAGGACCTCTTGACCCCTGCCTTCCGCTTGACCTGTTCACGTGGTGGGGATCCCAAGGGACTTCGCTTGGCCGAGCCGGGTTGTTGACGAGGTTCTGGCGAAGCAGACGGTTTGGCAGCGCGGGGTTTGGGTTTAACTTCTGGTTCAGGAGAAGATGATGGTGAATGTCTTGAGCCGCGTGACTTGGCAGCCTTAGGGGGTGGAGGTGAGGCTGAACCAGAACGTTTTGTACGAGACTTGGTTTTACGGACAGGCGAGGCTGAAGCAACTTGAGCTGATTTTCGACTTTTGGGCCTGAAAAGGCAACGTGATAAATAACCCTTTACTACACCAAATGGTGTACTTATCCAAAAGCATTTTCGTGGTGATAAAGAACACTATACAGCTAAAATTTGGGCAAATTGTTTCTTTCCATCGACCACATAATCTCTTTCATTTTCAATAATTGTTGCGGACTCATAAGCAAGCATATACCGTTAAATCGCGGTTATAAACCCCCCTCCCCCCCACATGCACGCACATCCTTTTCTTCATTCCCTTATTAACACCACGATCCCCACAGAAAATTGCACAACTTCTTGAATAGAAAATTAGGGAATAACAATATATTGACTGAAGGTCAGTAAATGGAAGACGTATCTGAATAATTCCGCATGTCAAGTGAGCTTTAATTCATTTTTTATCAGCTCATTCTGAAACGTTTTCTTCTTTATCCCTCTTCTCCCATTTATAAGCCCACCCAGCACCCCTTACGAAGTTGTATAAGCCCAGGGATTATAACCGGGGTTTTAGGGTATTTGGTCACATGACAGTAAACGAGCTACACACGTTGTAGCTCAAATGATTTGGCGCAGAAAACTGAGAAACTGTCGACATCAGCAGAAAATCTACCATCACTATTTACAAGCTATACATACATCACAATAAAGATCAATTATAAAATAACTCAAATCCTTTTACCTCTCGGGTGACATTCTGCGATCCCGACTATTCACGCGAGGAGGCGAGCCTGACCGTGACCGTCTCCTCCCCTCTTTCCATTTGGCTGCCTCTTTAGGGGGAGGGGGAGGGGGAGATTCCCTAGTCTCACGCGACCTCTTTTTAGAAGGTGGCTGCGGCTCAGGAGATGCAGAGGAAGATGACGATCGTCTAGCTTGACGTGCCTTTGACTTCTTCGCCGAATCCACATCGGCCTGGGATTTCTTAGGGGGCTCCGGTGAGCCAGATGACGAACGAGATCTTTCCGAACGCTTTCTTCTCCGACCAGCTCCTTTCTCTTGCTCTGGAGAGCGGCGATGCTCTCTCTGAACTTTATCATCCGAGTACAACCTCTGGACCCAACGGCGACCCGATGGTGGTGACGACTCTACCCGACGAGTAACAGGAGGTGGGGGTGACATCCTTTCTTTTCTACGCTCCCTGCTACGTGGCGGGGATGACTCCGGCCGGGAATATTCTGGTTTTCTCTTCCTTCGGGGAGAAGAGGAGGGTCTTTCTTGGCGTTGTCTTCGGGGAGGAGACGGTGAACGGGAATACTCCCTTCGGTTTCGTCTAGGGGAGGGTGAGCGAGAGTCGTCCCTTCTCTTCCTTCTCCTATCTCGTGGAGATTCACTTCGATCACGTTCCTTTCTGCGATCCTTGGCGGGGTCAGTTTTCTTCTTCTTGTCAGGTGACCACTCCCCTTCAGATGAGGATGGTGATGGCGAGTGTTTGCGGTAGCTGCGACTTGTAGTTTTCTTAGATTTAGGTAATGGTGGTGACTTCTCTTTCTCCTCCTTCTCCTCCTTCTCCTTGACTTCTTTCTCTTCCTTGACCTGAGGGGGTGGGGGTGAGGCAGATGATGACGATGATGACGGGGAAGGCTGTTTAACAGGCGACTGTTGTTGATCTTGCTTCTTGTATGTGGAGCGGTGGTGTGTCGGCGGGGGGCTTGGAGACTCCTTTGTTTTAGCTTTCTCTGGACTCGCTAATTTCTCCTTTTCTTTTCCTTTATCGTCTTCTTTCTGTTCCTCTTTTTCCTTTGGAATTTCCTTTTCCTTTTCCTTGACATCTTTACCCTTCTCTTTCTTCTCTTTACGTGATGTTTCGTCACGAGGAGAGCCTGAGCGCGAGCGTGATGATCGTGAGCTGAAACTTGCCCGTGACGATGCTGATGCTGAGCGTGACTTCCGGCGAGGGGATGGTGATCGACGTGACTTCCGGCGCGGCGAACGAGACCTGGAAACAAACATTCCATAAAGCTGCTTTAGTTACAATCAATCAAAATGTTTAATCGATAGTCCGAGAAAAGTAGTTCAATAACATTATGCTTGCAAAAAATCTTTTTTGAGTATCTAAATGTTTTCAAAACCATTCTTGAGTCATATTTTCAGCAAATCCTTGCGTACATGTAAGAATGAATCAAAACAGTAGCATATTGATAAGCGTCATTTAAAGGCCCAGTAGACCATTCTGCTCTGCACGCCTCTGGTTTTGTTTTGATTCACACAAAATAGGCATACGGTAAGTAACTACTCTTTTCAACTGAGTAGCTGAATTTGGGAATTTTCAACTTCAACAAAAATAATTGATGGCCACTCTGTGGACCAGCAACTCACATTGCATACAAAAGTCATGTAACATCAGAAGAAGTCATAATTCTCCATTCCAGTAACTTTGTGGAGATTGACCCTTGTGCCTAGACTGCAAAACAATCTCTCTTTTTCCCTCTCCCCAATCCCACTCGTAATTTTCATGTTCGTTCCAGATCCTTTTCGGGCTGCATTCAGCCTGACACTCGCGCTAAAATATGGACTGTTTTGCAGTCTATCTTGTGCCAAAAAGCTGGCACTTGGACTCCCCAAAGTATCTGGAGTAGTGAAATGCCTGGGAATTTAATTCACAAAAACCGCAGACTCGCTCAGTCTACAACAATTTTTAAAATTACATTTCTGAATATGTACCTTCGCCTAGGTGGTGACCTCCGTCTAGGAGGTGACCACCTTCTTGGAGACGGCGTCCTGCGACGTCTGTATGGCGACCACCGACCTCTGTTGTACGAAGAAACACGACGAGGTGAGCGAGAACGAGACCGTCTTCGTCTTTCCCGACTGCGCGATCGTGATTTGGAGTACGACCGAGAACGGGAGCGAGAAGCAGAGGACTTGGATCGACTGCGCTTGCGTCCTTTCTTGTTACGTGATCTGGACCGTGAGCGGGAGCTGGAATGTTCTCTCCTGAAATTTCACAAAAGACATATAAGTTGTTCGTAATCTGTTTCAATCTTCCCCAATCTTAACCATCCTTATTTGCCTGTGGTTTATTATCACCTCTTTGGTGTTTTTCTACCTCAGTAAACTATTATTTTGAGGTCTCCTTTGATTTGAAGTAATTTTCTACGTCAGAAAACGTGACCTTGCCAATTCAAAATGAAGGGATCACCATATTATTCCTATTCCACTTATCTATTGCACATTACCTATTACACTTATTGTCCTCTTCCTAAACCCGGCTTCAGTCAGCTTCCCTGACTTTGACAAGAAATTTAGAATTTCCCTGACCAGCTATTTCATTACCTGACTTTCCCCTGGCTTTGAAAAAAATTTCCTGACTTTTTCCTAACCCGTGGCAATCATGAAAATGATACAATTGATGAAAAGAAAAAACGATTGCTTTTAAACTTACTTTGCATCTTTTCCTTCAGCACCATCTACAAACAAAAATAAAGAAATATATACTGGTAAGTCAAACTACAAAAATGTTTAGTACAGTTGAAGCTCTCTGAGCAGACACTCTTGTAAGCGGACAGCTCTAATTATGGCTGCCACCTAAACAAAACCCTGTCTGAACGCTAACTCATACAAACTCTGTATTTACACACTCCCGTAAGCAGCCAACTCCAGTTGCAGACACTTTTCTGCTTCCTGAGGGTGTCTGCTTACGGGAGCTTCAACTGTACATGTTAGTACTTGATTTACAGCTAATGCTCTTGCTCAGAACTTATGTTTTAAGGTGATTCCTTAGTATTGCATTGCGCATCCTTACTGCGCATGATTTCACACGTAATTAGCACGCGCGCATAAAGAAAATGGCGGCTTTTCCTTTACGGCTAAGCTCGCCAGAGAGATAAATCGTCATTTTCTCGTAAACAAGTACGGTGACCTATCAATTTTTTCTCTTATTTTGAGTCTAGTAATCACCTTCTTTCTATAAAATAAATAGACTAATTTCTATTGCAGAATAATAAATAATCACCGGAAACGTGAACTTAGCTAATAAAAACGTTTCTGGGAGCTGATATTATAAGGAATTATGGGGTATATACAAGGTCCGCCTGCTCCTAAACGAATACCGGCACCACCCTTTTTTATTTCAAAATTTAAGTTCCCATAAGATAAACAACCAATAGGCAAAATTTGAATGAAAATCTATTGTAAGTTCTATTTCGATGGAATGACCTTAAGACCTACAGTACTGGTCAAAAGTAAGGTAACAGTCTAGGGGCGAGGAGGCGGCTGACACTTCAGACTAGGTGACAGTCTCGTCTCGCTTCTGGTTTCTAGAATCTTGATTCCAATGTCTCAAGTCTCGCTTCTTGTTTCTCAAGCCTCAACTTGAAAGTCTTAAGTCTCACAAAACTGGAGCAAATCATGTCTTGATTCTCAAGGCTTTCCAGTTGAGTCTTTTGAGTTTCAATTAAGGTTACTGTGTACCTTCAGGGGTGTCTCCAGTCTAACGGAGTCAAGAAGATTTCAAAACATCTTGCCCAAATAGCCCTTATGCACGTTTACATCGGACTAACTAATTTCACCACCAAGCCTCACTTGTAAATTTTATCATGAACGAATTCCCAAAGCATCAAAGATGAAAAGAATACCAAGGTTGAAAAAAAATTTGTGTGACTGATTTGAAGATAAGCAACATTTTACAGTATTATACAAACCCTGTAAAAGTGTACCTTTTTTACCTTTTTTTATGACTATTTATTTTATCTAATCAAACAGCTACCTTTTTTAGCCTTTTCAGCTTCTTCAATCTCCTTTTGCTAAAGGGAATAAAATGTAGATTATTAAAACATTATTTCTAATAAGACACAAACTGCTAGTTCATGGAAAGTCAAGATACATGTTTACAGTCAAAATACTCAGCGCATTCCACCTAAACAAATGACCAATGCTTTCATTAATGCAATATTGCTTTGATTTTTAAATTGAAGATTCGAAACTTCAATTGAATAATGCAATCATTCAATCGTAGCGTCCATAGCGTCCATTCCCGATTTCTCGAACCAATTTTCATTTCCTGTGGAGGTTCGGGAAATCGAAGTTCCACTGTATTGCACATACATACTTGTGACAAGTACAAATGAATGCGAATGCAATAATGAAAGAGAGAGGGAAGCGTTTGGCTACTGAAGCTGGGATGTAGCAAGTTTACTCTTCAGCAGTGGGGACACACAGAAAGAGAAGGCTATTGCTTGCAACATGAATATTATAATATTATAATACTGACAGCAGTAGCTTCTGAAGAGTAATATGTACCTTGATCAGCTTCTTACGAGGAACAGAGCTATCTCCATCAGATTCATCAGGTTTCAGAAGCTCTTTCACCAAACGAACAATAGACTTGGCCAACTTCTCATCTCCCCCTTCCACAAGGTGCAAGTGGTCTGTAAAGTAAAGGGACTCGTCTAGTGCGCCTCCCTTAAGAGTCCAGCCTTTCTCTGGTGGCAGGAAATACACATTCTCGTCACGCAGCTCGTCTGAAAAGCTTATATACTCAAACAGCTCCTCATTCACCTCATCAATCTTCTCACGTCGTGATCCGGCGTATAAATCCCTAGGGAGAATCCCACAGATGATGATGCTCACTTCAGGTTTTTTAGTATGGATATAATCCACAATGGCCAATATTCCCTGGGCAATTTCGCTTGCACTGTTTTTGTCCATATTGTTCGTGCCGCAAAGTACAACAATAACTTTAGGGTCACACTCCATTTCACCATTTTGAAGTCGCCACAAAACGTGCTGTGTTCTGTCACCGCCAATGCCAAAGTTGAGGGACCGGAGGGGTGCAAAGTACTTTTTCCAGATCCTGGCATAACGAGTCAGGCCTTTGATAATGGAATCTCCAGTTAATACGACGTTTATATCCTTCGTTTTAGTAAGGGAGACATTCTGCAAATGTTCATTCTCCCATCCTGGTTTATCTCTGTCGGCTGGTCGTGCGGCTGATGACAACAGACGTGATCTCCATTTTGGCTGAAGGAACTTACTAGGTGATCTTTCCTCTACATCTTTTTCCTTTTTTACTTTTACTGCCGAAGTAGGCTCAGACTTGTCGGCTTTTTCCTCTGTGTTTTTGCTTGATTCTTTCTTTTTTCTAGCTGCCCCCTCGTCATCACTATCATCGCTGTCTGAGTGATCAGAGTTTCGCTTTGATTTCTTGTATCCTCTTTTGGGGCTGTTCTGTAGTGTACAAAACATAATAAAATAATTTACAAACCAGGTAAAGTAAAATAAATTATTTGCAAGTAAAGCAAACAATACAAACGTTTGACTAAAGACGGCAGTTGACAAGTGGTAGACACTAGTTAACATGTAATTTGATAGAACATTTTGTTATATGTACAATGACATGGTAAAGGTTCAACTGCTGTGGTTCAAGTATTACTGCAGGTGAAATTTTATTTGGCCTGCTAAAAGCAGGCTGAAAATTCAGCACAAAAATCATGAGAAAACCAAGGATTGTTTTGCAGTGGAAATTAAAGGTGCAGGGCATGTTCACAGGCTGCGAAAATCGCCTGTCGCCTGCAGAAAAGGAAAACCCTGATCACATCCAGTAATTTCTATGCAGAGTTCGTGTAACATGCACTATCTGTTCTTTTTATCTTTGTCTTATTGTGCTAAGCAACCCCCTCGGCGCCCTCCTTCAATAGGCATCCCCCCTTTGGCTTTTACCCAAAATATTAAATCAGTCACTAAGCATTTTATCATATGACCAAATTTTCCTTCCCTCTGTCTAGTTTTACCACAAGACAAAATAGTGGGGCCTGATGGATTTTTCCAGACCGGCTCATGTCAACCTGTCCAGCCCTACACACATCAGCTCGCAGTATTCTCTTCTAGATAGGATTGCATTAGAGGGGCCGCACAGTCATGATAAAGTAACATTCAAGATTACAGAAATCAGAATAAAATAATGGCAAAAGCACAAGACAAAATGCTCACATCTTTTCCTGCTAATGCCTGTGCCACTTCTTTAGCTTTTCGTATTTCTTCACTGATGTCACTTGTCGCAGCAGCTGATCCATTCTCATTGGCTACAGTGTCATCTGTCGCTGTGCTGTCTGGTTCGGTTTGTTGCTGATCTCCTTGGTATTTCTGTAAGTTGGCTTGAATACGCTCCTGTTCCAGCTATCAGTAAAAACTCATAATTATTATACTGCCAAACCTCCATTTTTCCACCAGGCCCTTCAATTATGAACATTAACTCGGAAAATGGCTCAAAGCCATTTCCGAGTTGTAGCTGTGGAAGGCTAATTTCACTCCTTCGCTTCCTGTTAACATTTTGTAAATCTGCTGACTAGTACATAACGCTTGCGCATATATTGCGCATAATATACAGTGGGGACATACAGTGCAACTCTCCACGTGAAATGAAATTGGTTTGAGAAATCAGGAAGTTCGAAATATCGGGGGTAAAATTACAGTGAAACAAGTCCAAGGGAAACGACTTTTGGTTCCAGTTATCGAGAAATCGAGGGTTCGAGAAATCTAAGTTCCAGCAGTATTATTATCGAGGGCGAGAAGCCGTCTTTAATACATTTCATTATTTATTTCATCCTTCAATAAACAAACGCCTTGCTTGAGTTCGAAATCGAAATACTCGACCGCAAAAAAAAAAGCGACCCTCCAGGCGCTGAACCCACAACCTCTTGACTCCAAAGCGGTGCATATATCCACTGCGCCATGTCGACACGACAGAAAATCTTTGGGAAAAAAATCATTTGTCAACTTGGTTTGTATTAAAAAATAAAAAATAAAAATAAAATAAAAACTTGGTTTGTATTGAGCCGCTGAGTTATTTGACTATCACAGCAGGCTCAAGTGCGTTCTCAGTACTGAAATCGTGGCGAACTTTCGCCGAAGTGTTGAAGTGCTGAATATAACGTGCCGGTTGCCGTTTTTAACCCTGCAAATAGCTCGTTGGCGAGGTTGTTGAGGTGGAAGTGACACGATTTACTCATCAAGTGATTTGTTTTAGTAGTCTTTTAGTGGCAATGTTTCTCATTTGTAGATCTGTTTAGATGTTCGAACGATTTATTTACATATTCTCTTGTTTACAATGATAAATTGAAAACGTAATTTGAGTTATGCGTGTTTCACATACACAGATAAGAATGAGTATCACGTTATTAAGGCAACTTGTGTTTCAAATATTAACTTTTTCCAAGTTCAGTGGCTCATAGCCACTTTGATTATTGTAGTTTGAAATGACTAGGAGTATTGCTACTCCCCCACCATTTTGTCAGGTTGCGCTTACAGTCTGCCATTACCCATTTGTACTCCTGATTGGAGGAGAGGCACTCTGACACTGTGAGAGTAACGTGTCTTGCCCAAAAACACACAATGACCCCAGCCAGAGCTTGAACCTGAACTGTTTAATCTAGAGTCCAATGCGCCAACATTTAGGCAATCGTGCCTCTAACATAACCTTACTTTTGGGGGATTTGTAATTTGCTGGGGACATCCTACTTTTCAAAATTCTAATACAAATGTAGAACCGGTGTTTTCCTAATACAAACCTTCCTTTGTTTGATTTCTTCTTTCTTTTTCTCCAAGAATGGTGAAGGAATGCCTCCAATATTCTCTTGTGCACTTAAGAGTAAGATCCACAACTCTTTCATGAATTCCCGAGCATTTTTGGATTGTAGGAAACCGGTTATATTAATCTGCATAAACCTGGGATCAGGACTCTAAAACAGAAAAAGACAACAATAGTTCACACTATGTAAGGTATATACTTTTACACAAAAACATATGATGATAACTGGAATCTCCTATTATACAAAGAAGCTTATCACATCAAGCGTCTCCAACCATCACTAAACAATGGCTTAAAAACCAGCAGAAAACTTTGCCTTTTCTCCTGAGTACCTTCTTTGTTTTGTTTTTCACGTGTGTATTAATGCAAATTACCACCTAGTATTTAAACTCCGCACTTTGTTTTGTCACTTTAGTCTGAAGATTGTGTAGAATCATACCGAAATATAGCCACAGAAAGTTTCTATAGTTGTATTTTGTTGTCCATATATTTGACACAATGCAATTACTCGGATTAACCTTTATTCTTTATGTCCTGAAATTATCAGCGGGAAATGGGGTTTTGAGTTTCTCTTATAAATTTCTGCATCAGCCTGGATGTACATGTGCTGGGTTTCACTAAGTTTTAAAGGCAAAGTGTGAATGAGACCTTGTCGGGTTTTTGACCCGAGACCCTGCTCTATTTGGAACACTGGATGTTGTGATATGAACGCAAACCATGATGGAAACGATAACATCGCTAAACAAAAGGTTTAATGAGAAGTACAATGGCTCTGCATGTGCATTATAATCTTGGTTCATTTCTTAGCCATCCTCTGCAAAACAACAACATGAAATGACCAAATTTTGTGTTTGCGGCGAATTTTTCAAGTTTCTGTTTAGAATTGAGTGCAATCTTTACATATTCAGCCGAGGATAGCTCTGGAAACCAATAGACAAACTGAATCAATCTAGATTTCCGTGATATCCTTAAGCAAAGTCTAAATGTGACCTCTCACGCGAAAACGTACAACACGGCTATCCGTTCGAACGGGTGAAATGCACGGCTATCGAACGGGTGAGAAACGGGTCACCAAAAACAAAACCGGATGAGACTGAACAGGTGAACGGCTCATGAATAATTTCGAACGGATAACCATGAACGGCCGAACGGCTCATGAAAAATTTTGAACGGATAACCTTGAACGGCTGAGCAGCTCATGAAAAATTTCGAACAGATAGCCATGAACGGCTCATATAAAATTTTGAACAGAAAACCGTGAATCGCTGAACAGAAAGAAAATTATCTACGCAAACGGCTGACCCTGAGCGGCCAAATAAAAATCATTTTTAATGGCTGATCAACAAGCATTGGCACACTCTACACGCATCCAAAAAAGCAGACAAACAGTTGAAGAGAACAGAAACTGAACCAAAAACCCAGACTGAAGCAGCCTAACTTAAAACGTGATGATTCGACCGGAGTTCTCTGAATAGAATGCAAACAAAACCATGTATACAAAGGTCAAATGATTATTCGAAGCGTAGCCGCTGTTTGCCGCTTGGTTTACTGATATTATAGTTTTTTTTCTTTTCGGCAGCGTCACTTGTTGTAACAATGCAATTCTACACTGACGTTTAAACTGTTAGACTTTAAAACGGAATACGAGCACTTTTATCAAAGAGCAAAGAGCAAACAGCTAAACTGCGAGCGAACTCGGTTGTACTCATCGAAGCATGACTTTGTGTAGTTTGTGAACTGGCCAAAATTTGCATACGAAATACAAAACAGTCGTGACAGGTAACGCAACATTACTTTTCAATGGTCAGGATTTGCCGCGCAAATTTCACGACCTTGCATAAAATTATTTTAATTCGCAAGTCGTAAATTGTCAATAGACTTTTGAATTGTCAACTTGTGAATTTTTCTTAGCGGCATCAATGAATTCGAAAAACAAAGTCTTCATTGATCTTGTCGTGACATTTTGTTTACACTTGGCGTCTTTGTAGATTCACTGTCGGATAAGAAATAACCGGCCGGCCAAAAAGATTTCGGTCAATTCATTTTCGGCTTGTGGTGCAGGACATTTTGAACGGGTGAATGTTTACTCCGAACAGATGACCCAAGCCATTCGAACAGATAGAGATTTTTTTGAACGGATGACTCAAGCCGTTCGAACGGATAGAGATTTTTTTTGAACGGATGACCCAAGCCGTTCGAACGGATAGAGATTTTTTTTTGAACGGATGACCCAAGCCGTTCGAACGGATAGATATTTTTTTTGAACAGATGACCCAAGCCGTTTGAACGGATAGAGATATTTTTTCAACGGATGACCCAAGTCGTTCGAACGGATGCAAATTTTTTCGGAACAGCTTGTGAACGGAATTCCGTTTTAAAACGGAAAGCCGTTAGTGTACGTTTTCGCGTGAGAGGTCACAAATTCAGTTTTTTTGATGATTTCCTTGGCGTTGGCGTTGTGGTTGCATAAGGTCCCCAATATCTCTAGGCTCGATTACCAGCCGCTGTTCAGGAAAATGAGCCCACGCTCATCCCCCGAAGGCACGGCTGGAGTCGTGAGCTTGGCATTGTTAATTTCCACCAATGAGAAACGTGCCTGCACAAATCGAGCAGGCATAAATTATCTTTTACGGATGCAAAGCAGCTGTTTAGGCTGGCGTTCGATCGTCTTCAAGAGACATTTAGCCTTGAAACTCTCGAAGATATATGCAATATGAATCGTTAATATCAATTAATGGGCATGATGTCTTTGTAATTCAACCGACAGAATGGATTTTTCATCCGCACCAAGGAAATACATCACGGAAAGTTCGCGCTACGCCGGGGAGCTATAAAGCAGGCTAAGCCACTACAACCGCACAAGGCAACTAATGAGATCCATTTGGACATTCAACATGTATTATACAATACAAAAAACAGTCAGTAAACTTGTGTGATGAATTTTATCTGGGATTTGATGTAAAATCGTGTGGTGCCAGAACGCGACGTCTCTGGCAAAATTGCATCAAAACATTGTTTCTTGTCACGGACTGGGGTTTTCAGTCATATAGCTTCACAATAAAGGCAAATAAAGGCGAGAAATCAATATCCTTCGCGGAATATTTCAGATCAGATCTTTTTCTTTCGAAAATATAAGAGATAATGGAAAATAAACGAATGTCACGGGCCGGAGTAGCATTACATAAATTAATTTTTTTGAGTACGTCACAGACACGGCTGTTCGCTCACGCGTCCAGCCGTTCTTCTCGGGGAGGAACGAAGACCGGACTCGAGAGAGCGGCGGAAATCGAGCCTACAATATCTCACACTGTAGTGTCTACAAGCTTTGTTATCAGAAGACTACATGAATGGGCAGTCTCTTTCTTTTCCAAAGTTTCTATAAAAAAAAAAACTGACTCGTAAAAATACCCAGCCATATTATACAACTACAGACTGTAAAGATCTTTTACCTTTTCCGACTCTAGCATATTAAAAACATACTGCATAACCACATCATCTTCAACTCCAAGAATCTCAATCAACTTGTTTGTTATCCAGGGTTTGATTACATCCAGGTTCACTTTCTCCATGTCAACCTAATAAGCAAATCAATCAAAGGATTCTCATGACGTTTCTGAATAGATGGCTGAATTCATATCAATGATTAGGTAATGATTTAGCTAGTGCCACACAAAAATGTCTGCTTTACTCTTGTAAAGTAGGCGAATGGGCCATCAATGTAACCATAAAACAATGCAGTAGTTCTTAACGTATTTTAATCGTCTGATCGATGAGCACTTCGTCACCATTTTCAATAAATCCGCATTTTACTTTTAAGCTTATACAAGCATGGAAGCTCATAATATGCATTCGAAAATTACTACAGCATGTTTACTGCATTCGTGTAGATATCTTACCACCTTGTCTTAAAAGTTGCGCGTGCCTGTCATCTTAAATACGAATTGTTTATTCAAATATTAAAGTTACGGTTGTAAATAACGATTAAAAGAGAAGATCAAACGGGAATTCATGGGCTTACCTTTTTGGTTAGAACATCATCAAATCGCATTGATTTTAACAACTTCTTCTGCTTGTCAAGAAAACGGTTGTCCTGTTCTGCACTTGTGCCCTGTAGAGAAAGTTTTCCCCATCATATTCGAGTTGACAAAAGCCTAAAAAATAGAAAGCAAAAGCTAAAACACAATGATAATTTTCCCTTACCCGAAAGAAACCAGCGTCCGCCATCTTGAAAGCCGTCTGGTCTGATCACATGGGAGCCTTGCTTGTTCGCTAAATCAATAACCAATCGGAAAGGATCATCGGAGCGAGGCTCCAGCACATGTGGAAAGCAAGATGGCGGACGAAAAGCGACTTGAACTAGAAAAGCGTCTTGTCGGCCATTCAGCGTATTTCAATTCCTTGATCGAGTTGGTTCCAGTGAAACATTATCTTCCTGTTGATGATGAAGAGCAAGCAAGCAAGTTTTATAAAAACCGACAGAAGAAAGCTCCGAAACAGACTATTAAAGAAGCGTCGAGGAAGGCTAAGCGTGCTCGACTCGATCCGAATCAGCACAAAACCATTCATGAAATACAGAAGGAGGCAGAGGGAAATGCGGCAATGAAAAGCCACAGTGAACAGAATAGCGAAGAGAAACCAGCTAACACTAGCTTTAGCGTTGAAAAGGTTGAAAGCAGGAATCTTGACGACCTGAGATCTCGCCTACATGCGAGATTACAAGACTTTCAGAGAAAACGCAAGGCTGCAGAAAACGGGAAGGCAGACGAACAGCATCCGCGAAAGAAGAAATCGAAAAAGGAAGTCAAAGAGAAAAATAATCAGAAAACGGCTTCTTCGTTTAAGGACTCGAAGAGTTTTGGGAAACAAGACTCACCGCCAAGCAACAAAGTATTGAACGACAGTGGAGAAGTTGTTTTTAGTAAATTTGATTTCTTGGGAACTAAGAAAGCACCTAGACCAGGGACCAAGGTAAAAAACTACTCCAAATTACTCGCCAAAGCTGAAGCTCGCAAGAAGAAGCTGGAAATGTTAACGAAAGAAGACGGAGAGAAAGCTAAAGAGTTCAAAGAGAAACACTCCTGGAGTCAAGCGATTGAAAAGGCAGAGGGAGTAAAACAACATGACGACCCTAAACTGTTAAAGAAGGCCATGAAAAAGAGAGAGAAAGTGAAAACGAAGAGCAAAAAGCAGTGGAAAGAGAGAATGGATCATCAAAAGAAACAGACTGATGATAAACAGAAACAGAGGCAGAAAAACATCAAAGAAAGGATTGAAGCCAAGAAAGGGAAGAAAGAAGGGAAGAAAACGAGCAAAGGAAATAAGAAACACAGGCCTGGATTCTAGCTGAAGTAGTCATATTATTGGAAATATTAATTTAAAATCTAAAAATACTGGCCCTATTCCCCCACCTACTAGCCTCCTCCACAATAACTCTGGACTCTTGGCCATTGGAGTCTGGGAACAAGAAAGAGAGAAAATCTGGGGAGAGGGGAGAGACTCCCATTAGAGTTGCCTGTGGAGGGGGGAGAGACTCCCATCAGAGGTGAGAGACTTCCATTAGAGGTGGCTGTGAGAGACACCCATTAGAGGTGGCTGTGGAGAGGGGAGAGAGACTCCATTGGCTATGAACTAAAGAAGAAGAGTACCACATGTACATTGTAGTACACATGTACATACAAGAAAACACTGATTTGAATACAGTATTTGCTGCGGTTGGTTAGGAAACTTTCCATCTCTGAAAAAACTTTGAGAAAAGAGAGTTGTCTGCTAGCATACCAGACAGTAAATAGAAGAGCCAGTTGATAGAAGTCCGTGCACGCATGGGAACATGAAATGGGGACAATCCCTTGTAGTGTTCATACAAGGGGACTTCTTGCAGGGGCATGAAGCAGGAACAAATATCTTATTGTTTTTGCATGAAGGGATTTGTTGCAGAACTGACAATCACATTATTCAGTCGGGGGAACAAGTGCCGGTTTTGGCAAATCTTAGTTGAAACACTCAAAGAGTTGGCGTACCATTTTATCCAATTAAAAACTAGAGCCAGCACTCGCGAGTACTCCGAAAGTAATCGTGCCAGCGTATACATCATGTTGCATAGCAACTTCGTGGACAAAAACCACGCGCTCAGTCCTGTCTCGGAGCCGGGAAGCGGGATTTCATCATCAATTGGTACTTGTTCCCCAACTGTTTTATTCAATTTGTTCATAGTACTCGCTACGATTATCAGTTGAGTAAGGCGCGCGGGAAGTTTGGTGACAATGTTTTCACATTAAAACTATGTTGTTGCCATGAGCAACTGGCTAGGTTTCTAATGGTAACCCAGACTTTCGGTCTGTTACTGACGTTAATGGTAACAAAGCGTCAGTGACACACAGGTTACCATTGGAAACTAAGTCAGTTGCTCATGGTAACAACGTAGTTTTAACCTGTAAACCTTGTCACCAAACTTCCATCGTGCCTTACTCAACTGATAATCGTAGTATCCAATCACAGGATTTGCTCTCCATGACTGTATCAGGGTTGTAGAGGGAAGTATTTTCCTTTGAGGTAGATGCAGAGTCACCAAAATGCAAAGGATTTTCTGTAGGGGGGGGGGGGGGGTCTTACAGGTTTTAATTATGTCTTGACAAAGTAGGTATAAACATAACAAAACAAGTTATATTCTATTTGTCTGTGTAGTTCTTTTTCTTACACATTTTCATACATTTTAATGACTTTGAAGTACACGATATTTTACAGATAATTTAAACAGTACTGCAGTATTGTATAGTAACAAGGGCTGACCTCTTCCCTTCCCCCTCCCTCCCAAAGAAAACCAAATGTACCACTGTACTACATGTACCGGTAAAGCAGATACTGTTAGCTGGAGTCAAACTGGCATACTTAAATGCTAACACACAATAAACAATATTATTATTGGATGAGGTTGAGCATGATAGCGAGAATTATCAAGGCCAAGGTTTGAGATATCTGCCGAAGAGGAAGGCTGAGGCGGATAACAGAAACTGAGGCCTTGATAATTTCGCTATCATGCGAAAACTGAATCCAATAGTATTTATTGTTTTATTAAACATTTAAAAAACTAGTAATCATTTCGGGCTTAACTTTGCAGCGTTTTGTCGCTTTTTACTTCGTGGGTTGTAGACCCGGGGTATCCAATCGATGATCGATGACAATCGATATCAATCGATGCCAATCGATATCAATTAATCGATTGATATTGATAATCGATGACCAATCGATGATGAAGATTTGTGTGGTTATCGATTGGTATCGATTTCCAATAACAATCGATGATATCGATTGGTATCGATTGGTTGCAAATTTTGTCACATTTCACAGTCCACAAGGTGACGGAATAGGTGCATAATATCACATCTAATGATCTTTGCACGCGTTAATTGTTAACACATTTTATTGTAATGCTTTGAACGTTAACAGGAGAACAAGACTTATTTCCTTCTCTATCTATTTTCTCTTACGATTTAAAAAAAAATTAGACGGCAAGCTTGAGGTTTCTATCGGTTGATAGTTGGCCAGAGAGGATCCACAATCTCGGACTGTGGGTGGTAATTTGAGTGCACGTGCAGCAGTGTATATTCTTTGCGTTGAGAAGACTGGGCCCAACTTGTTTTGCCATCCTCGTCCCCAGGGCCTTCTCAAAATGGCGACTGATCGGACAAACCTCGTTCGTGCGCGGTTGCTGATCAGAGTGTTTTGCCAATCGATAGCAATCGATGAACGGTTTTTGTGTGGTTATCGATTGATCATCGATTGACCGATACCAATCGATATCATTGTCTCTAGGTTTGACATGTAATTACATGCGCATAAATCTTAGTGTCTGTAGGTATGACGCGTAATTACATGCATGAATCCTAGTGTCTGTAGTTACGTGAATTATCAGACTGTATGCTCTCAGTCAATAAGAATAGAGATGGTGAGCAAAATGTATAGTAAAAGGGCTGGATGTGTAAATATCTGGAATTTATTCAGACATGATATGGGTTTTTTCACTTTCAGTCTTGTGTGTAGAACTGACATCAGAAAAAAATTGAACATAATAAGAAATCAAATGAGATTCTGAAGGAAATTTCATCCAAGGAAATTAATGTTACGATTATCTGTAATATCGGATACAGAATTTACCCTAATTTACATAAACTTTTTCTTTGATTTCCTCAGCCAAGAGGTCTTGTCATCAAAATGACTGGAAAACATGGTTTTACAAATGTATACATCCATACAGAACTTGTGTCAGTTTTGAATCACATTTATAATCAAGTCTAAATCTGATACAAAACTGTCATTTATTCTGTATATTATGTTACTTAAATATTCTCTTTTGAGAGTGGTGTAGAACAATATTTACAAGTCGCTATTCTTGCGTGATTATTTAACAACTGTCAAAGGATCTTGAAACACTCTTGTGTTAATAAAATGCTTGGCTTTGAATAGCATAGGCTTGGCTGCTTCTTTAATCTGGGAGAAGGTCATCCCCAATCTCTTCATCACCAAATTCATCCTCGGCTTGCTGTGGCCGTTGTCTGCCAGCAGTCTTGGGCCTAGCAGGCGCTTCACCCAGGGGGTCTGCATATGTGGCATCTAAGGACAATGTTACAAAAATTGCAGTTGAATAGTCTCTTGAAGTCAACAGCAATAATATTTCAAAATAATCAATATGCAAAATAAACAGTTCATGTAGATAGATTAGGTTAAGCTCTGTACCAATCCAATGGATCGGAGGATGGCTCATCAGAGTGACTAGGAGTATTGCTACTCCCTGGGTGGGATGCTAGTCCATTGCAGGTAACCCCCATCATTTTTTTTTAGGTTGACCAGACAATTTGCTGGTACCCATTTACTCCTGGTTGAAGAGAGGCACTGTGTGAGTAAAGTATCTTGCCCAAGAACACAACACAGTGACCCAGGCCAGCGCTCAAACCCAGACCACTAGATCAGGAGTCCAGCGCACAAACCATTACAGCATTAGGCCAACACATCTCTCATCAAACAGTTCATATGACAAGCAAAAAATTATTGGGTTTTCAGCTGCCATCAATCATATTATATTAATAACATCTTATGTAAGATGGAAGGCCATTCCCCTGATTTTCCTGGCCTACAAAGTTATCTTAAATATCATTATATCATTGAAAAATTTGCATGTGTTTTTTATCATCAAGATAAAATCCTAAGTAAGTGGAAACTGATGGAAAAATTATTCTCTTAAGAAACAATGTTATTGTAATGTACGTATTGTAAGTGAGTATTGTTAAATTACATTTATAAATATAAGTAAGTATTGTTTTTTTTGTTTTTGTAATGTACCAAGTAGTGTATTGTAACTTATGCGGTATAAATAAAAAAAGGGGGGGGGGGGGGGGGGGGGGGAAACAAAGGGAAAAAAACATCTTAGTAAAGTCTGTTCTAATCCTAGGAATCAGAGCATCCATCTAGCTAGTCGGTGCCGGCACCAAACTCCGGAACTTATCACAACTTGGACAATATTTCAAACACCACTATTCTTATTCCAGGTCAGACAAACTACGTAAGGATAAGATTCCCAAACTAGTAGTAGTAGGGTAGGGTTTTTTTTGTTTCCTTTTATTACTTGTTTTCTCCCTATTAATGTAGTGTAGTGTTATGTATTGTAAATTAATAGACAGTGTAATGTAGTGTACATAATCAAAACACATTGTAATATAAGTTGGTAATGTATTGTACTAAGTATTGTATGTAAAGTGTTGTAAATGAGCAAATAAACTTAAAAATAAAATAAATTAAATAAAAAGATTTCCAAACTTTGTCCTCAACGTAGTACATTTGAACAAAATCAGGCAGGGAATGAATCCAAATCAACCCACCAACTTCTTTTGCTCCTCCAAAACTGCCGGTAAATGAGTCGTCATTATCGGGTATAGTGGGTTTTGTTTGTCCAGCAGAACGGTTTGCACTTCTTCTGTTGCCACCACTGTCCACACGTCCTGACTCTACAACAGGCAATATAGAAGTGACAAGTCAGCTATAGAAAATGTCAGCTATCACGTACGGTCATTATATATTATTTTAGCTGCTACATTAACACAGACATCTAAATAGAGGATATTACATGGTGGCACAAAGATATGAATTCTATTTTTGAGTGGTACAATACTGTTTTTAACACAAGAAAATAAAATTCATATCTTCAAGCCGCTGTGCAATTTTCTTTTTATTACATAGACAAAAAAACAAGATTTAATTTACTGATGACCTTTTCAGAGTCAAAATTGCAAAAACCATAAGATAGTACATTGTACTGGTTTTCTTCTAAAACTTAAATCATTTTAAAATGTCTTTTTCTTGCGGAGTTGTAGCAAATTTTGTGTTTCGCATGGCTAAAAAGTTAATCCCCAAAGGTGTTATGAGATGTCAACGCTCTGTGACCTCCCATGCAGTGTGATGCGGGAATACATCCGGGGATGCTCTCAGATTACATAAATAGCGTATTTGCAGAGTTCGCATTACCTCAAGTCCATGCGAGAGGAAAATGCACTAGAAAGTCGGTCTTTTATGCCATGAAACGAAAATTCCCCCTGGGTAAAAAGTAGGAGAAAGCCCGGGCCTAAGAAAGCCAAGACAGAATCGTTCAATGAAATGAAGAAGACCCAGCGACAAGGGTTCATGGTATAACCAGTCAAACGTTTTCGACTTGCAGCCTTCAACTTTGAACAAGACTGGGAAAGAAATTGGTGCAAGCAATTTAAAAATGCACTGCTTGGTAAAAAAGCATAAAGTTGACGAACCGGCTGATACTCACCACTTCCTGCACTGTTGTTGCGTGATCCACCAGTGCCAGGCATATTGGCACTTCCTGCTCTTCCGCTTCCTTTTCTAGATCCACTGTTGGCTCGCTGATGAAGAAGACAACATAACAACAATTCAAATCTCCAAGTTGCGATCATAATTTAGTGGCAAGCTCACGGCAACTGAAATTTTGGCACTGGTAACCAAATGACCAAATTAAAGAGCAAGTCGGGATTATTAGGTGTATTATTAATGTACAGCAATATTCAGAAAACAAAGTCCTGTACAAATTTTATGTAGGATTTTGAGGAGTAACAATTTAATAAAATATTGACAACCAAAGTTTTCCACTGGTGACTAAACGTAGACACTCTGTTACCAAATGGACACAACAAAACATTCAGTGAGGTATGTAACTGCCATACTACAATCTCAGGGAATCAGACTAAAAACTTATTGTAAGCTATTTTTTCAGAGAACTGCAAAATTTTATTTCATTTTATTTTTTAAGAAAGGCATCAGGCAGCACAGTTTAAAGTTTGTTTATAGCAGATGCCTGCTTATGAAAGGCCCGAAGGCGCTTCATTTTTCAGCAGTTCTACACTTCTACTGTAAATTTAAATGTATTGAATATAGTTAGCAAGATTTAAAACAATAAATTTAACAGAGAATGAACCATATTGCATTATTATTAAAGTTTACCTGTTGTTTCAATTCTCTTGCTTTCTCTGCCTTCTTCAGTTTCTGAGCATAGTCTTGAACATCTTTTAGCCCAAGATCTGTACAAATTCTCACCAAGAATTTAAGACCTTCAAAATCAATAGGAAATGGATAATTATATGAATTAACACATTGACTACTAAAGCGGCCATAAACGGCCAAGAAGAGACCACAGACTTGTACCACTTGTGACGTCATCACTGTTCACGCCAGAGGATGTTTTTGATAATCAATGGATAGAGTTGGCAAATGTCTAACAAAACAAAGTTTTAGACAGTTTGACATTAAACTGTTGAGATAATGGCCAGAAATAGGCATCTGGGATGTTAGATTGACGTTTTTTGGAAAAAGCCCAGTAGTCAATGGGTTAAGGCAGTTACACTATACCCTTGGTATGTCAACTTGTCGTGGTGGCGAAGCTTTCATGTCTTCTTGATGCCAAGTTAGAGCTTTGATGCCAGCTAGTACCTCAGCCCCTGGTAAGTTCAACCACCCCAGATTGATCCAGGGGGGGGGGGGGAAACTCCCATATGAAAGCGACGGGAATGCTCGTCTTCTCGTTTAGGGGTGTAAATTATGGATTTTGGTATCACTTAGGGTGTTCAGGACGGAACACAGATATTTTTAGCCATTAAGGTATCGTTTAGGGTTGCATGCAAATAAATTTAAAATATATATATACTGTATTGGTAGTCTCATTACCAGAGATCAATTGCAACTTAATTAAAGTCACTATAACTCTTGTTTGTCTGTCTCTTTTAGAATGGTCTCTTTTAGGGGTCAAATAAAGCTTGAGCACGCCCAGATTGGTCTCCTTTAGGTGTTTAACACATTGACTGCTAAACCGCCATAAACGGCCAAGAAGAGACCACCGACTTGTACCACTTGTGACGTCATCAATTTTCAAGCCAGAGGATGTCTTTGATAATCAACGGATAGAGTTGGAAAATGTCTAACAAAGCATGCCTAAACGAGCACAAAACGTTAAATTGGACCAGAGATACACACAAAACAACTTGGATTTTTCCCTCCAAAATCACCAAAAACGTGACCTTCACTACAATTGACACTCTTTGTCAAAAAAATTCCTTTTCCCAACATTTAGGTTAAAACTTTTTCAACGTGAACAAAGGCGACTGAAAGGCCAACAAAACCACAAAATAAAATAAGAGAAAAAGGAGAGCAAGAACTGCAAAAAAATGTTGAAATTTTGATTTCTGCGCATGCCCAAGTAAAATATTGAATTTGTTGCTTCTACGTAGAAGGGGATGTTAGTTGCCGTGTTTTAAACTAAGTTTTAGACAGTTTGACATTAAACTGTTGAGATAATGGCCAGAAATAGGCATCTGGGATGTTAGATTGCCGTTTTTTTTGAAAAAGCCCAGTAGTCAATGGGTTAATTCAAAATTTCTGACGAGCATCCCTGTCACTTTCATATGGGAGTCCCCCCCCCCCCCCCCCCCCCCCCCCCCCCCCCGCGGATTGATCAAGGAGGGGCATGGGGGTTTGGCGTGGAGCCAATCATCCTCTAAAAACTCACTTAATTACAGAAACCCCTACAAGACCCCAACAACAAACCATGCCTGGGAAACAGAGAGATGCCACAGCATTCATGATGCCTGGGCGGATGTTTCACCTGGAAGCATCCAGGCCAAAATGTCTACTGGGGAGCCTCATGCTCCTACTGAGGAGCTTCATGCTCTGCATGGCAAAAAGAGGCCTAAGTACATGTAAGTACGTTGCACTATGCTCTGAAGGGGTTAATACAATACTTACATTCCACATTTTCAGGGAATCTTTTATGTATGGTCTTGTATGTTTCCAGAGCTTGCTGATAGTTACCTGTAATTAAGTATCAAGGCTCTTTATCATATTTTAATTAAATATACAATGATAAAAACATAATTATAGTATTATTAATTAAATGGCTTGGTGTAAAACAAGCATAATTTTACTGGGTAGTTATGATTTTGAGAATTCAAAGAAAATATGCCTTTACTTGAAATCATTGTTTCAGCACCAGAAACAGTGAATTAGGTGTATTTTTCCAAGAAACACTTTTTGGAACTCTAATAAAATAAATAAAATATATTGTCAAAGCACCCTTTTTCCACCAGGCCCTTTTATTTGTTTTGTATTGTCGATAAGGCTTTAAGCCTATTCTTGCCAAAAATGCATTATTTTAGGTACTACATAACTACTACAATAATTTATATTTACTTGACAGAAAAGGTCCTGTATCTCATCACAAAGTGCAATACCGCATAGCAAAGTACCAAGGTCAAAACTCAAAGACAACCATTAATGCATAAGCCAGTTTTCAGAACTGGTTCTGACACAAAGCTTGCAGTATCTCAGCAAGTCTCAAGTTGTACCATATCACATCCCTGATGGTCAGACAGACAGACAGACAGACAGACAGATGGCAGGACGGACAGACAGACTTTCTTTCTAATTATTTTCCCCACAGTTTGTTGGGTTTTGTCGTCGCTCATAGATTGCCCTTGCAACTTTAATCACTCATAAGTTTCATAACTTGACTTAACATTGAAGGCAGCTAGCAGACTTGTGGCAAGTGTAGCAGACAGACAGATCTGGACAGACACCTGTTTGAATCTTGTAGCAGATCATAATATTAAGTGATTCACTTTATGGTCACAATTCACTTACCACTTCTTCTATAACAGCTTGCTATCATAAGCTGCCACTTGACTTCATTTGGCCTGAGAACAAAATAATAATTAAATTATTGTATAAAATTATGTATGCAAGCATCATTTGCTGGCTAGGGTATTACATCTAAAGGTGGGGTCCAAACCACAAGAGAAATTATTCGGTACTGTAGTCTAAAATAAATTGTAGCTGCTACAAAAATGGAACCCTAGCTTCTTATTGCAATACATAACTTGATGACAATAATCGCGGTTGCTTCCTTGTAAATGCACTGTCTAACTATTTTGTCAGACTTTGGTAAAATTTCCAAGATTTTCACTATTAACAGGCGCATAAACTCATTTATAAGAATTTAATCACTCTTTCCCACAACCTCAACAATACTGTGCTGCAAAATGACTGTCAGAGTAAGATGGGGTAATAATAAATAATATTTTTTAATTTGAGTGAGTTTACCATCAATGGTTTGGTGATATTGGTAATGGTCTTATGATAGCTTTTGATAAAATTTCTAAAAAATCAATCATGTTATAAAATTATTTTTTAATTTAAAATGTCACAACTATTTTATAAATAATAATTATTATTATAAAATTAATTGAACTTACTGTATTACTGCAGCTTTTTCAAAGTAATGTATTGCTTTTTCACAGAACTGGGAGTCAATGTAATAAGCCCCAAGCCATGAGATGATATCAATATTTGACGGAAAATATCTGTACGACTAAAAACAGGAGAAAATATCAGGTAAGTATTATATTTATAAATAAGCAATAAAAAAAAACAATCACAAGTTTAAGACATTTTCTTCTAGATTGATATATTTTCAACAGTTTGGAGCGTGAAAATATTACGGACTAATGTCAAGAACTTTCAACCTCTCAGGGTTCTCATCAGGACAAGTTTAAGACAATAATATTTAATACTAATAAAATTAATATTAATCAATTAATAAAGCAGTTTTCAATAGAGTGTCATAAAACCAAAACCAAAGCAATAAATTACAATGGCCAATCACAACATTAACAAACATAAACTGTCAAACAACAAAACGAGCCAATGAGAGCTCGAAACAACTTATTCCACATAACCGGCGCCTGCAAGCACAGAAAAACGTGTTTGGTTTTGCATCTGATTGGTTGATCAGGTGGCACGACATGGAGCATAGTAAAGTAATTTAAAGTAATCAAATCTACAAAATCTTTTATTGAGTTTTCAGAAGGTGTTAAAGACATTTTTCTTAAAACCAAATATTAATTTTATCTGCAATTGTGTCATGTAAACAGTTTTTAATATTTTTATGCAATGTAAATAGCTTTTTAACATTTTATACCCTTTAGGGATTTTTAGGGACTTTTTAGTTTAGTAATGAAGAACCCCCCTTGATACCAGTGTTTTTACACTGACGGGGTTATCCTGGATAAATATTATGTTATTATTTAACAATACCGGTAATAGAGCAGTTTTCATTTGAGTGTCGTAAAACCAAACCAAAACCAAAACCATGATTGGTTTTGGTTTAGCATCTGATTGGTTGAGTAGGTGGCGCAAGTTTTTTAAACCAATCACAGAACGTAGTAAAGCAAAACCAATTTCGGATTACTTTCAACACTCAATTGAAAACCGCGCTAATTATTATATTAGTTCTTACTTCAAAGTGATATTGGAATGCTTGTGACTTGTCTTGTTCACTGTCATAGAGTTCACCAAGTTTGGACAATACTGACGGATCAGTAGGTACTACGGAAACAAGCTGCATATACCTTGAAAAAAGAAATTGTGTACTGATAAGACTGGTTAAGAACAACATTACATAGAGCACAAGTTGATTTTTTACTTTTGCTCAGAATCACTTGTGGGAGATGCGGTATAATGGTTAGCATGCTGGACTCTGGACTGAGCGGTCCGAGTTCAAGCCCTGTTGTGTTGTTGGGGAAGACACTTCACTCTTGCAGTGTTTCACCCAGGAATATAAATGAGTACCGGCGACAAAATGCTTGGGGGTATAGCATCCCATCCAGGGGAGTAGCAATACTCCTAGTCACTTCATGCTACGTACAGAAACCGGGATAAGCTCCTGCCAGCAGTTGTGAGCCACAAGGCTCATGAAGACTTTACCATCAGAATCACTTCATGTTTGGCTAAGAGACTTGTTTTTCATGCACTTAGCAATGCTGCAATGCTGCACTTACCATTCAATAGCTTGAGCCTTGTCTTCTAATGTTTCATGTCTTTAAGCCAGTGTCAAAGAAAAGACAAAGCATGCACATTTTATCAATTTTCTTCATCAAAAAAAGTACTGAAGCCATCAATAACCCAGAGACCCAATGGCTAGTGCAAAGTGTTTAATTTATAACTTTGAGACTTGTTATCAAAATTTGCAAGTTAGTCAACAGTCCAGAGTTCAGAGTCCAGTTATATTTTCCAGCTGGCCCCGGGCCGGGAGCCCTGAGGACGAGAAAGAGTTCATTGACTATTTCCCCGCTTTTCCGTCAAATCAAACCACCTGTCTTATTATTTTTGCATTCAGCGGCGTGGCAAATTCGCACCTGATCACTCAGAATATCGACCAATTATTTCCCGGGTTATTTTCAGACGCAAGTCTTCAAATAAGCTGTGAACGGCTACAATGAAATACAAAGAAACAGTTAGATAAGAATGCGTGACAGCTGAAACGAACATGTGCGTTACACAGGACAATGTCAAGGAAAAATATTTCATTCCAAATTTAAAACATTCACCCTTTTAGTTCTGGTTTACCAAGAAATATTCAGTGTAACAGTTTTAAAATGTGTAGTAAATAGTGAATTTTACACCCTTGTATTGGAAAGCCTTCCTGTTAGTCTGCTTCAAATATTCATGTAAATTTTATTGATGACCTCTTGACCCAGATATACAAAACATTTATTATTCATAAAGTGCTTGAATCTAACAACATTAATTTTAATATAACAATACACTAAAAAAATTCAGATACTCCAATTATCTTGAAGAAAAACAATTTCTTGACTTCACTGCCCACGTTAAAACCGGCCATCTGCTGTTAAAAAACACATCACTGGTTTTAATTTAATTAACCAAACTCAAAGTTTCACTCGCAACCAGCTTAGCAGATTCCGCAAATGAAACAGGTTTTACAAGACAGAGCGTTATAAATATTATTTAACGAACTCTTTGTATAGAATTTAGCAATTTTAGCAATATCACTCACTTTCCGTGGATTGTGGCGTTCCGCTCATCTTATGTTTCTTGGCTAGCGCTTTGGTGAAATATGAGCCGTGGGAACAGCTGAATTTCATTGGCTCAGCTTTAATATAATTACGTTTGTTGACTTTAGTTAACAAAAGAACCAAACGCAAACAAATAAATCTTTGAATCGAGCGGTGAACGTAAACATTGAAATAACCGATGGAATTAAAACAATTGCTTTGAATCGGATAAAAATAATTCTGAATCGAGAAGACAACAATAATATTATTAGAACCCATATTCTTAACTCAGCGATAAAAACGCCAGCCAATTTCGACTTCAGTACCGACGCTTCGGCTGTTCTTTGGCATTGCGAGTCGCGACTCAAAACAAGAACACAGCTGAATGAAAACACGTGGAGAGCCAGAGAAATGTACGCAAACTTCAAATCTAAGAAAAATATGTTCCTTCCTGAAAATTCCTTATTATCCCAAACTTGTTTTTAACTTCTTTGGAAGCTTCAGCTTTCAATTAAATTGCGTGAAAAAATAATTTAATATATCTATGATGTACTTGTTGTTAGGAACGTACTCCAGATCTTCGGCGCATGCGTAAATTTACATGTAAGCCCTTATTCTAGAAAGAAATCTACCGCAATGACAGGAAAGCGTTGTCCGAAACAAATATATATTGTGCTAAATCAGGGCTCGAAATAGAAAAAAAATTATAGCCTGCCATTGTTTATATTTTTGGCAGGCCAAACAAATTTTGACCTGCCATTTCTTTTTTTGGCCTGCCACATATTGAAATTTTTACTAAATTTTTCATCGGGGCCAATTGATTCGTGGAAAGGAATAGTAGATAAAGGAGCATGGTAAGAGGAGAAGAAAATGTCACAAAACCAGTCCAGTAAATTTCGCCTGCCATTTTATTATCCATTTGGCAGTTCATCGTTATTTTCGCCTGCCAAACCTGAAATTTGACCTGCCATTTGGCCATTGGCAGGCTGCTATTTCGAGCCCTGTAAATACAAGTAGTAATAGCGCAGAAAGATCACTCACGTTTTGCGTGGTGTGCACGCGTGCCCCACGCAAGAGTTATTAATTCATATTAATTAATTAATTGATTATCAAAGTTTACGGCATAGTGAACTAGCGAACTAGCTTCTTATCACCAGGACGGCCCCACATATCCATACCTATAGTGCACTTTGCACTAAAAATATCATTGGAAGTTCATAGTTACATAAATGTAATGGGTTCTCTTTGTATACTGAATCAAGAGAAAACAATGTTCTTCTCAAATGAAAAATTAATTATGTGTACAAAATTTAATACAGACAAAAAACTGATTGCAATAAATTAAGCTTGGTATTTATTCTATTATTAATAAAAGAGAAAATCAAATATCTCTTTTTAAAAAATGTTTTAAAGACAGTACGAGAGGAGTTTCAGGTCAAAAACCCAACAGGGGTGGCTACCTGACCCAACAAATTAATGGTAAACTTCTGACGATTTAGTGAGGTCCAAATGTATTGACCCATTGCAATTCCTCATTGACACCTTCCCTTTAAAATGTATCTAGAACCCCTGTAAAGACATTTCAAAGACATAATTTGTATGAAAAGTCAGTGGGGGATAGCAATTTTACAAGGCATGAAAATAAAGTCCCTCTACTTTGCTTTCAAAAAATAATGACATAAATGGCGAATTCAGATCACATGTTAATGACATCGTGTTGGTTGCATTTCAACAGAATCAAATGTGGTGGACAGTATTTAGAACAAGTTGCTGACATTTAATGCAGGAATAACAATGCAGTTAGTTACTATCGATATGTCTGATCAAAAGGATACATGCTTGCAATCTGATAAAGAACTTGAGGGTGATTCTTTAGGATTGCCTGCAGCTTATAAAAACAGTCCAGAGCAAGTTCTGGCCGATTTAACTTCTTCTCTGCAAGACCTGTTCAACAAGATAGAAAAACATGTTGTGCTATAAACAGACAAAATAATATTGTATAAAATAGAACATAAACTCTGGTAGGAGGCTGACCAGTTGGCTATTTACATTAGCATCAGTGATGTAAATTAACAACAAACTAAATTGGAGGTTGGGCACCAAGTGGGGATCAGCCTACTAAGGCCAGTGTTGAGACCCCAGCCCCAAGATGAAACACCACCCAAAAGCCCACAACCCAGTCACGAGTCCCCCACACACCCCAGAGCATCAGTCAGATTGAGCGAATTTGAGCCTGTACTTGTATTTGAGGACAACACCCTTAACTCTCAAAGTAGGGGGACAGGGGGGGGGGGGGGGGGGGGGGGGGGGGGGGGAGAACCTGGGAGTAAAGGGGGAGGGAAGTCTACAGGAGGTGGGAGAAGAGATGGCGGGAAAAAAGCAGGATTCCCAAACTGGCAGGAACCGGGAATACACGGGAGAAATAGGAAAACATTTTGCAGCATAATTTGCGTAATATTTTGCAATAGGAAAAGCACAAAGAGGTGGGAACCAGGAGTGCAAGGTATAGGAAGCGGGATGTTCAGACCCCCCCCCCCCCCCCCCCTTCCTCTCCCTCACACTTGCATATCAGTCTCTCCACCAAGGCCATGGTTGTTCAAAGAGTGAATAACTTTATCCAGGGGATAAATGATAAATCTCTACCAAGCAGATAACATGTATCCAATGACAGGATTAAAAAGAAAATAACATACAGGTAAACTAAAAAAAAAACATTTACTAGGGAACAAATAGCAAGTAAAAATTATTTCAAAAACTCTGATCTATTATGATAATGAATAGAATGACTTGTGATTAAGTGAACTACAGGCATACCTAAATTAAACAAAGCTTCTGTGCAGGAAGCTTCCACATTATACGCCTCTTGATAATATTCTCGTGCTTTCTCGTAATCCCCATTAGCAAACAAACAGTTCCCTTTGTTAACCAATGCTGAAAACAAATGAACAGTAAGTACTCTGTGAGATTTATTACAGTTTTCTTGCTGGCTGAGCTTGTGAAAGAGGCAAGAAATGAAGTTCTCACACACTTAATGGGGGCTGCGACCTATTACAAGTTGATCTCGAGTTTGTCGTGACCCAGTTCAGTAAGTATACTACATCCTTGCAGGAATGGTGGTTGCTGTATGTAGCACACTCCTCCATAATAAATTATGTGAAATTATTCGCACGCTGAAGTTTTCTGGGGCTAGGGATCAGGGGATGTTTATTATTTTTAACCAGATTAATCTCACCAGCATATACATTAATTTTATTTATTAATAAACTTCCACTGTGTCATTAAAGGGACACTGTCCTGATTTTAGCATGATTTTGGGAAGCTCAGAAACATATCTAGATCATAGGAAGTTGAACAATAATGGTTTGATTCTGTAGAATAGTACTCGACAAATGACTGGAACCCATTAGGAAGTGAGGATGACAAACGACGGCGAGGATGGAAATGGATTGCAATATGGATTTTTGAAAAAACGTCAGGATGTCAGTTTTTCAAAGTTTCAAATTTGCCTCGGAAATCTTTGGAATTTTGCAAAACTTTTGTTGCAGTATGGAATTACTTGAAGAAATTGCTTTTATCATTTAGTTAGAGTTTATTAAAGTGCCTATAACCCCCAAAATTATTTTTGCCCCCAAATGAATGTTTATATTATACTAAGCAAAAATTCCGTAAAAAAATTTTGTTTTGGTTAAAACGGCAATTTTCTATGGGCCGTCAAAGTGAGGGTTGTTTTCCCCATGGCCGAGTCAAAGGGAGACTGAGACTAGTGACGTCATTCCAGGCCATTGGCGCCAGTTTTGAACTGGAAAGCAGAGGAATTGATCTTGATGGGTATTACAGATTTTCGTAGAATGTCAATGTAATAACTTTTTCTGGGTAACCTGAAATATTTATACGTTTGTTTAATGCATTACGCTATTTTTTACGAGAGCTGTGAATTGATTCGGACTATGAATTCGCTATGTCTATACGCTTTTGTATCGAGCCGAACTCACAGAAATGTCACGCAACCCAAAGACACTTCTACAAACACGAGACTAAAGTAGCTTGAATACTTGAAAAATAATTTATTACAACTTGTGTTAAAAATATAATATTATGAATTAGGTAGGGAAAGATTATCATGTAAATTGCTTGAGAGACCGTCCGCGAGCCGAAATAAACACCAGTCCACGCCGGGTGTCGCTCAACAGGGAAATTATGACATTCACACGGCACACGCAGCTGAATTGAATGAACAGAATCGCTTTACAGGTTTAAACAACGATGGAAAATACTGAATTGGCTTAAGTATTTGCATGGAAGTTCTAGAACGAAAGTCTGGACTCATGTATGAATTATTTGCAGTGGATACTCGTACGGAAGCCGTGCGCTATTCAGACAGTAATCTTCTGAAGCTTCTGTTCGAAGTTACGATTCAATTGGGAATATCTTACTTTGCTTTTAAATGATTTAGCTTAGCAGTTTCATGAAATAATGCTAAAGCCCGAAGATGTCGAATTTTTTCGGTGAGAATCTGTCCTCCTTTGATGTCGCCAGATCAGTAAAGTATAAACAAATGAATGTGTCGCCGGATTGTTCGCGTAGTATAAACACTGTATAAACAGACTGAGCAAATTAGTCTGAATTAAATCAGCCGTGCTCACTGTACTAGAATCGCTTAATGCATCTTAACAAAGATAATATTTTGGTTCAGCAAGAATAAATTATCACCTTGAATTCTACGAAAATTCTGGAAGCCGAACGAAGCAAATTGAAGTCCTGTCCTTATAAGCTTTATAATAATTTGTACAAAGACAGAAACTCTAATTTCATCTTTACTCAATCTTCGCTGCAGACTCGCCGATCGATCAACCAGAAAACTTGACCATGAAATCTTGATCTCTGAAGTGCTAAGAGCAACGGCAACGGCAAAGAACGGCTCGGCTCAATTTGCACGCATTTCTAGCTCAGAACGAAGACACTGACTCAAGGTTCGCGATCGATCGATTGATGGCCTGGAATGACGTCACGAATTGGGCTAGATCCAGTAATTTCAGATGGTTCTGCTACTCGGTCATGTTTTTTAAATAATGCGATTTCCGAGACTTTGAAAATTCATAAAAAATCGCGGTTTCAACCAAAAAGATTTTTCTTTTCGGCGTTCTGCCTCAGAAAAATGTATAGATTTTTTAGAACAAAAAAAAGTTTTGGGGGTTATAGGCACTTTAAGTTCTTAATTATTTCATAGATTTAGGGACCATTTCATGCATTTATAACAGTTTTGAGCAAATACGCCGGGACAGTGTCCCTTTAAATGTACTATCATTAAATGTACTATGTACACATTGATCATACTTTAAATGAAATTCATCAGTACCTACCTGCAGGGTTATAACGATCAGCTGTTATTGCAAGTTCTGCATACTTATCCGCTTGGGACACCTCATTTTCCTAAACATGAAATTGATCATCACCAGTAAATAAGTTTGTCTGTTATTAGAGCAAATACCATTACATAACATGTACCTGGTGATTAATTTTAGAGAACTGGATATTTGTAGTCTAGATCACTTTATAATATAGCTAGTTGGCAAGAAACAAATCACTCGTCATCTAGACAAAATGCATATCAGTAGTTAAACTTACCAGAAAGTACAGAAATGACAAATTAGTGGCTGCACAAGATTGCACTTTGGAGTCCTTTTTCTCAAAACCTTTAAGGGTTTCAATAGCCTTTAAAGAGAAAGGATCATGAATTAAAACAACTTATAGGTACAGTATACTTTGCATAAACAAGTCTACAAATTGAAAACAAAGGAATTTGTACCACTGTGTAGTCACACTTTCTCTACTCTGGGACACCTCACATGGGGGGGGGGGGGGGGGTGGTGGGGATCGATCAAGTCCTCTATATCTCCTACTATATCTCCTAAGTAGCCACTCAGTCGTGGTTCTGGCATTCTTGTCCCCAGAGGCTGCAATCCTATTGGTTATGCAGTACCAAGAATCACGACGTCTGGCTGGACCCAATTTTTGAGCTTGCACAAAGTACATGTTTGCTCTTGTATTTTCTCTTTCCTTTGTCTTACAAGCCAATCAGATTTGAGTGAAAATCAAGGCTGGCCAGGGTCGTGATTCTTGCTACTGATTGAAAGGATCCCAGACTCTGGGGACAGGAATATGGTTGCTTACAGGAGATGGAATGTACCTATAAACTTCATTTTCTATTAACCATGTTGACACAGTTCATGTACATGTATACACACCTTGGCAAGATCCTTCTCCTTCAGATAGGTAATCGCCTTTGTTATCTCTAACTCATTGGCCAGTTCCAAGTAAGGCGATGCCTTCACACACTCTATACACCTACCAAGAAAAAAGTACATCAATTAACATTTAATTTCTGCTAATGACATTATGACTTGTCAGGCAGACAAGAGAGGAGAATAAAGAAAATCGTCAACTTGGAAATATTTGTATTGATGTACAACCAAATTCTCAGAACTATTAAAACATTGTGTGGTAAAATTTTTTATAAAATAAGGAGAATTAATGCTTCAAGCTTGGAACATGTGACTGTGCGAAGAACAGAATGATAGGAATCTAATGCCACAGATGCCTATACATTTCTGGCCATTATCTGGACAGTACAGATTACACATGGAAACTAACATTCCCTCCTACTTCAAGGCAAGCAGTTCAACATTTTCCTTTGGGCATGTGCATAAATCAAAATGTTGACAGTGTGATAGTTTTTGAACCAGAAAAAACACAAAGAAGACAGGCTTTTTTTTGGGGGGGGGGGGGGGGCGTAGGCATTCTTGGTTTCCTTTTTCTCTCACTTTCTTTTGTGGTTTTGTTGGCCTTTCAGTTGCCTTTGTTCACGTTGGAAAAGTTTCCACCTAAAAGTTGAGGTAAATGAACCTTTTAACAAAAAACTGTCAATGGTAGGGACCAGAAGTCATGTTTTTCTTCGATTTTGGAGTAAAAAGATTTATTTGTGTGTGTGTATCTCTGGCCCAATTAATCGTTTTGTGCTTGTTTAGGCATGCTTTGAAATTTTACATTACGTTTTTATTTAATTATTCCTTTGAATGTATAAATAAATTATTATTACAATACAACTTCAAATCAATATCAATAAAATATCATTATTGTGTTACCAGTCAAAGCCTGCTGCAAAAGTACTCTCGATTGCTGGAGATATGAGTTTAGAAGCACTCATAATGCATTTATCAGCTTGGGATTTCCTACAAAAAAAAGTGAGCACCATTATTGTTTATTTACAAATAAAGTAGCCAAAGCCATGTATAATTTTTACCGTCATAATTTTATATGGATATGAGAGAAATTTAGAAAACACAAGCCATTGGTCAAATTTCATGGGTCTTGCAGTCTTGTTTTTGAGCAGTTCTGTACGTCTCGCAGTCTCTTTTTTCGCGAAGCCATCTCAGAGTCTCGATCTCAGTCTCCTAATCTGAAAAGTCAAAAATTCTCAGGCTTGCAGAGAAAAATGCCAGTCTCACCATCTCGCAAAGTCTCAAATTTACCATTCTCCACCCCTTATAATATTTATTTTATTATTTCTCAAGTGTTCTCAAATAACCGGATATCGTATATATATATATTTTTGATAACATACATGTATATTAACACCAGTGATTCAAAAATTAATATTATTGACCAACATGTCAAAAAAAAAGCTGCATGCTAAACTTAAAGCTGGCAAGAATGTGCTGAATAAATGAAATTAAATGCTTGATAAGGGAGCCCACTGAACTGCAAAACTGCCTCTTAGGGAAATAATTAACTACAAGATACCCAAGTTACAATGCTACATACTTTGTCGTTCAATTTGTCGAAGTCTGTCATTTCTGATAACTTCCAGAATCAACACTTGCTGAGGATCATCCTGGTACCATTGAAGAAAAATAACATTAAAGCAACTTAATGAGAAAGATGTTACTCGAAAAAAGCTACTCTAAAAAATTTAGAGTTCTCCCAACAGGAGTCGAACCTATGATCTTGCTCACACCGGTCCGAGTAGTTTGTGTCACTGACTGATAAACATCTTTCTCATATTTCTACAAAGCTTAAAAATTAGCTTTAGTTAATACAGTAGTAGTAGTAGTAGTAAATCTTTATTTAAGCAGGGTGGCCCATTCAGCTCTAGGCTGGTATCCATAGGGCCCTGCATCTAAAAAATACATTATATTACAATTTAAGAAGATTTAAAAAATTACTATACTAATAAAAATACTATGATAAAAAATACAATACGTACCAGTAATCACATGATTTCGAGTGCAATTTGGAATAAATGAGCACGAGTAAATTTTTCAAAGACTAACTAAATTGCACGAGCCCGTAGGGCGAGTGCAATTTGTTGTCTTTGAAAAATTTACGAGTGCTTATTTATTCCAAAATTGCACGAGAAAAATCATGTGATTACTTGTTAATAATATACATCCAACAATTTCTGTCACGCTGAATTTCGTGACCACATTCTAATGTCAAGCTCCTGCAACTTTATTGGCTGAAAATTTGACGTGTTAATTCATGCGTGAATTTTCATGCACTCTCTGCAAGAGCTGCATGAAAAGCTTTCACGAATCCATCACATCTTCAATCCTCGTCGAATTAAAACCAGAATTTACATGCAAAAGATGAAAAATTCCCAAGGTTTTGTTGCCGCTTTAGGCTCTATAAGTTAACTGTTTTACGGTGGGTTTGAGAAAATTCCACGAACTCCGTGCCGTGTTTATCTACGCCGAACAGTACGCCGAGCAGAAAACACTTCAAGCTTCACCGCTTTTTTGAGCGACCTTCAGCACATGATGCTCAAACCAGAATGACAAAATATTGAGCTTAAAAGCCACCAAACGTCAGCAGAGGAGGACATCCATGTACAACTCCGTGTTTCTGCCTGAGTTTAGTATCTTCACTGGACGATGCACAGGTTAGATTTGCCTTTCAACCTTTTGATATTCAACGAGCTTTTCTTTCAGCAACTGCAGAAGTCTCTAAGCTTTTTCGTTTGCAAAAAAGCAGAATGATTGAACCTTTCATCCGTAAGTTTCCGGTTTGTATAGGCTATCTGCTTCGCCCTTCTTATCGCTTCGCTTTGGAGAAACAATTTAAAAACTTGTATTTCCCGACGAAGATTTTGTTTGCACGCCGTCCACGCTCATGTTTTCGTTTGTCCTCGCAGCTTTTGTGTTTATCCCTCGTCTTCTGCACTTTGTTGATAATCTGTTATTTCTGTATTTTGCATTGTTTGCACGTCTTTGCATTATAATTCTGCTTTATAGTTTGAATTTTGTCTCACTTTTGTCCGCCATTTTGTTTGGCCGAATCAAGCTGCCGTAATTCATGCGTAATTTCAACTTTCTGCACTGTAAATTTCAACTTTTGCACTATCAATTTCAACTTTTGCACTGTCAATTTCAACTTTTGCACTGTCAATTTGGGATAAATTAGCATGTTCTCAGCCAATCAGAATGCGGAAATTGTTGTATGTATATTATTATAATAATTACTATAAGAGGCTAAAAAATACGTTGCTAAGAAGTTATGATAAAAAGAAATGTTTTGCTAGGCGGCAGAAAGTCTGTATATTATCGGCGTTTACTATATTTACAGGGAGTTCGTTAAAAATTTTCGCGCCACTAAAAAGAAAGGTATTTTTCCCAGAATTTAATTTAACCTTTGGTAGGGATAGCCTAATGCTCTGTCTTGTGGTACAACGCACACAAAAAACATTCCAAAATTAAGGCAATGGTAAAGGTATGGTAAAATCTGTTCAGTTCCAATCTTAGTAATCAGAGAAGCCAGAAGGCTAAAGGCACTGGCACTGAACTCCAGTTTCTGTAGCATGGAGCGACTGGGAGTACTGCTACTCCCCCTGGATGGGATGCTAGTCATCGTGGGTTATATTATGCAATGAAACCTGCTTAATGCTGAATTAAACGAGTCTTTAAGTGCATTTACCACAATCATGTGTTAAGCAATGCAGTTTTTCCTCACCTCACCTCACCTCTCCGTGCTCTGTTGCACATACAGTGTAAGGCCTTTTTTTGCAGTTTTTAGAAGATCGTTTTTTCCGAGTAACTCCACAAGTTATGTTAGTTTATGTTCACCAAAACATTTTTGTGTTCTAGGTCTTAGAAATAAGCTTTTGTTGCCATAAACATTGTGCATCCTCAATACAGTGTTTCATCATTTATGGAACAAGTCAATAAAAGAATAAATCAATAACAGTTTTTCCTCACCCCTGTTAAAGTATACTTGTCCTCATCATCAAAGCCAAGGCTAACAGTTAACAATTTTTGAAATGTCTTCTTCATTTTCTCTTTGTCTCCCAAAGCATAGTAACACAAAAGCAAGTTGAACCCTGAGTGAGAGAACATTTAAAAAGAGTTGTAATGCAGCACAAAGGTTAAAAAGGTTTAGCTGTTCCAATCATAGGAAAAATGTATGTATGTAATGTAATGTAATGTAATGTATGTAGCCAGTTCCTGGAGTAATAAAGGCCTTTCTACTCTGCATACCTGTTTGGAAACTTGCTTTCTCAGCCATGATGTGCTCAAATGAGGTGACAGCATCTGTAAACTGTGACATCTTAACAAATGCCACACCAATATTCTGCATGATTTTTATCCTTCAGGAAAAGTAAAATATAGTGTAACAGTTGTGTAGTTCATTACTTATTATTTATTGAGTAGAATTGCTATTAATAACTAACTAAACTTCTCATTAACAATTAGACTGTGGTTTCTTTCGGTTGATAGACAATGAGGGGTGAGGACCTGAGTCAACTATCTTTAATTGAAGACGATAGAAACCGAGAGCGAGATGTGGTCCTCGCCCTCGTCGTCCTCCTCCTCCCACTTATCATCATCATTATCATCATGTCATTTCTCTTTGTGTCAGTAGTTGCATAATGTCAGCCAGTAATAAAGTCTTTCTCAACCCTTGAAACTCAAATATATACCATAATTTATTTCCAACTAAGACTTAGTTCACAGACTATTAAACTCAATAAAAAGAGGTTATTCAGAGGAAAGTTGTGTAATACGGCTGGGTATTTTTACGAGTCAGTTTTTATTTTTTTGAGCCTTTAGGTATAAAAATGCCCAGCCGTATTACATAACTTTCAGCTGAATAAATTGTTTATTATACGACATAATATCTTTCCTAAAATATAGGCTTTCAACCGTGTTTTCCATAGCGCGCGGTCAGGGGGACTAAGACCTGTATAATACGGTCTCATATTTGCACTCATTTTGGTGTGTATTCACACTCTAAAATGCTATGTCGTATAATAATTATTATTATTATTATCATCTGAAACAGCTTGAGGCAGGTACCTCATGTCCTTGTGTGTGTTGGGCACCTGATCCAGGGCCATTCTATACTGTTTTACTGCCTGGGGATATTTTTTCTGCTCACAGTAAATATTACCCATATTCACTCTCAGCCGTCCTGAAAGAGAAAACAAGACATTAATACAGATGTGTTCCTACACTTCTGTGATATCTTTGTGGTATTTTCTTTTTTTCATTTTCCCATTGGTTAGCCAATTATTATCCGGGAGGTTGGAGGTCTCCTTGGACTTTTTGGTGCCGCCCAGTTCTCCATATCCTGACCCTATTTCCGACCAAAATGTATCATTATCCATACCCTGAAATCCATAGACCTGGCTTCTGAAGCTTCTCGATTTAAGAACCCATTATCATTACCAACCATTTGTTTAATATATGAAGTGGTACTGACATCACTTTATATGAAGTTGTGTGGACTCATACTCTTTAAGACAAATACACAATAAAATTTATTTAATAATATATGACGGTCAGGCTTTCTTTATTTTCACCTGCATTGCTAAACATCTTGTTCTTGACAATAACCTGGTATGTGTTCAGTGCCTCAGCATACATTTTGTTAGCATGGTACTGATTGGCCAGATTGAACAACACCTACAAAGAAGGACAGAACACACCTGTTTTAAGTGAAAGGGTTAAGGGTTAAACAGTGTGCTGCTGACCATGTAGGGAATAGGCCATTTCTTTTGAAACTGAGGCAAAACGCAACTCAGAAAATGGTACTTAGTACTATTAGTTTTAGCTGCCTGTCATTTACTTACTGACAGTTACGTACTGTTGCTAAAGCACTTCACCACTCAATCACCAGCTAAGGTGGGGGTGGGGGGGGGGGGGGGAAGGGGCAGGGGAGCTTCCCATACCTTGTACTCCCAATTCCTGCCCCTTCCATTGTGGTTCCCCCTTCTTTGTGCTTTTACTATAATTGCAAAATATCACGAAATGTTGCAAACAAATTTCCTTTACATGTATTTCCCACAGTTTGTGCCACCTTGGGAATACCGCTTCCTGATCTCTCTTCCCCCACCTCCCATAGACTTCCTGCCCCTTTACTTCCTCTAAAGTGTATCAGTGTGTATTGAAAAAAGATACATAATGACTTATGGAAAATAAAGTTCTCAAGTCGTTCACTACTTCATCCCTGCACAGTAAACTGCAGTACTTACTGTTCTTTACAAGTTAAAGGGACACTGTCCCGGCGTATTTGCTCAAAACTGTTATAAATGCATGAAATGGTCCCTAAATCTATGAAATAACAACTTAATAAACTCTAACTAAATGATAAAAAGCAATTTTCTTCAAGAAATTCCATAGCAAGTTGCAACAAAATATTTGCAAAATTTCAAAGATTTCCGAGCCAAATTTGAAACTTTGAAAACCGACATCCTGACGTTTTTTTCAAAAATCCATATTGCAATCCATTTCCATCCTCGCTGTCATTAGTCATCCTCACTTCCTAATGGGTTCCTGTCATTTGTCGAGTGCTATCTACAGAATCAAACCATTATTGTTCAACTTCCTATGATCTAGATATGTTTCTGAGCTTCCCAAAAATCATGCTAAAATCAGGACAGTGTCCCTTTAATAAGTAGTTTGATCATGTAGTTCACAAGTTGCCCACTGGGTCCCAGATTTTAACTAGGTTACAAGGTTTAGCATAATAATGAGCATAGTGCTTACAGAGTAAGTCAAATCCAGGTTGATCTGTTCTCCAAGGGACGTCTGCTCCCTCTGTCGACACAGAGCACGTTCTTTGCGACCTGCTTCTTTGGCTTTCTCAAGAGCCTTTTGCAAGAAAAAAATAAATACAAGCATTGCTAACTTTTCTTGCTTGTGAACATACTGGACAATATCTACCACTGACTATTTTTGGCATGCTGTGTGTAGGTTACGGGGGGGGGGGGGGGTACAGGGGGCAGGAGGTGCAGATGAGGCCAAAGTTCTAGACACAAAAAAGTCATAATTCCTAGCCTTACATGTAGGGTCGACATTTCCCAGCATGGCCCTTGAACTCAGTCACCTAACATATTGTGCTGTAACAGTATGTGGAAGAATTGTTTCTCTTACCAATGGATATTCCCCTCTGTCATTAGCAAAACAGCTTTCTTCAATCAATTCATTTACTTTCTTTTCCATTTGCTTGACTTTCTCCTCTGGACTGCTTGTCAAAAAAAACATTACATTTGTTATTATAGCTCTTCACAATAAAATAGAAAGGGATTCAGAGCTACCTTAATTTTTGAAACTTTAAGGTGGCTCTGAATTTCTTCCTTAGGGTGTTTTCAAACTTTGCAGAGAGTTTTATCTTAACATGCAAATGATCATAAAATTTAATGGATAAAATATGGGGGTCACTGGGTGGTTCCATGAGTTATTATAAGCAACCTGTTATGCCATGCGGATATTAATCAACACTTGTTCACTAATGATTGGCCTTTGGGTATCTATTTATTTGATACATTATTTTAACACCAACTGATATCCATTCATCAAAGCACAAGGGCTGTAAACCACAATGTTACTAACCACCTTAAATACGAAGACGCACTATAAAAGGGGCTTAGCTCCTCCTACTTTCCTCCTACTCTCCATCTAATTTGCATTTTAGTTTTTCACGTGAAACTTCTGCTACACTCTTGCATTTGTTTAGAAATGTTAGCTTTGCTAAAACCAATTTCTCAAAGCTTGCTCCATTGACCATACAAACATTTGAATTAGCACCATTATGAACAAAATATGGAGTAAAATTAAAATTAAAATGTGGCTGAATTTCGCGGGTTTGGAGTAAGTTGCGTAAACGCACATGTTACTTCTAGTAACAATTTTGCCTAAAAACCACATCTTCTTGTGGTTGCTATTTCTTGGAAAAGAAACTATTTCATGGTCAGATAAATAAAATTAATATTTTTACTCTTTTACTCTTTTACTGCATGTTTGGAATAATTTCGGAAGAAGAACTGAACATTTGATTGGCTGCTAATTTGGAGCTATTGTCTTGTTCGCTGATGATTGACAAATGAAGCCCGTCTTCCTTAGGTAACCTCCCTTTTATAGTGCGTCTTCGTCTTTAAAAAGAATATTAAACAGTAGAACAAACTCATAGTTCTTACTGCACATGTAGTAAGTCTTGATTTCAACCAACCTTTCATCGCTCTTTCCTTCTAGCGGAGGAGCAGGTAAACGTGCCTGGTTGAAAGGGTCAAACTGACCCCCACTAGTCATGGGTGTTCCTGAAGGCAAGTGAAGTCAAGACATCAAGTAAAAGAAAAGCAAAAAAGCAAAGTCTAGGTTGTCATACTTGTATTACTTCTCGATTCTCTGGACGGGATGCTTGTTGATTGTAGGTTATACCCCAGGAATTTGTTACCCCTGTTCATCCATGCACTGATACCAATATACTTCTGGCTAGAAGAGAGGCACTGAGAGTTGTTTCTTGTTTATACTATAACCTGATACAAACACTCAGAGACTCAAAGGAGTAGTACAGGATGTAATTAATGGACACCCCCTCCCCCCCCCCCCCCAAATCAATATACATGTAGGTGGCATGTAGCCCCCTCTACTTCATTCCATCTCAACCTAAGGTGGTGGGCGAGAGTACAAGCCCGCAACAAAAATATGGGTCTGATCAAGTCACATACTTCTTCCCTATATTTGCTACTAGACAAAGAAACAGATAAGAATGTGTGATAGCTGAAACGAACATGTGCGTTACATGGGACAACGTCAAGAAAAATACTTTATTTCAAATTTGAAACATTCACCCTTTTAGTTCTTAGGGGTTACTAATGAGATTTCATGTAACATCATCATGCAATCAGATGAAATAGTGCAGAAGTCAGTACATGTACAATGAACTTTTCTTAAATTGTAAACAAGTAATATTCATCTACTCACTTTCTGATGATGTATAACCCACTGCACGAACTGCAGTCATCGGACGAGCCATCCCTGTATCCTAGATAAAAAAACAACCATCACCAACGTGTGTATCACCTGACACTAGTACTCCTGATATCTTGGAGTTCTGATGCTCAAGCAGCTGCCTTAAAAGTAGTCAAATGCCCAGGAAGACGGGGGGGGGGGGGGGGGGGAGTACTATCCTTTTAGCACTGACAAGGATGATCGTCATACTTTTTAGGGGTTGAAAATCATGGCACGGTGTTCCATTTCAAATTTCTACTGACCAATTGTTGCTAAATTTTATGGTATGGGTTTGTTTTCAAAGTAAATAACAGGACTATTAGTTTTAATGAAATTATATTTGACATTTATCATCTCTTTTGTTTGGGACACAGCTCTTGGCTGGCTAGTGTCACTTATCCCTCATCAAAAACAGGACTTTGAACACCTCCAAAAATGGATTCTGTGTTTTTGCAAATTTATTGACTGAGCCAAAGGTAGAATTTCTTACTGCAATTCCAGTTGTAGGTCGCCCCATTGAAGATCCTGGTACTTTGCCACGCTAAAAATGCATTGGAAAGAAATTAATATTAGAGAAAAATTAATTTCATAGAATTACCGGTGGTATATAGCTCAACTTTAGAATTATTCTAAAGAATGAGAATTATATAGCTTGACAGAATTCTAGCATTCTGAATGGCTAACATAGCAAGGTACATGGTCTCGGGGGGTTGGGGGGGGGGGGGGGGGGGGGTACTGAACAAAGTTTTATACGGGGAGGTGGTACCCTTTCACATACCTACAGTTGAAACACTGCATCCCTTTTACGGCTTTTACTAAACTTTTCGCTTGAATAGCCCCTTAAAATATTGGATGAATCAGCCGTTAGGTGCGTCTGTTCGAGATATTTTGAAAGGCCCTTTTAAACACCTAAATGACATTTTCCCTTACACTTTTCTATACTTCAAACTCGTGAAATCCCTACCCTTTCATATACCTCGAGCCTAAAAAAGGACCCCTTTCTGGCAGAGCCTCCCCGTATAGTCCATTATAGGGAGTACATGTACCCCCCGGGAGCATGGTATTCTAATCATAGATCATACCCCAGCTGATGTTGATGTCTTCACGCCAGTTTTCTGTGATAAAAGAAAACAAAATAAATATTCACTACTTATACAAAACATAACAAGGGCTAAAAGCTTGATAAGAGAAAAAAAGCACAAGAAAATATTATATGCAATACAGTATTAAATATTTAAACCATATTCACCTGCAACCTAAAGCCACTGAAAGAATATTATCAGTGTTCCCACTCATTTTGGAAAACAGGAGTCCCAAGGAACCCCAGTTCCAGTAATTGGAGGTCCTTTCTATTTTTTAAGGGTCCCCTAATGAGACAGGCATTTTAAGTGATATACACATCATGTAATATTACATGAAGTATTGACCGCTGACCATCAATGAGCCGAGAGTTGTTCGCTCATTCGTGCGATTATCGTTGTTATTCTTGCTTCGTTTTCGAGTTTGCAGCCAAATTTTCATAGTTTCCAGCTTGGAGTGGTAATGAAAAGGTAAAGGAAACTAGTAAAACATTAACATTGTTTCTTATGTGTATTTTGTATCTTGAAAAATCCTATTTCAAGAGTAGACCAAACTATGAAAACACGCAATTTTAAGCACTGATTTATGTGCATCCTTGGGACGCACTGTGGCTAAAAACTGTGCGTCCTTTTTATTTTTTGTGCGTCAAATACGTACAGCTACATGTATGCGTAAATGGGAACAATGATTATAATTTTAAATTACCTCTCTACAATGGTCACCCTGGGGCAGAATTAACTGGCCATTGTAGAGAGTTTTCAATAAGAGTAAAGTGTATGGATCGGCGCACGGTCGGGACGAAAAATACTGGCCATTGTAGAGAGGTGGCTGTTAGTGACTGCATATTATGTAAGACCTGCAAGTCTCCCAGTCCTATCAGGAGACCCCCAGTTTGGAGCAAGATACCCTGGTCTCCAGGAAAGACAAAATTCCCCTGTCAATAAATTGATATTTGGAAATCTCCAGGTCTGGAAATAAAAAGCTACTAAGATTGGCTGGTCTGTTACATGTACAAAGAGGAACAAGCTGCAAAGGTATATCACTCACTACACCAGGTCTTTGTCCATGACTTGTTTTCAGAGCTTGTTGAAACTCTTCATCTTCCTCAAGGTTCTGCAAATTGAATGAAAATAAATGAAATGAATAAATGATCATTGCAGTTGTGAATGCAATTTAAGCAATTGCAATTTTAAGCCAGAAAAAAAATCTGGCTTCAACAGGATTTGAACCCATGACCTCCGCGTTACTAGTGCGATGCTCTACCAACTGAGCTATGAAGCCACACATTGGGAGCAGGTCAATAATATTGTGAGTTTATATACCTGTGATAGGAATGAATGATGTGATGATGAATATGAATATGAATGAAATGATAAATGAAATGATGAATGAAATGATGAATGAAAAGAGTTAGATAGATTCCAATTGGACCAAGGTTAGCCCTACATGTTGGGGTCAGTAGATGTTTCAAAATCCTACGACATTTTCTTTGTTGTACACGATAATCATAAGCAAGCTGTAGGTTTGATTTACATTCACTATACATGCTTACCAGGGCTGTCATTAAGTTTTGAGTCACATGTTGCTTTGATCTTCACACCCGTAACGAATGTGTTACTTTTTAAGTGAATTATACCAACAACAGGCAAGTTCACCCATAACATCAAGGTCCCATCAAGCATACTCAGCCGTAACAGGTGTTATGGGTTATGGCCCTTAATGACAGCCCTGCTTACCACACAAATTATTTGTGTGGTAAGCATGCTGCATGTGTCAAAGTTGTACCGTCTAAATCAACCCAAAGACATGTTCAAATAGCTGTGTCTGTCAGTATTTGAAATAGATCGACAGTCTCATTCATGATCGTTACCCAGTCAGCAGAGTAAGTCACATGTGCAAGCAAGTTTCGTTCGTAATTATTTTCTTGTGCATGCCAGAATCTCTTTGTCGCACATGGCCTGAATTTTAGCTGTCTCCTCTCGAGGGAGTATGTGACAGAGGAGATGGCTGAAATTCATGTCGCACACCAAACAAAGTCAAATTTAGGCACTTGAGAGTCGAGAAAAACATGAGCCTTTTAGCACGGTGGAACATGCATGTAGCTTCAAGAGGGTCAGATGCGATGCACATCAATAAAAATGCTTCAGCATGCGGAAGATCCCGTCAAGGAATTGAGGAGGTTTCGCTCCCATTAGAGTTCGCACCATCCGAGTTCGCACCACACTTATCAAGTTTTCTTTCTCGGTGCGAACTTGAAAAGTGTGGTGCAAACTTGGACGGTGCGAACTCGAATGGGAGCCAAGCCTCCTGCTTCCCCTCAAGTTCTGCCATACTCGGCAGACTGGATCATGCAGCAGTCTACTGAACGTCACTCACACATTCCACACAGCTCAGGAAATGGTCAAAGCAAGGTGGATATAACATCTCTTTTCATTTATTTATTTATTGGTGGGGGGCATACAACAATGCCCTTTCTTGGACAGAACAAAATACATTGAAAGCTTATTTTCGCTTTTTTCGGTCCTTCTTGAACTTCAAATAATATTATTATGCAATTTTATATTTATATCATTATATGTTGTACTTTGTGTCAACTGATGATCAAAACACTTATTTTAGCCATTTTATGATCAAATCTCACCTTAATTTCAGACTTAATAACCCGTATGACGGTGTATAAACTTTCAATTTTCATCAAAATATTTGCAAAATCATATCACTTACCTCCGTATCAAAAGCTGGATTGTACTCGTTAAAACGCTGTAGACGTCATCTTCATCCTCACCAACAAGATGCAATGACTGCATAATTCTATAATATTGTTAATACCTCGAAATATTATTTATTTTTTTCACATCAGCGAGAAGAAAAATTCGAATGTTTGCAGTTGCCATCAACAAATATGGCCGCCCCCGACAACCTTCGCGTCATTAGTAACGCAGAGCGCATGCGTTTCATTTCCCGCGCGGGTTTCAAAATGGCGGCTGTTCGTCAATGGTTGGGATCTCGCAATGTTTTTACTCAAAATGACTGGTTGGAGGCCTGCATAAATTTTGTGAAGGAAGACAATGAGGTATTAAAACCGAGAGTAAATAAATAGATGTTATTGAACTAGCGTGAGGTCCGTATTGGGAAAATATTGGTCTCGTTCTTTTTTTGCAAGTTTATGGACCGAGCCGAAGGCGAGGTCCATATTTTCCAAATACGGACCGAACAAACTAGTTCAATAAAGTTTTTATTATAATGGCTTTTTTTAAAATTTGCTGATAAATTAATGCAACCATTCTCGGCTAACGCGCGCGCCAAAGCTAAACATATTCTTGCATTTTTCAGGCCGTTTTGCGAAAAGTTTGAGCAAAATTGTCCGCCAGACATGAGGAAAAATGTTTTTACTTAATAGAAAACAGCGTCCCAATACGGACCTCACGCTAGTTCAATAACATCTATGTAATAGGACTGCTTTAAACCTCTCATTGACTTGTATAAACTATTTTTAATAAATTACAGGGAAAGCAGTTGTCCTCTGTTCAGTTGAACGAACTTGTGTATGAGCAGTGGTTGATGGCTGAAATTGACGATTCCAGTCTCCCTCGCCTTCCAGAGGGGCTTGGAAACAGAGATATTTGTAAACTGGAGGGAAATTTCAACCTTCAGGTCCTAATATTATGAAAAGCTTATATTTTTATACATGTAATACTAATAAATATTATTATAAACTTATCGTATTAAGCCCACCTCCCCCTTGGGGCTTATTAATTTTAGGTCTCACAAAGAGGGAAGGGGCCTATTTATATTTTTATCCTTGAAAGAGATGCTTAGAAGGGGGGATTATATACCTGCCAACTCACACGCATTATGCGTGTGTCACACGCCTGCGGATCGAAAACATCGATCACACGCATACATGACAATTTCACACGCCTGACTCACAATTCCGGACTACTTGTTCATTAACCATTAATGTGAAAAATTGGATTCAATTTCCACCCAAAATAGTCCAATGAACGGCACTAAATGTCGCGTTTGAGATAAGCGTGATCTTGGCAAGATGGCGCCGAGATTTTTAGCTTCGCACCGCGACATTCGGCAGCCTTCGGAAATCATCGGAACATCTTCGGGAATCTTCGGCAATGTTCGGAAGTCGTCGGAACATCTTCGGCAATGTTCGGAAGTCGTCGGAAATTTTTCGGAAATTCGGGTAATATGGATACGAAAATCACACGCAGTCGACTTAGGAAAAGTTGGCAGGTATAGGATTAATAGAGGGAGGGGATAAATAAAGGAAATATGGTATATTAGGGAAATTTTCCAGGTTGATATCTGCAGGAGTAAATTTAACCCCCAACCCCCTCCCCCCCACTCTGGGATAAGGTGGGGATTTCATAACAACCCCAGTCAAGCAAGCTACTGCAGCTGCAAGCATTTCCAATACAGCAGAGAGATGTCTGTATTTGCAGGCTATTGATTTGTAGAATGATCTGAGAATATATTTTGTTCTTGTCATGCAGATTAACTCTGTCCTGAATGTTGGAGAGTCAGCATATTCTCAAATTCAAAAGTTAAAAGGCCAAGATGATCCACAGGAGCTCAACTACAGAGCAAATGTAAAAATATAATATCATTTATGTTGTAATAAAGAATGAAAGATGGTAAATTTTAAGCTCAGTAAATGAAATGAGAATTGAGAAATATGTTAATTCAGTTTGTCACAAGCATGGGACAAAGAAAAAAATCTGAGTCCCTGATGAGAGTTGAACCTATGACCTTCCGCACACCGGTCGGAAGCTCTACTGAGCTAAAATATCGGAGCGGTAAAGCTTCTGGACATTGTTATGGTTTAATTTCCACAGCTATTTTTAGGTACAAAGATACAAGGTGAAGCCACACTCGGGCCAAACTGGCCCACACTGCCAGAGCTTATCCCAATTTCTGTAGCATGAAGACGACTAGGAATATTGCTACTTCCCCTGGATGGGATGCTAGTCCATCGCAGGTTACCCACCAGCATTTTGTCGCAGGTACCCATTTATCCTCCTGGGTAGAGAGAGGCAATGTGAGAGTAAAGTGACCCGGCCAGGGCTCGAACCCCGACCGCGAGATCCGGAATCCAATGTGCTAACCATTAGGCCATTTTAGGCACAAAGTCGTGTAATAAATCTCTTATTAACGAAGCTTGCTGTGGACCGTGCTGAGAGAATATCGGCCCTCGGTCTCTTCTGTATGGACCTCGCTGTGCTCGATCGGTACTGTCGACCTAGGGCCGATATTCTCCCAGTACGGCTCTTGCACTTGGTATAAGATATACATGTTTTTAGAGCACTGAAATTGATTTCCTTTTGACAGCCCTCAGAGCCAAAAATAAAGCCCAGTAGAATGCTACTGCTTGAACTGACAGATGGAACACAGACTGTGTATGGAATGGAATACCAGCTGATTCCTTCCCTTAAAGTTAATACCCCTCCTGGAACTAAGGTAAAATATTTTGAACATGTGTTACATGTACTTCTCAAACTCATCATCAAGTTAAACAAAGGAAATCATAACCGTGTTGGAGGTTTCGATTGCGGATACCCGGTCATAATTAGCATAGATTTTTACGATTTTATTTCTCAGTTTACTCCTTAGTTTTTGTTCCGATTGAGAAGATATACCACACACTTGAGACGGTGTTTCATCGCTATCTAAACGTGTACCTCGAATTTCGTCAAAAATACTCTGCTGTGCATCGTATTTTCAACTCCATTCTCTGTGTTTGGATATCCCGATGAAACACTGTCTCTCGTGTTTGATATATTACTTCAACAGGCCTTGGTAAATTGGGTATTCTGGTTTGTATCAGAAATTCAGTTGACTAAAATATGGCCTGCTGTGAAAAGGACTATTGAATTGTCATATTTAGATTCCCTTAAAAATTAGTCTGATGCGTTTTGGAGTGCTGAGATCTGTTACAACTTTAGTAAGCTTGCAACTTTTAGCTACTTGCCGGGCTAATACAACTGTACAGAACTAGTCGCCATGATATGCAAGAAACATGTCTGAAGTTTGAAGCAAGAGAGTAAATTTTTTTTATTGAATCAAGTCAGATGCCCACATATGGTTTCAAAGCCAGGTGGTAATCATTTCCTAAATTATGTGTGTTTGATTAAGTGTTGAAGTTAAGGACGGTGCCCCTATTGTTACTGCGCATACGTTCTGCGCATAATTTCTCGCGTCATTAGCGCACGCACATACAGAACATTGCAAAATCTCTTTAAGGCTAAGCTCGGCAGGGAAATATATGGTCGTTTTCTTCATATAACTTTATACAAAAACGCGTGGTGACCCCTACTTTTTATGTTATAAAATGGAAGCGGTAAGCCTATTAAACATATGATTAATTTTTTGTTGTGTGCAAAAGTTATTTAGACTGTATTTTTGGTATACCAGAAGAGAGCTGTCAGGGTTGATAATGGCTACGTTGCGATGATTTTTAATTAAAAACAGTAGTTGTTATATTACCATTTGTTAAGTATTTAAAGCTTTTTATATGTATTGTTGCTTTTGTGTATGTCAAGGCAAATTCAAAGGGAATCTACGAAAAAATATTTTTTTCTTTTTTTTCCGAGAAAATGCTATTTCAGCATTTTTTCCAGATTGAAGCTTGATTATCTCTGAAAAATGCGTGGTTACCCCAATTTTCTTTTTGGAATCCAATAGCCCTTGCTAAGATCTGCTTTTCTCGCATAGTCATAAACCGCGCAAAAATGCTTTGGTATTAGGAGGCACCGTCCTTAAATTTGATATCATGAGATGCTGATCAGTTTTGCAGATTCAAGATGTAAGACTCTCTGGTGCAAAAATGGTAAATTAACATGTTTGTTGGTTTTCTTTTGAAGATACAAGTGAGTGGCCACATAACGTGCCGACTGGGAGCCTTGCTACTGACACCCAGCAATGTTAAAGTTTTAGGCGGGAAACCTTATGCAGCTGATAGAGAGAAACTCATACTGGAATATCCTGCATCAAGCCATGTATGTGTAGATCTACTCTCTGCACATTGTATACAACTACTTTCGTAGAGGAACTATCTAATTTTATCAAATTATTCTATCTAATCAGAAGTGTAGTGACCTGTTGGTTAGTGTGTTGGACTTCAGATGAGAACTCGTCTGGCCAGTATCCTTAGGATGCAAAGAAGACAGATTTTCCAGGATGCCCTTTGGGCAAGTTGGAGCCATTGTGTGCTAGCCCGAAGGCCTTTCTTACTGGCAGTTACTTCATCTTCCAACTAAAAATGTCCAAAAATGTACTTGCCCATCGGGCAAGTGATGGATATATATGCACAAGACCAACAGAAAAATCCACTAGCCCCAGGCCATTGGACAGCACTTTCTTTGCACGCTGACATTCTTCATGTTTTGGTTTTGGAAAGACATTTTTAATCAGTATTAATCATCATTTGAACAATATGAAATTTTAAATTCATAATGAAAAACTCTATGCTATACAAAACACTAAAAAAAAAAATCTAGTTAAATTAAGCCAGTTTGTAGACTAGGATTCAGTTGGTAGACTGATATTCAGATTTCCTAGTGAGGGATTTTCATTATTTATTTTTAATCAGGTAAAATAATGGAAATAATGTTTGTCACACTTGAACCTAGTTATATGGCCTTAGCACCCACGAGTCTCCTGTAGCTCAGTGGTAGAGCATCTGACTGGTGTGCAGAAGGTCATAGGCTTGACTCCTGTTGGGGGAACTTGGAATTTTTTTCCAAGTAGCTTGTGTCACTGACAGAATAATATCTCTCTCAAAAAATAATGAAATTTTAAATTTAAAGTAGTGTGTAAATTATCCATGATTATACAAGCAGCAATAACACTTTTTTCCTTTTCCCTTTGATTAGAGGACAAGATCCACCTGAGAAACCTGGAGTGATTAAAACAGAAGCTCTCGGAAATGAAGAGACAAATGTCAATCAAATAACCATTCACGATAATGCAGCCAGTGATGTCATCACCTACAATGATGCAAACAGAAGAAACAATTCCACTGCTGGTCTTTCCAACAACAACCACATAGGCAACACAGGAAACTCTGAGCACAAAGGGCAGTTAAAACAACAACGTCCAAGAGTACCTAGAGGAATTCAAGGTGCTGTGCCTACAAATTCCAGCAGAGATTTTAAAAATGGTGGCATTAATAGCAAAATGGAAAAAGTTGAGAATCAAGACTTTTTTGATGATGACGATGACATATTAGCTGCTGTTGCAGATGATGATTATTTTGCACTGGAGGAAGACTTTGATATGGAACAGATAGATCAGCTTGAAATGGGCTTGCAAAATAACTCTCACGCAACAGCTAATAAACAAACAACCAATTCTAACATGATAACGCATGAAAATGAAGATATAGAATTGCCATATGATGATGAGATTTTTGAAGTTGACTTTGTCGAAGAGGATCTTCTGGCAGAGGCTGCGGATTCATTTGAAATAAAACCTCTTCATCAGAGAATTTGTAATGAAGAAAGCCTTGGAATAACGCACAGGTCCAAGAATTCAAGAATATCAAACAGTTCATCAATGGAATTTAGCAGCCATGCGAGGAATTCATCAAGTACTTCAAATACTACCAACATTCAAACACCATCAGATGTAGATTTCAGGCAACCAAAGGATGCAAACTGTACTTTAAACAATGTCAAGACAGAGCCCATTTCTCAGACAATAACTCAAGATTTAATTCTTGTAGTGCTTTTGTCAAAACAGGGTTGAGCACTAAGCCCAAAAATACAGGGGCCTTAAAACGTTCCTCCACCAAGACAAATGTAACAAAGTCTAATTTATACTCTACAAGACCATCCCAGGCCTCCAGCATTCAAATAAAAAAAGAACCAGACAATGAAGTTGGATCTGGATGTGTCAACAATGATGTCATTCCAATGGAAGATGATACAAATCACTGCCAAGGTCCTCTAGTGCGTGACATGCATGGACCACAAGGTAAGAAACTGTTGAACATCTATAACGGCCACCCTGGGGCAGAATAAATTAGCCATCATAGAGAGGTGGCCATTGTAGTGAGGTTTTAATAAGACTCACTGTATTTCCTCGAATAATCGCTGTTACTCGAATGATTGCCTCCCTTTGCTGAAAATATTTGAAATAATCGCCTCCCTCGAATAATCGCCTCCCTCCCCTTTCTTTCGCCACCTCCCTCTCGCGTTAACAATTAACACCTTGGATAGGAAACAAGCTTTGATTAAATTGTTACAACAGAAAAGTTACAAAAGCACAGGTTTCATTGCAGTTTTTCTATAGTGATATTTATGTATTTGACTCTTTCCTTTATTCCTTGGAGCTACAATGTATAATAATAATTTATACATCCCACCAATGCGGGATTATTTCAAATAATTATTATTTGAAATAATCCTTTATTCCTTGGAGCTACGATGTATAATAATTATTATACATCCCACCAATGCGGGATTATTTCAAATAATTATTATTTTAAATAATCCCGCATTGGTGTGAGGCGAGCGCTCTCACTGCACCGTGCCATCCCTGCTCCCCCTACCAAGAAGACTCTAGCTAGGGATGAGGTTACCCCTGACCATCTGATTTTGAATCAGATGGCTTGTTTCAAATCATTCAACTCCTAAAACTAATGGTGTGTTGTCCTGTTAACCATTATAGACCTGGAATACAATTCAGCACCCTTTCATTACCTATCAAAGGTGTTGAAATACTGTCCCGTCAGTGAAAAACATACTGTTAGAGTCAAGGTTGGTATTTAACGTAAACACATATTCACAATGACAGATACATACTTTATTTCAGTGAACAAAACGTTAAGAAGCTGATGGATTTCCTTCAGTTATTTTTTTAGCCCACCGTTAAGAAAAAACACTCAACAGGTTTGAAAGATGTATTTGAAGTCCTTACATGTCAAATTAGTATTCTCCAAGTAGAAATATTGGAAAGAATGCAACCACTGATCATATAATTACAGGATTTATTTCATATATTCATTATCTCCTATTTCATCACTATGAAGGGGTGCGTGGAAAAAGCCCTAAGTGACTTTGGGAAAATTTGAGATAAGCAACCAGCAATCTGGTTTTAATCCTTGTCTAAGAAAAACTGTTTTTCTTATGGTTAAAACCAGATCAGAGTGCGAAAATTGCTTTCTATGTTGCTTATCTCAAATTTTCCCTAAGTCACTTGAATGTTATAAAATTAATAGAACTCACATTTGACCAGCTCTGGCTTCATAGCTCAATGGCAGAACCGCAAAGGTCATGGGTTCGAATCCCGTTGGAGCCCAATTTTTTTTTTCAGGCTTTCTTTTCAACTGTTTTTCTTTTCATTTGCTTAAGTTGATTATATAACTGCTAGACTACGAGTAGTCCCTAATTTTTCTCAGATTGAGTGGGCGGGCGCATGGAAATATCCTCGCGCGAGAAGGCGTCTTGCGCGAGGATATTTCCACGCGCCCGCCCGCTCGATCTGAGAAAAATTAGGACTACTCGTAGTCTATATAACTGCAAAAATCTCATTCTCTTTGGTACTTTGTTGCCTTCTTTATATAACGTAGGCTTACATTGCCACATTGTCTCGCCCTGATCCCAAGTCATCCAAGTGGAATGTAACTGTAAAACTGAATGATGGAACAGCTACTGTGGATGCTGACCTGAGTGAAAAGGTACTGACAGAAAATATTGTGTTCAAATTGACTGTTTTATTTATTCATTCATTCATTCATTCAATAGAATAAAAAAGTATTTATTTGCACCCTTGGCGGCTTACCAGGTGGCTTACCAGGCCACCACTTAACTCTGCTTTCCATAACATTAAGTGGCTAAGAGTATTGCTCCCCCCCCCCCCCCCCTGGATGGGATGCTCCCGGGGGAACTCCCATATAAAAGTGATGCGGGTGATAGTCCAAAAACATTTGAAAGGAACCCCTAAAGTACCCGAATCTCGTTTTGTGGGTGTGGCTCAAATTCATTTTCACTCCTAAGAGGTACCAATTCTAAAACAAAACTAGTTCTAGTTATATTTTTTCTGGCCTACATTGTAAAAGGTACCGGAATAACTCTAACGGTAGTCATTTTAGATTTAAACCCCCTAAGCGGTACCAAACCACGAATTTTAATCCTAAAAGGTATGACAATCACCCCCATCACTTTTATATGGGAGAAGACACTTTACTCTCAAAGTGCCTCTCTCCACCCAGGAGTTACAATTTTTTTTCCCAGGAGTACAAATGTAAATGGGTACTGGTGAACTGTTAGAGCAGGGTCTGGAAGGGGTCGTGCGTGATCCGGGAATTGGCCGAAATTGAGCGCGTGATTCGAGAAAACAGCTGAAATTCAGCCGGGATTCGGGAATTTTTTATTGCCTGTTACGGCGTGATCTGCTTAATCATTGGCCGTGATTCGTGATTTTCATCAAATAAATCAGGTATATTTTCGGGGAAATCAAATAATGTGTGATCGTTTGTCAACATGTTTCATCAGCTATTTAAAAATTAACTGGTGTCAATTTAAAACGTACGTGTTGTCACGTTGAAAAAGTCACGTGATTCGTGATTCGGGATCCAGACCCCCCCTTCCAGACCCTGTTAGAGCAACCTGACAAAATACTTGGGGTAACCTGCGATGAACTAGCATCCCTGTAGGAATACTTCTAGTCACTTCATGCTACAAAAACTGGGATTAAGCACTAGCACCAATGAGCCATGATGCCTTATGCCTCCAGTTCGAGCTAAGAGTCATCTGCCTTCTCCGATCCCTAATAACTCACCTTATTTACGATAGGGAGCTTTAAAGGAGCTATGTCACAATATTTTAAGTCATTTTTGTCCAAAATCAAAATCAAAATCAAACTGAAGAAAGCCTCAAAATAATAGTTTACTAAGGTAGAAAAACACCAAAGATGTGATAATAAACCAAACAGGAACAAGGATGGTTGAGGATGGAGAAGATTGAGACGGATTGCGAATGGCTAACTTGAAAAAAAAAAAAAAAAAAAAGGACCAATTTTTTCAAGATGCGCCATCCGTGACATAGCTATTTTAAGCAAAGACGTTTTTTAGCTACGGACGGCAACCGGAAGGTGAATGTTCTCTTCTTTGGCGCGTATTATCGTCAAGTTGTAAATGCTAAAAACGAAGGCTTTCCAACCCACTGGGTGGGGGTGAAATCGCGCCAAAAACAAGAACATCAGTCTTCCGGTTGCCATCCGTTTCTCAAAAACGTCTGTGCTTGAGCATTCAACTGAGTTATTGTTATCTCCAGGTTTTAACGGAGTTGTTGGAATATCCAGTGGATAAATATCGGGTAAGTACAAAAAATAAAACATCCTTACGGTAATTTTATATTATTTATAAAATGGTTTTTCAATGATAAACTAACGGCACATTCCGTATGCTTTTATGACCGAAGTTTATGCCCTATAAAAGTGTAGAGAGTAAGTAACCAGTGACGTAAGCAGGAAACGTATTTGGGATATAATCGAAACATTGTCCGAATCTTCCGCGAGAATCTTCGGATATGTTCGGAAGTAATATATCAAACACGAGAGACAGTGTTTCATCACATTTCCAAACACTGAGAAGAGAGTTGAAAATATGACGCGCAGCGGAGTATTTTCACAAAATTCGAGGTGTTTGGAAATCGGATGAAACACTGTCTCGAGTGTTTGATATATCTTCTCAATCGAAACAAAACCTATAAAGCTATTTAGGAGTAACGGAGAAATAAAATCGTAGAAATCTATTCTAATTAAGACTAGACCTGGTATCCAAACCATCCTTCTCTTAGATCATCCTGTCTTGATCTCAGTTTGTGTAGTGTGACTGCTGTTTGTTTATTTGATGTCTTTTTCAGCGTGAGATTCAAGAGGCGATGAGAAATCGTAACCAACTCTGTGTCAAAGATTACACAAGGTCAGTTTTTCTCTGTTTAATTGTTAGGTTTGAGTTCCCTTTGTTCTACTGTTTCCCTCTTTGTGGCAATTTTTAACACTCATATTATGGATGAAGCAAATTCAGCAAGATCCATCCTTGTGCATTCATCTCTCGCATAAGGAAAGCACGTGGAATAGTTACTAAACATTGAGCTACTACAAAACTCTTACTATATAGAGCGATTTTCAATTGAGTGTCGTAAACCAAAACCAAAACCAAAGCAATTACAATGACCAATCACGACAAACGTAAACGACAAAACGAACCAATGAGTACTCAAAGCAAATACACGTAACCGACGCCAAGCGCGGGAAAAAGTATGTCACCAAGTCGCGATTGGTTTTGGTTTTGCATCTGATTGGTTGAGAAGGTGGCATGAGTTTTTTTAGCCGATCATAGAGCGCAGTAAAGCATAGCTAAAGCTTACGACACTCAATTGAAAACCGTTCTATAAAATGAGATTAGCAGGTCAAAATTACTACAACTGCGATAGAGAGGCGAGGGGAAGGGGTTCGCTTCAAATCATAAATCTTGAGAATGGGTGGCTGGGGAAGAAGGGGGATTTTAATAATGGAGCTTTTACCGAACATCTGAATTACTTCTTTCTACAGAGAACGGAACTATTCCAAAGAAACCTTGCCTCGACGTCTGGGTTGATGGATTTACAGTTCTCCCCGGACACACCCAGACCACGTGTTCTTCGTCTGACTCAGCCAACGTCCAGGACGTTTTCAGAAATGATTCGTCGCGTCAATGCACAGTTTTAGTACAAAAAGCGAGTTTTATCCAACAAACTTACACGGACACATGTACTGTTTAAGACACAGAACTAAGAGCGACGGCTGCTAGTGTTGCAGGATTGGCCACACCTAAGCACGTGTTGCCTGAACACGCCCTAATCACGTGTCACATAGACAAGCCCAAATCATGTACAGGTATTAGCTGGACACGCCCAGAGCACGTGTTAGCCGGGTTCACCAAGTCACGTGTTGCCTGGAAAATGCCCAGATGATCATTTACTGCTTACACGGATTCAAACTTAAAAATCGTTAAAACAGGCTTTCTTGAGTCAGTTGATATCGACGAACTAAACCGTGCGTTTTACTGTATGTAGTGCGTAACTAAACTGACGTATTACTACCTGCCTCATTAAAGTTTATAAGTAAATTAGATAACGAAGACTCATTGATGATTGTGTAGTATGTGTTACAGAGGAAACTTATCTTGCCGTTGTGCCAGCCTTGCTAGCCTGCGTGCAGTGCAGGCGTATTTGGGACGAGCGAGCCCTGAATATTCCATCCAACTTGGATTCTTGTAAGGTAAGTTATTGTCACGAGAGCCAATAAACGAACAGCAAATCGTCATTATATGTACAAGCTTGGAGGGTTGGGGCGAGTTAAGGGCTGAATCCAAGATGGCAGCTAAAATCAATTCATCGCTCACCCATCAAAAACGCCTGTATTACAGGCGCAGGCCGCGCAGCCGCCATCTTGAAAGCGGAGTTGACCCTGGGAACGAGGTTGGCTACAGCCTTGCATCAGTTTGGTTTAGTTACACTTCAAGTCTGGCACGTGCATTTCTAAAACAAGAGATCCGGCATACGGGATATTTGGGTAAAAATTAACGGGATATTTAGAAAAGAGATTCTGGATGTAAAATTTCGTCCCTGCCCTTTATAGTCGGTGGAACAAATATTAGATGAGGGCGCGTGGAATGCCGCCTCCGAGAAGTCACTCCACCGCAGCCTAGTTGTTCTCTTTCTCTCTCGAGCGAGCGCGAAGTACACGTAAGGACCTGGGAACGGGTTTGCGTGTCGGCTCATTCGGTGACGTCATGAAATTTCGCGCCAAATCCCAAATTGAGTAAGCGGGAAGGAACGCCTGGGTACTAGGCTGACTCTACCGCTGTTTTTTATCGCCGAATGGAAGTTGATGTGACCCCAAGTCCCGAAATAATAAGAACTCCACACAAAAATAAAGCCCCAATCTCGTTCCCAGAGTCCTCGTTACCCTTGTCCAGCGGTGGAGCGGCCAACAAGAACCTCTGGGATAGAGTGATCCGCCTGACTTGCGCAGTAAGACCGGAAGTCCAAAAATCTTGGCGTCCGTTAGTTGAAACATGGGGTCGAACACATGCGCCCACACAACTCGCGGCTCGCGCCGCTCGTAAATCTCGCGCGTTCGCCTCACGGACTTTAGCGAAAAATAGAGACTGCTCGCAGTCTACATCGGTCCTTGTCCATAGTACTCTCTTTAAGCTATTCATCCATTTAGGGATAAGAGCTGCTTATCTTCACATCACGGTGGGCTGGGTTCACCAGGTTGAACAGGTACCAACAGAACGAACTCCTTTTGGGGCGCAGGAATGTCTTCTTCTTTCCTTCTCTCAGCAACTCCACTCGAGCTTTCTTACTTCACCATCTTCACTCTTTATAGCTTCGGTGATCCGCCCCAAAGGCCAGTCATTGCGGTGGGCATCATCTTCTTTCACAAGAAAAGAGATTTCTCCAATATGCGCTGGTCGATCTCCCTGATGGCATCGTCCAGTTCTGACTTCCCTCCCACGAAATTGGTGGCCTCGATCGCATCTGAGTAACAACGCGGGGCCGCGAAGTGCGAAAAAGCGTCTCGCGCACAGATGAAAGAGCTTGTGTCCATGGACTCCAGAGTCTCAATATGGATGGCTCTGCTACTGAGACAGGTGAATACAAGTCCCCAGCGCTTCAAGCTGGTGGTTCTCCCTCGCGTCTTCTGGGTCTGAATGGACCAGGGACCGAATGCGTCAAAACCGACGTTGGTGAATGGTGGGGTGACCTCTCTCCTATCAGCCGATAGGTCGACCATCCGCTGCTCCAGAAGGGGTCCTCGTAGCTTCTTGCAGATGACACATACACTCAGCTCCTTAGCAACCATGTGATTTCCGTTTACTAGCCAGTACCCGGCTTGACGGATGGCACTGTGCGTTATTTGCCGTCCTTGGTGGTGAACTTGGCTGTGGAAATGGCGTACTATTAGCTTCGATACGTGATGCCCCTTAGGTAATAACACGGGTTGTTTCTCCTTGTACTCCAACCTTGCACGTCGCAGACGCCCACCTACGCGCAATATGCCATTGTCGCCAATGAACGGATCAAGGCGAAACAGGGCTGACTTCTTCATTATGCGCTTCCTCTCGCTAATGCGCTCACGGGAGCTCTCCTCTCCGCTGACATTAACGTAGTGCTGCGACTTGATCGCCTCACCGAAGGCCTCTTCTTGTACCGCCTGTATGATCACCGTAATGGCCTGCTCCAACTCCTTCACAGTAGGGTCTCGGAGTCTACTCTTCGTTGGGGATGGTTGCAGCCTCCTCTGTACATTGCGGCGTCTGAATTCCTTTGCTACTACAATGAGGTTGGCGATAGCACGCTGAAGAGAGGCAAGGCTTGAGAAGCGTGTAAACCTTTCGGTTCCAAGGCCCGTGGCGTTTCTTGGTAAGCGTGGCGCAGGCCAAGACCTCTTTGCGTACTTCTGGGTCATATGCATCCAGTGGAAATTCCTCTTGTTCCAGGGGCGGCGTGTTTGAGCTCCGGAGAAAATGTGGTTCCTTTAGCCAGTCTGAACCCATCAGATTGGGAAGCAGTCAGGCGACGCGTAGCGAGGTCAGCGGATTCTGGGTAGTGTCAACGTATCTCCACTGGCTGGGACTGGACAGCCGCCGGATTAACTGGACGCGGTTGGTCACGTACACGTAGAATCTCCGGCTATCATTGCCCGTTCCGATCCGAAGTTCAAATGGAGACTGGGGACGAGTTTTTAAATTTTGATTTAATTAAAAATTGGAGTCCATCACAAGAAAGATCACATTACAATTAGTCGTTTAACCAAGTTTGGGGTTGTTTCGTTGGATTTCAACCATGTAGAAGGCTTTCAAAAATCAGAAAAATTAGAGACTTTGTATGGAATTTGGGCGACCTTTGACAGCTCACAGCCTGGTTACTATGCAATGTAACATAACCAACTTTGGTAAACGTACTAATTTGCATGCGATCTTTCTGGAGATGGGATTAAATTTTTTATATGACGTAATTTGAACAATTGGTAAACTAGTGCTCAGTCCCTTTTTGAACTTGCACAACTCTTGAATCAGTGTAGTAAGTAAACTTCGTCTATTTTCATATCGATCTCCTTGAGAATCCTGGCTCCAGCTTGAACAACTAACGTGGCAGCGCATAGCTCTAGACGGGGTATGCTATGGACTGTGCCGGTGCCACTCTTGATTGCCCAAACAGTAAGGTTGTGCTGATTTCTCCTTTGTGGTACACCGAGGCTCCAATTGCATCCTTGCTTGCATCAGTCGGAAAACGCGTGAATCTCTGTTCGTGCGATCTTTTCGAAGGGTCTTCTTCGCGCCAACCCGCCATTTTGAAAGCGGTGATAGCCCTGGGGACGAGGTTGCATGTCGGTTGCATTTGCGGTTGATTCACTTCGCGCGACAATCAATCCGCATTAATTAACAATTAAAGAAGATAAATTTCTGATGACACTTGTGATTTAGAATCACAGGTTTCTTACCTTAGTTGTCCCAAAAAGGCGTCGAAAATCGTCGTTCTTCGAGTGATACAAGCTTAAATGGCCTTAAATGATGGGACGGAGATGAAGCACTACTTACTACTGTAATTAATTTACTGTAATTATTCGTGCCCTCGTTTTCGTGGTGCGTGTTTATAGGACCGCCACAGTTAATAGTGTCATGAAAGAAAAAGGAATTCGCAGTTACTCAATAAAGAGAGAAGTCAGCGAATCAAGATATGTAAATACCTCATGTTAATGACACTTGCAGATATTAAAGTTTTGCATATTTAATTTAGCTCCTCACTGTTGCCTTTTGAAGTGAACACAAGCATATACGCATCTAAAAATTTCGCAATAACTTCAGCTAATTTGGAATGAAAACACGATAAAGGAATAAAAGAACTTAATATTAAACCCTAAATCAGTATCTTGAAGGCTATAATTTCAATTTGCGTGTCTCCAAGAAAGAGCAAAATAATGATTAAATCGAGAGAGTATAATCTAGATTGTACTCTCTTGTTAATGGATGCGTCATGCTTCACAGTTACTCAAAGAGAGCATTCAGTTGAATCTAGAATATACTTGTTATGTTTAAACATACCTTCACGTTAATGGCGCTTGCAGCTAAGCTTTGCATATTTAATTTGGCTCCTCGTTGTTGCCTTTTGAAGTGCAGACAGTTAAATCATGTATGCATATCTGTCCTGATTCAACAAAACATACCCGAGAGCTTGGCCAGACCCACAAACAGTTTCCGGTCCCCCTAGCCTCCCCCGGCGGGGAAATGACAGACCCAGGCAGGTCTGCACATTGCTGGAGGCTTGGCTAGCCCAACCCTGGCCCAAAGCAGCTCAGCTAGGCAGCGAAAACAGGGCAAGCCACACAACACAATGCAAGTCATAAGAAGCCAAGTAAGGGTCACTTGAGATTCGGCGACAAAATGCACCCCTAGCCCCTCCCCTGGCCAGGCAACAATGCAACCCCTGACCCTCTACTCCCTGGGGCTGTTAGGTCATGGACCAGTCTACCTGGCGAAGCTGTCCTGGACGTTGCCCCCCTTCAAAATTCTCGAACGCCAGTGGTCGGTGGAAGGGGTGGATTGGAGGCCCCGGAGGGCCTCCAATCCTTGGTCACCTAACATTGACTGTCTCCCCTCCCCTAGCCATGGAGCAATTCACCCCCTGAGCCTGGACTCCCTGGGTCGGTCAGTCCTTGGACTGGCCTACCTAGCACATGTGTCCAAAACAGTCAGCCCCTCCCCTCCCCTGAAATTTTGCCGACACCATAGGCTTGAGGTGGCACACAAAACCTTGCTCCGAGCGGGTAACGTTTTAGCCAAATTCGGACAGATATAAACCCTGAGCTTAAAATTTGTTAAGAGGGCTTTATATTATTTTCAAAATAGATACCCCTTATTCGATGGTTTAACATATAACACACGCGGATATTTTTGCGAGTTGCGTAGTATTTTTCGCGAGCAATGAGCAAAATGTCCGCTCGTGTTATATGTTAAACCATCGAATAAGGTATTTATTCTTCTACTGCAAAATTTCCCGACTATTATGCTATTTTCCGTATTCGCTCTGTTCAAGTAGTCAATACCGTCTCATATTTTACGTGTTCTCTTGACCATATTATATATGGTGAAATGACGTAAGATACATCAGTCTGGAACTGATAGTAATTTGTTGCCTAAATAAATCTCTTGACTCAAATCGTCCTTGGAGAAGTCGTCAAACAAACCATTTCTACCTGGCTCCTTGTAATTGGAAACAACAAGCTGTTTACACTTGTTTATTATTTCTTTGTTCGTTGTCGTAGCAAACACTTTACAGTTCAGTTAGGCACTAGACCAGTTTTCAATTGAGTGTCGTAAAAACCAAAACCAAAGCGATTCCAATGGCCAATCACAACAAACGTAAACAACACAATAAACCAATGAGAACTCAAAGCAAATACAAGTAACGGCGCCAAGCGCGGGGAAACACGTGTGGCCAAGTCCATAGCGGTCAAACGCACTGTGCGCAGTTCCTCCAAAACTGCCGCTTACAAATGTCTTAAAATTGCGAAGTTCCTCCGCTTTAAAGTCAAAAGTTAAGAAATTTTCTGAAACGTTAAGTTTATCAGCACACATTTTTGGTTTGCCACTGCATTTTTAGTTAACGTTTCCTTACAAACTTCTTCTCCATTAATTGCACTTCAAACTCGTGGAAAAGTCAAGACCATGAGCTGAACCGGAAGTGGCGTTATTTTTTGCGTTTGACCGCTGTGAAGTGGCCACGTCGTGATTAGCAACCTCGATCACAGGCTCTCTCTCCTGTCGTGGGAGGAAAGAGAGAAACCCTGGATCGAGGTTGCGTGATTAGTTTTGTTTTGCATCTGATTGGTTGAGCAGGTGTGGTGGCGCGAGGTTTTTTAAGCCAATCACAGAGCAGAGAGAAGCAAAACCAAACAATTCGGTGTTCTTTATTTCCACATTCAGTGAAAACCCGCTCTATTCTTGGTATGGTGCGACAAGGATAATAACACTTCAGTACAACTGATGGCGCTTGTTTGGTTCAGTTTATTGTGTTATTGTGCTATAAGTGTTGTACAATCACGTGACTATTCACTGTCATATGACGTCACTTCCCTTATTTCCACCAATAGACATAGATATAATCAGGAATCAGTCTTCCCTTTTTCATCCCATTACAAATTAAAAAAGAAAAAAAGAGAAAAAAGTGCTATACTAATGGAAGGGTAGATTGTTAGGAAAGTCCAACGATGGAAAACTTGTGTTTTCAAACTTGACTTAAACGGGCTATGTCCCGCTATTTTTGGCTATTCTTCCCTGTATTATTTTTTTACGAGCTCTAAACTCAAACATGTGAATGAAATCAGGAATCTCACTTACATAACAAACACAGATGATATCTAAGCATTATTTACCACTTCTTTCATACAAATCGGATCAACTTGAAAACCGTCGGGCCATCTTTTATCAAGTTAAACCCCCTTTTTCGCAGTCCGTTTCAATCTTGTCTAATTTTGACTATCCCGACATAACAGTTCATTGCGGCTTCCGAGTATTTGTTTTCTGTTTTTCTATGGCTTGAAACCATTATTTAGTGTTTCAATCTATTTTACAATGTAAGGGTAACAGAATTGCCGAAATAGCGTGACATTAAGTATTTTGATTTTCTTAGATTATTTAACTTTACCTCGCAATAGTTACTTCAAGAGAAAGCAATCCGGCGAGAATCAATTCGGAGGTTGTGAATTTATTTGAACGGATTGTGGTTACATTACGTCACCCGATCGAAGTGTTAACAGCAATCAGAGACACCTATCGATTCTAAATATAGCTCAGTAAGCTACATGCACTTGGTACCAGGCTTAACGCCAGAATTACACTTCCCTAGTAATCTTCCCTGGCATAATGCTGTGATCACGTGATCAAAAGTCAGTGCAAAGCGCCTTTCAGTGGCAGCACGCTAGTTCTTTTTTTTTTATCACTTCCGCCTGAAGGGTTTGAGTAGTCGAATGGAAAAAAGTATGGACATATGAAATCGACAATCGGGTCAGTGCGGAATGCTTCCTTCACTACAGCACTTGTACTTGCGTAAAGAAACTTCTCCTCAATGGTTTTGTCGTCGTCCATCCTGCAAGAAAAAGACTCCTTGTTAGCTCACAGTCTAAATGACTGAATTCATTATTTCGGTTCGCTATTGCTGTCCAGAAGCTAGCATTTCGGTGGAAATAGGCACGTTTGGACTCGCGGAAATACAGTTAGCCTGCGTCGCGGACGAACTCAAACCGTCGGTAAGTTCGTCTGCGGACGCAGGCTAAAATACAGTTTGCTGTCGAACGGTTTATAGTGGACTGGTTATAAAATATTGACATGTCGCGTGCTACCTTTCAATTCTAGTCAACTGATCGTCTCGGAACAACATGTTTTATGGTGCAGGAGTATTAAAAAACAACAACAACAACAACAACTGTGTAAGAAGCAACGTAAAAATAAAACCTACCAAAAGATGTATGCTATCTTTTGTATTTTGCCTCGGCTTGGCATTAGGATTTGGAAATTAAAGAGAATGAATCGTGGCTTGGAGGCAGTTCGTGCTTTCATTTCATTGAAGAGTTTCTCATTCTCGGCTGGATCAAATGTAGCTTGTGCAGCTCCCAGTTCGTCAATAACAACTTTTTGGTCTTTGATCATCATGGTGGCATAACTATACTTTTTGTCTAATTTCATCTGGTGTAAAGGTCATTCAGCATCGCTGTGTCAAACTTCTACAGGTCCGAACTGAAACATAGACGATACCGGTCCATGAGAATCTAGTCCTAAAACTATTATGTCTCAACCAATCAGAGCATAAAATAAAACCCCCACAAAAATATTAGTACAATCAGAGGTCTCTGGTACAATGTTATTATCCCGCAAAGGGGGGCGGGGGGGGGGGGGGGGGGGGACTCCTACATAAAGGTGACGGGGGTGCGCTCGTCGGAAATCTTGAAAACTGAAATACCCTAAAAGGTACCAGAATTATTATTAGAATCATTTTTGGGGGTCTACTGATAAAGCGTACTTTGAGAACTTTAAATAATCCCTAAGAGGTACCATAATATGTAGTTACTGTGAAAATTTGAAATGGAACACCCTAACACAGGGTACAGAGGAGTTCAATTTGATATTTGAAGTAACGTCGCAGTACATATTGCGTTACGATTGCGAAATATATATATAGTACCGCAGCCCGAAGATAACTGCGGCCGCGCCGCGGGGTTTGCGAAGTAAAAAAAAACATGGCGTACAAATATTCTAACGAACAGGCAAGCCGTTCGATCGAAAGGATACGGCAAATAGGGAAACAGAAAACGGGTTCAAATTGGATTCAGGATTTTTATTGCACAAAGCAAGGATTTAGTTTCACAAAGTAAGATGTTCAAAGCGTGTTTTGTACGATAAAATTGAACTCCTCTGGACCCTGTGATCGTGGTGAGGCTAAGCGATATGTCATGAAGAGAGTCACCTCCTCCCCCTCGGGGGGTGGGGGGTTGTTATAGCTGACATGTGTCAGAGAGTAAACAAACTAACCATCCTGTTTAAACCGATTAATGTTTAATATAGGAAAAGTCACAAAGTTTGATCATTGTTGCTTGAACACTTTGTTGAAACCTCGGTATTTCGAACTCTCAGGGGAAACAAAAAATAGTTTGAAATAGTTTACTATTGTCCGCGGTCTCACCGGAGCGTATATAAGGAGAATCCATCATTATATATTCACTCTATTTTCTCGCACAACCCGTGGTATGTGTCATGGCAGTTGGTAGCATCTTATGGCTCAGTCTTCACCTGGTTTCATCTGTACTGATTTATCCATCCTGAACGGTCTCTCTCAGCGGTTCTCCCGCCCTTCCCTCCCTTTTTTTCAATATCCCTTTGCGGGGGCGGCGTCCGCCAGGGCTCCATTCTCATTATAGAAGTGCAGGTGAGACCGGTGAAAATAGTTTAGCGTCCTTAGGCTTATAGCACCGTAATATGAAACACATCATCAATGCACCAGGCAAACCAAGTTCGAATCACCCATACTCAAGACGAAGCCACCATACTCAAAACCAAACTGATCTCCCACACTCAAAAAACGAGGGCCCAAACTTAAAACCCGTTACCCAAACTTAACCCGTGGTGGATAGAACAAGATCGCTTTGCGTTTGAGGGACAATAAGGTAAAGCACAGATTTTTGAGGGGGTCCAGAGAAACCTATTGACTTTAGAGCAACCTAGAAATTTTTTCAGTTGAAAAAGAAAGCAAGCAGTGGATGCAGCGCCTTGGAGGAGAACCTCTGCCTAACTTCACTACAGCGCAGTTTGACCGTTCTTTCAGGCGACATGGGACATGACGTACGCCAACTGAGCCTCGGATAAAACGAGAGTGAAGGCACAACCAGAACGCAAACTATGGAGTGTTTCTCTCATATCAATGTGAGTTTTCCTGAGATACACCTCTGGCTAGCATGTAAAGTTCTTGAGCGGAAATACGGCCGGGGAGTTCATTTTGCGATTTAGAAAAACGTGCTAAAGAATGCAGTTTAGCTAGAAAAAGGCAACTGCTTGCTTGACTGTATCCTAGCTTGCAATTGCTCCACAGTAAAGTACGACTGAACTCCTAGGTAGAGGCGGGGATTCCAAGCTGCAAAGAGCGTGCAATTCTACGAAATATTTCGAAAAGTTTGACTATAATTTGAAGTCAACGGTATTAAACGATAACTAAACAACGGGCAAGCACAAGTTAAAGGTGTACACTATGCTTGCCACAGTAGGGATAGTCGTTGCAATGTACTTGTGTTTTATCCATTTCTGCCTTTCCACACAAGGAACCACAAAGTTACGAGGCGAGGCCGAGAAATGTAATTTGCTCCCTGGAAGCGCTCAGAGAAAAATCTCCAGTTCTCCTTGTGAGATTGCTTTTGCTTCTAATACGTAGTAAAATACTGGGTCGCACAGGTAAGCAGATTAAGGCGTGCATAAAATGGTTGAAGATCGACCTTGAGTGACGAGCTCGAGCAGAAAGCGACTGAAGACCTTGCATGCGCTTATAACCACACATCTGGCAAAAGTCAGTAAGCGGAAGCGAAAATAATTAGGGTGGAATGTCAGGGAACAGCTAACAAAACAAAGATACAAGCCATGCATCTGTGAAAGTTCCTATGATAAATGACAAAAACACTGCATATTTTTATTCAGGACGCAATATACATAAACCATCCGGACGATGAAAAACGTTACAAGGCAAAAATAACAATAACGGAGAAACGCCGGGAGAGATCTGTTGGAACCTTCCTTATCCCAAGCATATTTTAAAAGCTTATATACCATTGTTTCACATGGTATGAATGTCCGTGATGACATTTAGTCTGATCTCGCACTCCTTTCCTGTATTGTGACACTCTCCATGTATTACTGAAATCTGGAGCCTTGTAAAGTTTTATTTTGTAAGACCTTGTACCTGATGAAGCTAGTTTGGCTAGCTTAAATATTGTACATACGTTGTAGCCGATCAGCTTTTAATAGTCTTTGACTTTACGTCTTAGATAACAGCCATGCTATCGACATAAATGTCAACCCAGGACATTATCCAAATAGTGGCGATGTTACAATGGAGATGAGAATCAGGCCGATAATCGGAAGTGGCTACGGAAATTATTTCTCTTTTGTAAAACACCTCCATAAGAAAAAGATGAAGCATCAGAGCAAAGCTGAACATGGCGATGGCGTTCCGATCGCCAAGGGAGAAAACATCTCAACTCAGAGAACAGGAGCAAAGTTTAATAGGCCTTGAAGAGCGAGAAGCTGTAAATTACCATGTTGATTTAATTTGTAAACAAGCGGTTCGCCGGGAACAGTCCGGCAAGGCCACAGAAATGTACCTGCCAGCAGCTTTGCAGCCAGTAATACAAAAAGCATGGTATGCCAATGGAATGAAAATGATAACAACAAACAACTTTATTAACGTGTCATAGTCTTCTAGCGTGCCTAAAGGCCCATTAATCGGGGACACCTAAACAGTATGGAACCAGTGGTATGATAAACGAAAGCCGAAAGCTTCCAAACAAAGGGAATAAAAAGGACGAACTAATGTAAGGATATAGTAGAGGATATACCAGAGGGTAAAAACGAAGGTGGAAAAACTTGAACAAGCAGACAAGACATAAATTGGTAGATTTGACAAATTTATTATGCAAAAGGAACAAATACAAGCAATGAGATAAACACAATAGGGATGTTGGGCCAGAAACAGAAGATGCCGTACTTCGCCGAACGTTGAAGGCTGAAACCAACCACGAGGCGGGCTGGGCTGGGCTAGGCGGGGCCAGGCACACCGCAAACTCCAGAACGAGGGTCACGCAAGCTCTTGTCAAGCTTAGTCAGGCCTCCATAACTTTACCATAATTGTGGTGCGAGAAAAGGGCCAGGAAATAAGCTCTGAATTGGTCGTTGGGATTGCCCAAACTGACGCAGGCTAAACTCCTGGAGAACGATTGAAAAGTGAATTTCTCGCCATGGGCCTTTGAGGCACAGCTTGCGAGCTCTTCCGCCAAGCGCAGGGCCTCATACTTATCAAAATCTGAGCCGCTCTTGATAACCAAGGCACTGATCTTGCGGAATAGCATTTCAGCAGAAAACTTGTTCAGGTGCTAGCTCCAAAACTCAGTTAAAGCGGGCCTTAAGAGACTCTGCAACATTACCTTCACAACCAGCAATAAAGGGTTAGGAAGGAAGCAGGATAAATGGCAAAAGGGAAAATATAAAAACTGAAATCACGGGAAAACAGGTGTAAAACCGTGTAACTCTGTTCACGAAGCAAAACGTTGAAAGAAAACATCTAACAAAATGAAAATACAGGCCGCCATTCCCCGGGGTTTGAAGAATACGTTTGAAGACTGAAAATAAACATAAGGGAAAACAGATCCTAAAGTCGGTAAAAAATGCCTAACACCTAAGAGACTAATACCCGGGGAATGGCGGCCCTAGCGCCCGGTAATCCGAGAGGGTGTAAGTCACCCCTCTAGGCACCACCATTGGAAAAGCGAACTAAATTTGAGAGAAAATCTAGGTTGACCCATCCCAAGGAAAAAATATACAGTCGGAATAAGCGAGTCAAAATAAGGGAGCCAAACCGTTAACTACAGTAAAACGGGACTAATAATTACCCCGCAAAGATAAAGAAAATAGCAAACAAAATATTGCACTAATAAACAAGCGGGAAACTGTAAAGTCGCCAAAGAATAACCCGCGAAAATAGAACTCTTAACCAACAATAAATAAAACAAGCGGGACCTTTTGTTAACCGCGAAAATAAAACTTGTGGGACCAAACTGTTAAACCAACAATAAATAAAACAAGCGGGACCTTCTGTTAACCCGCGAAAATAAAACTTGTGGGACCAAACTGTTAACCCACACTAGAACGATTTCACATAAGCCGATTTTTCTATGCTAATGAGTACCATTACATGCTGATGTAGAGGAACAATAGAGAATTCCGTGCGCTGAAATAAACTATTGTGTAAGATTCGAATTTGTGTAGATACCAGCGTGTAATATACGTTTGGTGCGTGTGGTACGTACACAAATTCGAATTTTAAACAATAGTTTATTTCAGCGCACCAAATTCTCTATTGTTCCTCTACATTAGCATTTAATGGTACTCATTAGCATATAAAAATCGACTTATGCGAAATCGTTCTACACAAACAAGCGGGACCTTCTGTTAACCCGCGCAAAAATAAAACTTCGTGGGACGAACTGTTAACCCACAATAAACATTTTAGCGGGACCTTCTATTAACCCGCGCAAAAATAAAACTTCGTGGGACGAACTGTTAACCCACAATAAACATTTTAGCGGGATCTTCTGTTTAACCGCGCATAAATAAAACTTTCGTGGGACGAACTGTTAACCCACAATAAACATTTTAGCGGGACCTTCTGTTAACCCGCGCAAAAAAAACTTCGTGGGACGAACTGTTAACCCACAGTGATAAACAAACGGAACTTTTGTTACCCCGCAAAAAATATACATTCGGGGGACAAAAACTGTAAACCCATAATAAACAAGTGGGAACAAAACCAAAGATGTTGAACTGAAGCAAAACTGCCCAAAAAACCTGCAAAACAAAACAAAAGGAAAGACCCATGGGACCGATGTGGAAAACAAAAGTAGGGGCGAGTGATAAATAAAAACTATGACATGCGAAAAACACGTGAACAAAAAAGGCATGCCGTAATGAAGACAAACGAGCAAAACAACGAGATAAAAACAAACTTAAACGGCAAAATATAAAATAGCTAGCAAGAAAAAGACGAAAAATAAACCAAGCCCAACGCGAATGAACTAATAAAAAGACAGAAATACAAAGGCGCACGGTCAAGGGAGGTAAAGGAGGAGGACAAGGGCAAACTGAAATACCTCAAGTTGCTCAGGCGAAGGTTGTAGCTGATCCAGTTGCGTGTAAAAACTGCTTGAGCGGCATAAATGGCGCCTTGGTAAGCACGAAGCCTCTAAATGACAGGTTCCAGACGTGCGTCAGCCATAAAGAAGGGCACAAACTTTGAAATTTAGGCCTCGAAGTCTTACGGTTTATAGCGAGTTGGGAAGAACAGATAAACATGTGCACAGAACACGGGTGTGTGAGAAAAGAGAGTGAATATATAATGAAGGATTCTCCTTATATACGCTCCGGTGAGACCGCTGACAATAGCGGGGGTTCAAAATAACGAGGTTCAACTGTAAACGAAGAAAATAATCATAGAAAATAAAAAGAACTCACATCATTCCTTTCTGAATGCACACGTGCACTGGTTACAGTGATGGTCAGAAGCAGGCCAAGGATCGCAAGTTTCCACATGTTTCCCCAGCTTTCGTAGGCAAAAAGTAGTCAAAAAATAACAAATAAATTAAACCCGTTAATATTTTTGGCTGTATTTGTCATTCGGTGGCGTACGATAACCTTACCGGTTATACATGTATATCCTTGCATCAAAGCCCCCAACGGATCATTTCGGTGAAATATATCTGTTCCGTGAAGGCCTATATAACAGGCTCAGATATAAAATATCACCTCGAACTTTCGTCGTACTATGATTTGGGTACAAGGCGATTCAAATGATTTTCACGGAGCCATCAATCCACAGGAATTAAGAAAATAAGTCTCTTTATATTGGAATAAACAGCGGAATAATAATAATAATAATAATAATAATAATAATAATAATAGTAAGAAGAAGAAGAAGAAGAAGAAGTAGAAGAAGAAGAAGAAGAAGAAGAAGAAGAAGAAGTAGAAGAAAAAGAAGAAGAAGAAGAAGAAGAAAAAGAAGAAGAAGAAAAAGAAGAAAAAGAAGAAGTAGAAGAAGAAGAAGAAGAAGAAGAAGAAGAAGAAAAAAGAAGAAAAAGAAGCAGAAGAAGAAGAAGAAGAAAAAATACTTTTATAGCGCCAAAATCCAGTCCAATGGCACTTTACATAATTAAAACGAAGATAAAGATAAATTGTGGGTTTGAAATGTTTTTGACCCTTGCGATATGCTTGCTTTAAAAGAGCTTTGAATCTTATCTCAGTTTTCTAAAAAGGCGTCCAAAATAGAGAAAAATATCTTCGTCAGGCTTAAGGTTTATCATGCCTTTAATGGGTAAACCAATTGGAAGACAAGTTATTATATTATTTCAAATCTATGCTTCGATCTGTATGGATGTTAACGACCACCAGAGGTTGGAGTACGCAACATGGGGACATGATAAAGGCACTTAAGATTAAACTTTAATTCATTATCTTGAACACTATGTTTCAATTTTCATGTCTCCAAGAAAGAGCAAAACAGTCATTAAGGTGGCTTATCTTGCTTTGCAAGGGCATACCTTCCCGAATTTGAACGGCTGATACTTCACAGTCAGAGCACCGTCTGCCTAGCTATTTCACCCATTTACTAGAAATACGATGAACTTTCCAAAAAGGTAGGTTTGATTAACATCGGACCATAGCAACGCAGCGATGACGTCATACATTTTACAGGCATTTTTCTCGACATCTCGACCTAAACTTGTGAAACAACCTAATGTCTCTTGTAGCATAGATGTAGTTCTTCAAGACTACACATTTTTAAAGCTCCTTTAAATTCGCATGACGCGTCATGCTTTGCAGTTCCTCAAATAGATCAGTCAGCTGAATCCAGAATAGTACTTTGTAGTTACAGTACCTTCACGTTCATGACGCTTACAGCTAAACTTTACATCCTTTAATTTGGCTCGTCGCTGTTGCCTTTTGAAGTAGAGACAAATCATGTACGCATATAAACCCTGAGCTTATCATTTCTTCGTGGGCTTTATTTTATGTGGAGAGCCTAATCAATGGATGCTACGCTTCAACTAGCCTGTTCACAGACGTTCAATTTTTTTTCGTAACTTACGAAAAAAAATTGAACGTCTGTGAACAGGCTACGCTTCAACATACCCGACCACGCGGAGTTCGCAACATGAAAACTGTTTTCACAAAATCTGACTTCTGGTAATTTGGAATCGGGAAATATGATAAAGGAATAAAGGAACTTAAGACAGTATCTTGAACACTATATTTCAATTTGAGTGTCTACAAGAAAGAGCCAAACAATCATTGATTAAATGGACGCGTCAAAGAGAGCAGTCAGTTGAATCTAGAATATGCTTAGTTGTTTCCCGTACTATTAAACATTTACCAGACGGCATGTTTAAAAATACCTTCACTTTGATAATGGCGGTTACAGATAAGCCTTAATAATAATAATTTGTTGACTTAAATATCAAGAATATCAAGGGTATTCTCCACTAATTGTCCATAGCGCTTTACATTAAGCCTTGCAATTTTAAATTTTAATCCTCGCTGTTGTCTTTGAAGTGGAGACAAAGCATGTCTAGTGCTGATACAAAACGGGCTTTATTTTTTTTGGAGGGCTTATCATTTGGGAGAATTGGGATACCTCGATTCAACTTCCATTCGGTGATAAAAACAGTGGACGAAGTGACTTCTCGGGGGCGACATTTCACGAGCCCTCATTTGGTATTTGTTCCCCTGGAGCGAAATCTTACTTCTTAGATGAAGGTATTGATACGTGAGCCTCTTTCTGCCTACAACAGCTCGACTAGTTATAATTGAGTTGTACTGGCTCCAGTAACGAGCACAAGGTAAAGGGGCTTTCTGCATTTGTGGTTGATTAACTTCGCGCAGAAATCAATACGAATGAATTACATAAAGTCTATGAATATATAGGAGTTAAATTGTGAGTTCCAAATGATTTTGACCCTAGTGATGCGCGTATGCTTGTTTTAGAATCACAGGTTTCTTACCTCTGTTTTCCCAAAAGGCATCGAAAATCTTCGTTACTCTTCGAGTGATACAAGTTAATGATAGGGAGACGAAGATGAAGCACTTACAAAGATCACTTTCTCACGCCCTTGCATGCATGGTAAACCAATTGGAAGCCAAGTTATTTTAATAACATTAGCTCATACATTTCAGGAAGCTCGATTGGCTAACACGGAATTCATCTTCTACAACATTAATTACTTTCAAAACAATACAGGTTGATAACAGTTTAAGGTGGCCCGCGGGTATTTATCGGGCTGACAGGTCCTTTTTTAAAACGCGCTTTTGAACCGGAAAACGTAAAGCGATTTCTATAATTTTTCAGAATCTGATAAAAGAATCCCAAAATAATATAAAATGATAAATTTTGTGGCGATCAACTCGATTTGTTTCAGTTATAAGAGGTTTTCCGTAGCCTTCCTTTTTATTAAAATGCGATTATTTTTCATACGCCACGGTGAATTTTTTTTGTAATGACCTCAAACAGCTGGTAAACAGTTTAAGTTTACTCACAGCAAGTTACATGATAATCCGTACCGTAGATTTCCCAAACGAGCGACCTGCTAATTTTGCTATTTTAAAAAACTGCTCTGTTGTTGCGTCTGTCGCAATTGCCGCATAAATGTCCATATCTATACTGACCCAGTACCCACACTTTTTAAGGTTGATATCACTTAAAACTTTTGGGTAAAATTCTAAAAGATCGGAGACTTACATAAAATATTAGCAGTCAATAAAGATGGAGGGTTTTTTGCCGAATGATTGAGAAAAATAAACAAATTATATAATTTCAACTTACAAAAAATTTCTCAATTTGTTTTGCATTCTTTTCAAGCAGGAGCTAGAACAGGATATTTCAAAGGTCCCTACCAATTATTAGCATGTTTCCAACGTACGGTTTGAAGAATTTACAACGCAAAGTCAGGTAGGTACGTACTTTTTCCTTTCCAAGTCCTCGTCGCTTAGAAAACCCCGCATGGTATATTAGATTATTCAGTGTTGTTGGGCTTCAGGTGTCAAGTTCAAATTCTTCACGATTTTCTGCCGCTTGGGAATCACACGTTCAAAAATAGTTATATATTTAACATTAATGGCGGCACTTTATTTCAGAAAGTGCGATTCCCAAGCGGCAAAAAATCGTGAAGAATTTGAACTTGACACCTGAAGCCCAACAACACTGAATAATCTAATATACCATGCGGGGTTTTCTAAGCGACGAGAACTTGGAAAGGAAAAAGTACCTAACTCCGATCTTTTAGAATTTTACCCAAAAGTTTTAAGTGATATCAACCTTTAAAAAAAGTGTGGGTACTGGGTCAGTATAGATATGGACATTTATGCGGCAATTGCGACAGACGCAACAACAGAGCAGTTTTAATAGCAAAATTAAGAGGTCGCTCGTTTGGGACATCTACGGTACCGATTATCATGTAACTTGCTGTGAGTAAACTTAAACTGTTTACCAGCTGTTTGAGGTCATTACAAAAAAATTCACCGTGGCGTATGAAAAATAATCGCATTTTAATAAAAACGAACGCTACGGAAAACCTCTTATAACTGAAACAAATCGAGTTTGATCGCCACAAAATTTATCATTTTATATTATTTTAGGATTCTTTTATCAGATTCTGAAAAATTATAGAAATCGCTTTACGTTTTCCGGTTCAAAAGCGCGTTTTAAAATTAACAAAGACTAACGCAGGTCGCAATATTATTTCTGTTCAACGCTTATTAGAACAAAACCTGAACAGGTACTAGTTACGGTTGATGAATCGGAACATCACCCTGCAACTCGGAAACGAAAGGAACCAAAACAATAATTTCTACCTTTATAAGTAAGTAAAGGGGCATTCTGCATTTTGTGGTTGATTCACTTCGCGCGGCAATCAATGCAATCTGCATGAATTAAAAAAAGTCTCTCTTTGGAGATAAATTTTGAGTTCCAAATGCTCTTGACTCTAGCGATATGCGTATGCTTGTTTAAGAATAACTTTGAATTGCCAGTTTCTTACCTCCGTTTTTTTTAGAAAAGCGTCCAAAATACATTTTTTTCGTGGGTTTTATTTTTATAGAGGGCTTATTATTTCATGGAATGGGGATACGTCAACTTCCATTCGGTGATCAGAAAAACAGCGGTCGAAGTGACTTCTCAGAAATGGCATTTCACGCGCCCTCATCTGGTATTTGTTCCCCCTGAACTATAAAGGGCAGGAACAAAAACTTATTGCTAAGATGCTGCACAAATTTTCGTTAATAACCAGCTAAGGTGTCCTGTATATACAGTATAGATTAACGCTGAACTATCAGAGACTGAACATTTCCGTTTTGTTACTACCGTTGTTGATTTAGTTAATATTTAATTTCTGTTTCGTGGCTGCTAGCCGCTTTAGTTGTTTCGTCATTGTTTAGGAATGTAGAGATTATATTTCCGATAAGCACGTTTTCAGGAGTCGAGTCACGTGTATCGAGGAGACGCTCGGAGCTAAAACCAGGAGGGTCCAGGAGTATTTGGAGCTATTTCTCTGGAGTTTCCCACGCCCGGAGTGTAGATCAGATGTAAGTCGTTTCTTTACCTTTTCCTTTTTTACAGTTTTATTGATTTTCATTTTATAGCTTGTCATTCCGTGTTCTTTTTTGACTCAAACAATCGTCTATTCATTTCTAGTTTTTACCGTAAGTGATGTACAGCGGCTCAGCCTGCCACAATAAACCTCGTTGAATCTCGCTGACTGTTGTGTGTTACTTTGGTTAACCTGGCGAACTCCGGTGTGCAACACCTCGTGTCTGTCACATCGGGAACGCGACAGTAAATAGACTGTTCACAGTCCCTCTATTTTTTGCGCCATTCCCCACGCCCCGTATACCAGGGGAGTTTTGTCCTCTCCCCAGATTTCGCTCGCCAAATAATCCAAAATGGCGGCTCCACGATCGATCGTGACGGCGCGACGATTTCAGCGCAAAAAATAGAGGGACTGTGAACAGTCTAGACAGTAACAAATCTGGTGCTGTTTTGGAGGAAAACATTTGAGCGAGGACGATCGGCAGACGATCAAGAAGTAAATAATGATCTAGGAAAGAGATCGAGAACTCTGTCCCAAAAGGGATTACAATATGCTGTCGAAGAGAAAACGCAGACAAGCAATTACCATTCACAGACGACTTCGAGAAGTAATAAGATCCGTTGAGGAGGCCGATAATGGCCGTATTACCGATAGTGTTTTGAGTGATCTTGTGACCACCGCTGAACAATTTAAAGCCATATTACAAGAGTTACAAAGCCTCTACGAGGAAGACAAATATAATGATGTTGAAGATAAAGCGTCCCTCGCCGACGAGCAGTTTATGATAACACTAAACCACGCTTACGTTCTAATAGATGAAATAAAAATTAGTCAATCCGACAAATTGTTGGAAACACGCTCTCGTAAATCTCGTCACTCGCTCAGCAGTAGATCCTTGCTATCCACTTCGGGAAAGCAGTATTAAGCATAATATGCGAAAAAATTCCTTCTAACATAATGTGATTTTTGAAGCGAATCGTGCGTTCTATTATTGTGGGCGTGGAAGCGAAACGTTCCGCTTCCACTGCTAATGGCGGCAAGGAAGCGAAACGTCTCGCTTCCCCACCCACAACATATATTTCTATTGTTGAGGAGAAAGAAGCGAGATGTTTCGCTTCCAACGGCCAATGGGCGGCAAGAAGCGAAACGTCTCGCTTCCACGCCCACAATATATATATATCATTTGTCGAGGAGAAAGAAGCGAGATGGTCCGCTTCCAACAGCCAATGGGCGGCAAGAAGCTACTCATTGTATTCACAATGTCGTCCGCCACATCGAGATTGACCAGCATCGTTGAATCTTTCAATCTGTGAATGGTAATTGCTTGTCTGCGTTTCTCTTCGACAGCATATTGTAATCCCTTTTGGGACAGAGTTCTCGATCTCTTTCCTAGATCATTATTTACTTCTTGATCGTCTGCCGATCGTCCTCGCTTAAATGTTTTCCTCCAAAACAGCACCAGATTTGTTACTGTCTAGACTGTTCACAGTCCCTCTATTTTTTGCGCTGAAATCGTCGCGCCGTCACGATCGATCGTGGAGCCGCCATTTTGGATTATTTGGCGAGCGAAATCTGGGGAGAGGACAAAACTCCCCTGGTATACGGGGCGTGGGGAATGGCGCAAAAAATAGAGGGACTGTGAACAGTCTATTTACTGTCGCGTTCCCGATGTGACAGACACGAGGTGTTGCACACCGGAGTTCGCCAGGTTAACCAAAGTAACACACAACAGTCAGCGAGATTCAACGAGGTTTATTGTGGCAGGCTGAGCCGCTGTACATCGCTTACGGTAAAAACTAGAAATGAATAGACGATTGTTTGAGTCAAAAAAGAACACGGAATGACAAGCTATAAAATGAAAATCAATAAAACTGTAAGAAAGGAAAAGGTAAAGAAACGACTTACATCTGATCTACACTCCGGGCGTGGGAAACTCCAGAGAAATAGCTCCAAATACTCCTGGACCCTCCTGGTTTTAGCTCCGAGCGTCTCCTCGATATGACTCGATATGACTCGACTCCTGAAAACGTGCTTATGAAATATAATCTCTACATTCCTAAACAATGACGAAACAGTAAAGCGGCTAGCAGCCACGAAACAGAAATTAAATATTAACTAAATCAACAACGGTAGTAACAAAACGGAAATGTTCAGTCTCTGATAGTTCAGCGTTAATCTACACTGTATATCTGTCTAAATTTTACAAAACGTACCTGAAGGAAATGGCTAAATTTATTCAATTTACAAAGGTTTTATGGGCGGCAGTAGCTATAGGGGGGAGGTTATTCGCCCTAGTTGGCATCACATCTGCCTGCTAATGTTTCAATAATCTTTTTCAGTAATGGTTTAGTACACCCCCCAATCCCCCCCCCCCCCCCCCCCACCCACCCTGGTGTTAAGTTTCCCTTAGCTTAGTGTCCACGCCCAATATTGATTTACTCTCTCGGCCCCATTCTTCTCCGATAGGAACGAAATGTAAACGGCTGTTGATTTGAATCTCAGTAGCGCGCGCGGATTCGGAGAAGCGAGCCGATTTGTAGCTTTCTGTATTGCTGTCTAAAAAAGTGCACTGGAGGACATCATTAAGTCCAGAGAAGGTGGAAGTCTTACGATTAGCTGGTTATGCGTCGGCTATTATCCTACCTCAAACGAATCCGTTAACGGGTTGACAATTTCTTGGTTGTTTGAGGTAACGATAATGCGGGCTTTTTTTAGACAGCAGAAGACTTTAGCCACATCAATTAGGGCTTGGATATGGAATTAAGCGGACATTTCTAGGCGTTCCTAACGTGATTTGGCTTGAAATGTTCTGTGGCTAAAGTCTTATAAAAAATCTGTTGATATAACGGAAGGCTGGCTTCCCCTCTTCACGGCCGCTTTTCACATCCGGGGTATTGGTTAAAATGGCGTACAAACAGCAAAGTTCGCAGCCGCGAAGAATGGCTTCAAGTTGACTTCAAGCGCTCATGTGAGTAAAAAATTTTCGTTTGATGAGTTTTAGCAGTTCACGTGGGTAGATATTTCTGTGATTTGTCGGTGCTAAGCTATTTGATAGCGTGGGTTCCGGTGTTTTGAAATTGACATTAGCCATATGACGTATCGAACACTCTCTCAGTCTCTCTGCTACATATTTAAAATGAGTCAGTGTTGCTTTTAATCCTGAATGTTTAGGAATTAATTCTTCGTCCATGTGTAAGGTTCTTTTCCAGTTCATTTGAGGCGATGTATCGCTTTAGAAAGCTTCAAGTCAGCTCTCCGAATTACAGTTTTGGTTTGATTTCCTTGGTATCACATTTCATGTTGCAAGCATTTTAATTAAATTGTAGAACTCACGATACAATAACAATGCTGTAAATTTAGTATGCTTGGTCTAAAAAGACATACGATAGAGTAATTTCACGTTATTTGACCTCTTATTAGCCGCTATTAAAAGCTCTGTTTGCATGAAATCTATAGTTTTGTATGAAATTTCGGGAGGTACCTTTTATCAAATTTAGACAGATATACAGGACACCTTAGCTGGTTATTAACGAAAATTTGTGCAGCATCTTAGCAATAAGTTTTTGTTCCTGCCCTTTATAAGTTCAGGGGGAACAAATACCAGATGAGGGCGCGTGAAATGCCATTTCTGAGAAGTCACTTCGACCGCTGTTTTTCTGATCACCGAATGGAAGTTGACGTATCCCCATTCCATGAAATAATAAGCCCTCTATAAAAATAAAACCCACGAAAAAAATGTATTTTGGACGCTTTTCTAAAAAAAACGGAGGTAAGAAACTGGCAATTCAAAGTTATTCTTAAACAAGCATACGCATATCGCTAGAGTCAAGAGCATTTGGAACTCAAAATTTATCTCCAAAGAGAGACTTTTTTTAATTCATGCAGATTGCATTGATTGCCGCGCGAAGTGAATCAACCACAAAATGCAGAATGCCCCTTTACTTACTTATAAAGGTAGAAATTATTGTTTTGGTTCCTTTCGTTTCCGAGTTGCAGGTTGATGTTCCGATTCATCAACCGTAACTAGTACCTGTTCAGGTTTTGTTCACTTAGCCGTAAACTGTTCTTGTCAGATCTTAACTGTAATAAGCATTGACTGACTGTAATTGCAACCTGCGTTAGCCGCCCGCGGGTATTTATCGGGCTGACAGGTCCTTTTTTAAAACGCGCTGCTTTTGAACCGGAAAAACGTAAAGCGATTTCTATAATTTTTCAGAATCTGATAAAAGAATCCTAAAATAATATAAAATGATAAATTTTGTGGCGATCAAACTCGATTTGTTTCAGTTATAAGAGGTTTTCCGTAGCCTTCCTTTTTATTAAAATGCGATTATTTTTCATACGCCACGGTGAATTTTTTTGTAATGACCTCAAACAGCTGGTAAACAGTTTAAGTTTACTCACAGCAAGTTACATGATAATCCGTACCGTAGATTTCCCAAACGAGCGACCTCTTAATTTTGCTATTTTAAAAAACTGCTCTGTTGTTGCGTCTGTCGCAATTGCCGCATAAATGTCCATATCTATACTGACCCAGTACCCACACTTTTTAAGGTTGATATCACTTAAAACTTTTGTGTAAAATTCTAAAAGATCGGAGACTTACATAAAATATTTGCAGTCAATAAAGATGGAGGGTTTTTGCCGAATGATTGAGAAAAATAAACAAATTATATAATTTCAACTTGCAAAAATGTCTCGATTTGTTTTGCATTCTTTTCAAGCAGGAGCTAGAACAGGATATTTCAAAGGTCCGTACCAATTTTTAGCGTGTTTCCAACGTACGGTTTGAAGAATTTACAACGCAAAGTCAGGTACTTTTGCCTTTCCAAGTTCTCGTCGCTTTGAAAACCCCGCATGGTATATTAGATTATTCAGTGTTGTTGGGCTTCAGGTGTCAAGTTCAAATTCTTCACGATTTTCTGCCGCTTGGGAATCACACGTTAAAAATAGTTTAACTATTTTTTAATATATATTTAACATTAATGGCGGCACTTTATTTTAGAAAGTGCGATTCCCAAGCGGCAAAAAATCGTGAAGAATTTGAACTTGACACCTGAAGCCCAACAACACTGAATAATCTAATATACCATGCGGGGTTTCAAAGCGACGAGAACTTGGAAAGGCAAAAGTACCTGACTTTGCGTTGTAAATTCTTCAAACCGTACGTTGGAAACACGCTAAAAATTGGTAGGGACCTTTGAAATATCCTGTTCTAGCTCCTGCTTGAAAAGAATGCAAAACAAATCGAGAAATTTTTTGTAAGTTGAAATTATATAATTTGTTTATTTTTCTCAATCATTCGGCAAAAAACCCTCCATCTTTATTGACTGCTAATATTTTATGTAAGTCTCCGATCTTTTAGAATTTTACACAAAAGTTTTAAGTGATATCAACCTTAAAAAGTGTGGGTACTGGGTCAGTATAGATATGGACATTTATGCGGCAATTGCGACAGTCGCAACAACAGAGCAGTTTTTAATAGCAAAATTAAGAGGTCGCTCGTTTGGGAAATCTACGGTACGGATTATCATGTAACTTGCTGTGAGTAAACTTAAACTGTTTACCAGCTGTTTGAGGTCATTACAAAAAAATTCACCGTGGCGTATGAAAAATAATCGCATTTTAATAAAAAGGAAGGCTACGGAAAACCTCTTATAACTGAAACAAATCGAGTTGATCGCCACAAAAGTTATCATTTTATATTATTTTAGGATTCTTTTATCAGATTCTAAAAAATTATAGAAATCGCTTTACGTTTTCCGGTTCAAAAGCGCGTTTTAAAAAAGGACCTGTCAGCCCGATAAATACCCGCGGGCCACCTTAAACTGTTATCAACCTGTATTGTTTTGAAAGTAATTAATGTTGTAGAAGATGAATTCCGTGTTAGCCAATCGAGCTTCCTGAAATGTATGAGCTAATGTTATTAAAATAACTTGGCTTCCAATTGGTTTACCATGCATGCAAGGGCGTGAGAAAGTGATCTTTGTAAGTGCTTCATCTTCGTCTCCCCATCATTAAGCTTGTATCACTCGAAGAGTAACGAAGATTTTCGACGCCTTTTGGGAAAACAGAGGTAAGAAACCTGTGATTCTAAAACAAGCATACGCGCATCACTAGGGTCAAAATCATTTGGAACTCACAATTTAACTCCTATATATTCATAGACTTTATGTAATTCATTCGTATTGATTTCTGCGCGAAGTGAATCAACCACAAATGCAGAAAGCCCCTTTACCTTGTGCTCGTTACTGGAGCCAGTACAACTCAGTTATAACTAGTCGAGCTGTTGTAGGCAGAAAGAGGCTCACGTATCAATACCTTCATCTAAGAATTAAGTGATTTCGCTCCGGGGGAACAAATACCAAATGAGGGCTCGTGAAATGTCGCCCCCGAGAAGTCACTTCGTCCACTGTTTTTTATCACCGAATGGAAGTTGAATCGAAGTATCCCAATTCTCCCAAATGATAAGCCAGGGGCACCCAACAGATCGTTTCGGTGTAATATCTGTTCGGAAGGCCTCTAATCGCCTAGGATATTCGGTTAGGGAAATGTCATCTCTGGCGAACTTTCTTAATATAGGAAAATTAATGCTTTTGTTTTCGGAGAGATAAAAATGTCGCTTTGGTTACAAAAATAGATCAGCTAGGATTTTCGGAAAGGCAAAATCAGCTCATAAATTCGGGTAAAAGATTTCAATCCCTAAAATTTTCTGAAGTTTGAAAGTTCAGCTAACGTATCCGAACATATACATTTTTCTTAGCGTTTAAAAATAAGCTATTGAACTGCACAAAAAGCATAGTTATAACTTAAAAACGACGTTCCGACACCAACAGGAAAATTTTGTCGTTGGGTGCCCCTGATAAGCCCTCCAAAAAAAATAAAGCCCGTTTTGTATCAGCACTAGACATGCTTTGTCTCCACTTCAAAGACAACAGCGAGGATTAAAATGTAAAATTGCAAGGCTTAATGTAAAGCGCTATGGACAATTAGTGGAGAATACCCTTGATATTCTTGATATTTAAGTCAACAAATTATTATTAAGGCTTATCTGTAACCGCCATGATCAAAGTGAAGGTATTTTTAAACATGCCGTCTGGTAAATGTAGATTAATCTGACTGCTCTCTTTGAGGAACTGCGAAGCACGACGAGCCCATTTAATCATTGGTTTGCTCTTTCTTGGAGATATGTAAATTGAAACATAGTGTTCAAGATACTGTCTTAAGTTCCTTTATTCCTTTATCATATTTCCCGATTCCAAATTACCAGAAGTCAGATTTTGTGAAAACAGTTTTCATGTTGCGAACTCCGCGTGGTCGGGTATGTTGAAGCGTAGCCTGTTCACAGACGTTCAATTTTTTTTCGTAAGTTACGAAAAAAAATTGAACGTCTGTGAACAGGCTAGTTGAAGCGTAGCATCCATTGATTAGGCTCTCCACATAAAATAAAGCCCACGAAGAAATGATAAGCTCAGGGTTTATATGCGTACATGATTTGTCTCTACTTCAAAAGGCAACAGCGACGAGCCAAATTAAAGGATGTAAAGTTTAGCTGTAAGCGTCATGAACGTGAAGGTACTGTAACTACAAAGTACTATTCTGGATTCAGCTGACTGATCTATTTGAGGAACTGCAAAGCATGACGCGTCATGCGAATTTAAAGGAGCTTTAAAAATGTGTAGTCTTGAAGAACTACATCTATGCTACAAGAGACATTAGGTTGTTTCACAAGTTTAGGTCGAGATGTCGAGAAAAATGCCTGTAAAATGTATGACGTCATCGATGCGTTGCTATGGTCCGATGGCAGTCAAACCTACTTTTTTTGGAAAGTTCATCGTATTTCTAGTAAATGGGTGAAATAGCTAGGCAGATGGTGCTCTGACAGTGAAGTATCGGCCGTTCAAATTCGGGAAGGTATGCCCTTGCAAAGCAAGATAAGCCACCTTAATCACTGTTTTGCTCTTTCTTGGAGACATAAAATTGAAACATAGTGTTCAAGATAATGAATTAGAGTTTAATCTTAAGTGCCTTTATCATGTCCCCATGTTGCGTACTCCAACCTCTGGTGATCGTTAACATCCATACAGATCGAAGCATAGATTTGAAATAATATAATAACTTGTCTTCCAATTGGTTTACCCATTAAAGGCGTGATAAACCTTAAGACTGACGAAGATATTTTTCTCTATTTTGGACGCCTTTTTAGAAAACTGAGATAAGATTCAAAGCTCTTTTAAAGCAAGCATATCGCAAGAGTCAAAAACATTTCAAACCCACAATTTATCTTTATCTTCGTTTTAATTATGTAAAGCGCCATTGGACTTTAGGATTTTGGCGCTATAAAAGTATTTCTTCTTCTTCTGCTTCTTCTTCTTTTTCTTCTTCTTCTTCTTCTTCTTCTTCTTCTTCTTCTTCTTCTTCTTCTTCTTCTACTACTTCTTCTTCTTCTTCTTCTTCTTCTTCTTCTACTACTTCTTCTTCTTCTTCTTCTTCTTCTACTACTTCTTCTTCTTCTTCTTCTTCTTCTTCTTCTTCTTCTTCTTCTTCTTCTTCTTACTATTATTATTATTATTATTATTCTGCTGTTTATTCCAATATAAAGAGACTTATTTTCTTAATTCCTGTGGATTGATGGCTCCGTGAAAATCATTTGAATCGCCTTGTACCCAAATCATAGTACGACGAAAGTTCGAGGTGATATTTTATATCTGAGCCTGTTATATAGGCCTTCACGGAACAGATATATTTCACCGAAATGATCCGTTGGGGGCTTTGATGCAAGGATATACATGTATAACCGGTAAGGTTATCGTACGCCACCGAATGACAAATACAGCCAAAAATATTAACGGGTTTAATTTATTTGTTATTTTTAGACTACTTTTTGCCTACGAAAGCTGGGGAAACATGTGGAAACTTGCGATCCTTGGCCTGCTTCTGACCATCACTGTAACCAGTGCACGTGTGCATTCAGAAAAGAATGATGTGAGTTATTTTTAGTTTCTATGATTATTTTCTTCGTTTACAGTTGAACCTCGTTATTTTGAACCTCGCTATTTCAAACTATTTTTTGTTTCCCCTGAGAGTTCGAAATACCGAGGTTCAACAAAGTGTTCAAGCAACAATGATCAAACTTTGTGACTTTTCCTATTAAACATTAATCGGTTTAAACAGGATGGTTAGTTTGTTTACTCCCTGACACATGTCAGCTATAACAACCCCCTCCACCCCCGAGCGGGGAGGTGACTCTCTTCATGGCATATCGCTTAGCCTCACCACGATCACAGGGTCCAGAGGAGTTCAATTTTATCGTACAAAACACGCTTTGAACATCTTACTTTGTGAACTAAATCCTTGCTTTGTGCAATAAAAATCCTGAATCCAATTTGAACCGTTTTCTGTTTCCCTATTTGCCGTATCCTTTCGATCGAACGGCTTGCCTGTTCGTTAGAATATTTGTACGCCATGTTTTTTTTTACTTCGCAAACCCGCGGCCGCAGTTATCTTCGGGCTGCGGTACTATATATATATTTCGCAATCGTAACGCAATATGTACTGCGACGTTACTTCAAATATCAAATTGAACTCCTCTGTACCCTGTGTTAGGGTGTTCCATTTCAAATTTTCACAGTAACTACATATTATGGTACCCCTTAGGGGTTATTTAAAGTTCTCAAAGTACGCTTTATCAGTAGACCCCCAAAAATGATTCTAATAATAATTCTGGTACCTTTTAGGGTATTTCAGTTTTCAAGATTTCCGACGAGCGCACCCCCGTCACCTTTATGTAGGAGTCCCCCCCCCCCCCCCCCCCCCCGCCCCCCTTTGCGGGATAATAACATTGTACCAGAGACCTCTGATTGTACTAATATTTTTGTGGGGTTTTATTTTATGCTCTGATTGGCTGAGACATAATAGTTTTAGGACTAGATTCTCATAGACCGGTATCGTCTATGTTTCAGGTCGGACCTGTAGAAGTTGACAAAGCGATGCTGAATGACCTTTACACCAAGATGACATCATCACACGAAAAGTATAGTTATGCCACCATGATGATCAAAGACAAAAAAGTTGTTATTGACGAACTGGGAGCTGCACAAGCTACATTTGATCCAGCCGAGAATGAGAAACTCTTCAATGAAATGAAAGCACGAACTGCCTCCAAGACACGATTCATTTTCTTTAATTTCCAAATCCTAAGACCAAGCGGACACAAAACACAAGATATAGCATACATCTTTTGGTAGGTTTTATTTTTACGTTGCTTCTTACACAGTTGTTGTTGTTGTTGTTGTTGTTTTTAATACTCCTGCACCATAAAACATGTTGTTCCGAGACGATCAGTTGACTAGAATTGAAAGGTAGCACGCGACATGTCAATATTTTATAACCAGTCCAATAAACCGTTCGACAGCAAACTGTATTTTAGCCTGCGTCGCAGACGAACTTACCGACGGTTGAGTTCGTCCGCGACGCAGGCTAACTGTATTTCCGCGAGTCCAAACGTGCCTATTTCCACCGAAATGCTAGTTTCTGGCCAGCAATAGCGAACCGAAATAATGAATTCAGTCATTTAGACTGTGAGCTAACAAGGAGTTTTTTTCTTGCAGGATGGACGCGGGCAAGGTCAGAATCTTTGAGAAGCCTCTTTACGCAAGTACAAATAATGTCGTGGAGAAAGCAATTACTGCATTTACTGATCATGACCTGAGTGTCCCCTATTTCAGATGTCCAGACGCTTTTCCATTCGACTACTCAGCCCTTCAGGCGGAAATGATCAAACTAGCACTGAAAGGCGCTTTGTAGTAACTGTGATCACGTGATCAAAGTATTATGCCAGGGAAGATTACTAGGGAAGTGCAATTCTGGCGTTAAGCCTGGTACCAAGTGCATGTAGCTTACTGAGCTATATTTAGAATCGATAGGTGTCTCTGATTGGCTGTTAACACTTCGATCGGGTGACGTAATGTAACGACAATCCGTTCAAATAAATTCACAACCTCAGAATTGATTCTCGGCCGGATTGCTTTCTCTTGAAGTAACTATTGCGAGGTAAAGTTAAAATAATCTAAGAAAATCAAAATACTTAATGTCACGCTATTTTCGGCAATTCTGTTACCCTTACATTGTAAAATAGATTCAAACCACTAAATAATGGTTTCAAGCCATTGAAAAACAGAAAACAAATACTCGGAAGCCGCAATGAACTGTCGGGATAGTCAAAATTAGACAAGATTGAAACGGACTGCGAAAAGGTTAACTTGATAAAAGATGGCCCGACGGTTTTCAAGTTGATCCGATTTGTATGAAAGAAGTGGTAAATAATGCTTAGATATCATCTGTGTTTGTTATGTAAGTGAGATTCCTGATTTCATTCACATGTTTGAGTTTAGAGCTCGTAAAAAAATAATACAGGGAAGAATAGCCAAAAATAGCGCGACATAGCCCGTTTAAGTCAAGTTTGAAAACACAAGTTTCCATTGTTGGACTTTCCTAACAATCTACCCTTCAATTAGTATAGCACTTTTTTCTCTTTTTTCTTTTTTAATTTGTAATGGGATGGAAAAAGGAAGACTGATTCCTGATTATATCTATGTCTATTGGTGGAAATAAGGGAAGTGACGTCATATGACAGTGAATAGTCACGTGATTGTACAACACAGTTATAGCACAATAACACAATAAACTGAACCAAAACAAGCGCCATCAGTTGTACTGAAGTGTTATTATTAGTCCTTGTCGTGCCATACCAAGAATAGAGCGGTTTTCACTGAATGTGGAAATAAAGTAACACCGAATTGTTTGGTTTTGCTTCACTCTGCTCTGTGACTGGCTTAAAAAAAACTCGTGCTGCTCAACCAATCAGATTCAAAACCAAAACTAATCACGACTTGGTCGCACGCGTTTTCCCGCGCTTGGCGCCTGTTACTTGTATTTGCTTCAAGTTCCCATTGGGTTCCCATTGGTTCGTTTTGTTGTTTACTTTTCTGTGATTGGCCATAGAGTGATAAAGTGTGACGTCACACATTTTCAAATTTGCGAAACTATGAAATTTGATCAGCTATTCAGTGCAAGCATGCCAAAAACGTCCACTTGCCAAAAATTAGCTCTCCGTTGCAATTTGCGGCCGAGATATAGAGGTTCAAAATTTGGTACCGTCCGCATACAAACCTCTCTAATTTTGCGCCTGTTCTAAACTGAAGAAACAGACGCAAAATTAGAAGGGTTTGTATGGAGAAATTAAAACCTGAAGTGCCCATATCGCGGCGGCAAAGTGCAATGGAGAGCTAATTTTTGGCAAGTGGACGTTTTTTTACAAGCTTCCTCTGAATAGCTGATCACATTTCTATCCCAGAAGCACACTGAATTGCTGAATTTCCAGTTCCAGTGTGAAGTAAACAGGAAACCTGTCCTGATTTTCTCGTCTAATGTGAATTTAAGACGGTTTTCCGTCTGATTTTCCCGTCGTTTTAGACGAGAAAATGAACGGATAAATTTAGGACGGGAAACTCGTTCTTCACCGGATTCATTTCAGACGAGTTTTTCGTCTTAAGGTCATTCCATCGAAATAGAACTTACAATAGATTTTCATTCAAACTTCGCCTATTGGTTGTTTATCTTAAGGGAACTTAAATTTTGAAATAAAAAGGGGGGTCCCGGTATTCGTTTAGGAACAGGAGGACCTTGTATATACCCCTTTATAATATACTCAACAAAATATGCAGCTTCTGATTGGTCAATGACGAATGCATAAATAGGTTATAGAGTGCAATACGGAATTGCGATAAACGGTACCGGACAAGAAGAGACGTTTTTGCCGCTTAATGGCATTGAAATAAGCTTTCAAGTTAATGGTTAATTGTTTTCTAAACTATAGTACTGTAATTCTTTCAAAAAGTTCACGCTTGGTTTGCCTGCGCGTTCAAATAAAACATGTGAGCACTTTGGAAACTAGTGAAGCGTTTCGTGTGCAGAGTAGCGTGATGGCCGCAGCAAAATTTTGTTGAGGATATTATAAACAAAAAATCGTATGAACTGCTCGTGCAATTAGTGATTTATGGTCACTCGTGATGTTTTGAAAGTTCTCAAATTGCACTCGCCTAAAGGCTCGTGCAATTTTGAGAACTTTCAAAACATCACTCGTGCCCATAAATCACGAATTGCACTCGCGTTCATACGATTTCCTATACTAATTCCTTACAATATCAGCTTCCAGAAACGTTTTTATTAGCTAAGTTCACGTTTCCGGTGATTATTTATTCTTCTGCAATAGAAATTAGTCTATATTTATTTTATAGAAAGAAGGTGATTGCTAGACTCAAAATAAGAGAAAAAATTGATAGGTCACCGTACTCGTTTACGAGAAAACGACGATTCATCTCTCTGGCGAGCTTAGCCGTAAAGGAAAAGCCGCCATTTTCTTAATGTGCGCGCGCTAATTACGTGTGAAATCATGCGCAGTAAGGATGCGCAATGCAATACTTTAAACACGAAGACGCACTATAAAAGGCTAAGCTCCTCCTACTTTCCTCATACTTTCCATCTAATTTGCATTTTAGTATTGCACGTGGAGGCTAGAGCTTTGTAATGTTCTTGTATTCCTTTACAATTTGTGTATCCACTATCAACATAAACCTTATACTGTCTCAAATTTCCTCGTTTGTTCTCGGTAAGATGTGAATTAAAACTTTTAGAACAGATAATTCAAAATTATGTACTTCAAATATGAAACTTTCATGACCGAGTTTGAATTTCGCGGGTTGTGTCAGCGTAAACACGCACGTTAGTTATGATAATATTCTATGTTCTTTTGCTGTTTCTTGCACACCGAAATATTTCAAGAAACTAGTCATTATTCCGTGGGATTTAGAATGATTTATAGAAAGAAAAACGAAACATTATTTATTCTCTACTGACGACTAATTTTCAGCTATTGTCTCGTTCGCTGTTGATTGACAAATGAACTCGAGGTACCTTAGGTACCTCTCCTTTTATAGTGCGTCTTCGTGTTTAAGACGAGTTTCCCGTCTTATTGAAAACATTGATCATGCGTTTTGACCGTAACAGCTACCCAGAGGAAAGTTACTTATTTTTACCTTGACATCTCTGACTTGCCCAAATTCTGACTTAATTAATAAAGTTGGATAATAAAATGTCATATTTTTCATCGAGTTTGTAGATAGACGGTTTTCTTGTTTCCCTGTCTCCAATAAAATAAGCGCCCTCGGGCGCTAAATAGAATTATTTGAAATCGAGCCAGGCCAGACTCCTGCCCAGGCGCGCATCGGAAATTGAATGAAATCGAGCCAGGCTGCAAATTGTTACGAAAAATCGTGAGCTGTAGTTTTGTGCGCAATTACGTCAGCCTCGTTTACATTTAATTCCTTTCAGTTTGGCTCCAATCCCAGGTCTCCCCAGAAACATTACAGGCCGATGATTTAAACAGTGTAAATTAGACCTGGTTTAAAGGAGAACGGAAGGTGAAAAACAAAGTTTTGTAACCACTTTTTAAATAAAGTAAATGATGTATCTTAACTAAAATTTGTAATATTCGTCCCTATAATCCATTGGTAAACTTGTTATGGACTGTAAAAGGCTCGCAACAATGACACGATGTACGTCCGCCATTTTGTCCGCCATTTTGAAGGCATGGGCGCTAAGCATGACGTCATTGCGCTCACTCGTAAATGCGTCAAATCTCAATATAAATACTCTCGTTGAGAAAATCATTCGTTCGTTCGTTCATTCGTTGTCGTGGGCTGTTCGAATAGAACTCCCAAGGACTCTAAGAAAGGAATAAGTTAACATCGCCTGGCATTAAAAGATAAAACCCTTTTAAATAAATGGCTTGCTCAGATAAAGAGAGAATTTGCCGCAAATTTTTAATGAATTTATTAAACTCATCGAGAAATCTGTGGAAATCAGTTGCAAAAAAAGAGGGACGGCTCTAATTACGCAGTACGTAATCTATATTATCCTAGCATTAAAGGATAAAAACGATCATAAATGTTTCCGTCGTGGTACCTACATATTATTATTTACAGTCCCACGGCGCTCTTATTCGAGTCCGCGCCTGACCTAAGCCAAAGAACAATTGCCGTCTCCAACACTTCTGTTTGCAAACAGATCATTTCGAAACTAGGATGCTGAGTTATACAGCGAAGAGGGGAATCCTCCTCATCCAGATCTGAGCCAAATAATGAAAACATAGCATTGCAAAATTCGTAACAGAGTGCAAGTGTACATGTCAGGGTTTACAGACACGTAACAACCAACCTCGTTCCCAGGGTCTCTCATCTTCCCGCCCCTGGAGCGAGAGAAGAGTTGAGTCATAAGAAGTGGCAGCCATGTTTCTGGGAAACATGGCTGCCACCTCTTATGACCTTACCCATTCACGGGAGGAAACTCAAGGCGGAAAGCAATTTAAGGATTGTGGAGTTATATTATTTGGTAAATACCGTTAAGGTATGGCTCATGAATGTCTAGTTTAAGCGTGAAAGCGTATGGCGTCGTAGTACAAGATTTTTGTCCACTGGCCATAAATATTACTCGATTTTCTAATGGATTTCGTCTTAATACATCTTCTCAATCGAAACCAAAGCTAAAGCAGTAAACGGAGAAATAAAACGTAAAGGCTATGCTGATTACTGAAAGACCAGATATCCAACACACCGACCAGTTGTGATTACCTTTGTTTTAACTTGATGAGTTTGAGAAGTTTGTTTCCTATTTCCCGAGACTGTCCTCTTATATTGAAGATTAATTTCATCCTAACAAAATATTGGCGCATTAAAAAAAAAAAAAAAAAAAAAAAAAAAAGCAACAACTTTTTTACTGGCATACGTTTATTTTGAACTATTCTTAAGATTTTTATTAAAGATCGTTATACTACTCAAACTTATCCTAACAAACTAGTGAAAATAAGCGTGTACGATATTCGTTTCCCGTCCGTCGAGAAAATTCTATACCTTTCAAACGTATATTATATACATACATTGAACTAATGCTTGTAGAATTCTATGTACACACATGTGAAAAATTAAAATACTATTCGAGTTCCAAGTGCTTTAATAGTACAGAGTACAACTCGACTGAACTCTCTACAGTGCCATCCGATTGCTTCTTCGGCAAATAATCGTGATCGATCGGGATATCTTCGGGATAGGTCACCTTTACCTAAAATGTCATGGCACTGATTTGACTTACAAGTACAATTTATCTTCTTAATTCGCAAGTACGCTAAATATGATTGGAATGTTATAATATATTTGCCCTACCCTTTAAAATCCTCATTTAAGAACTTAATTTACATCTAAGTTTTTGGAATCACAACCAAATAGCCTTAGAATTTTCTACGAGCCCAGTCATATATTGTATCCCCGCCGCTACTACAATAGGGTAGTCTGAAGTGTCAGCCCTCCCCCCTAGGGGTATCGCGCCTGGCCCCTCCGGGCTTAGGACGAGGAAACGGCTGATAATTCAAACTACAAAAGGGCTACTCTTAATCGTAATTCTTTCTCTAAGTGTATTTATAATGTAATAAAATATGAAGTGGCATATGAAAAAGCATTTTAAACCTTACTTCTCGCGTACAAGATAATCTAAAAAAAAAAAATCGAAAACATAAACGTTTTAGATCCCTAGTGGTCAATATCGCAATCAAACTAGTGAACAGACCAACTCGAAAGTTTTCTTTTCTTAATATATTCGGGCTTGGACGGAAACCATTCGATACCAGCTGAAGAAGTGTTGCGTAACGCCAGACAAACGTTTTATAGTTTACTATTCACAACTAATCTCGTATCCAGATCCCACTCTGCACGGCCGCCTGGCCGTAGGAGATCTGAGTACAAGATTAATACAAGATGTAAAATTTAGCATTGCTTCTAATTTCAGCGGTATAAATAGTTTTCCTATCGAAGCCTATTATTAAAATTTAGAAAACTTTGACGTGGTTAGTCTATGGCGTAACTGTAAAGGTTCTCCGTCAAAACGTTTAGGAGATCAATAGAATTACTACACGGTCATATAAATGTCTTGCATGGCTGTGTTATCGTTAAGGGGAGGTCAAATCCCCATTCATTTGCGTCAATTGTTCCTGCTCCCATCTCGACGTCCTGATCTTGTCCTGCGGTGTCACTTCATTAAACATTTTAAGTTTATCCTTAAAGTCCAGCTTCTCCGGTTTCTTCGAAACAAACTGAGTTTCGGATTTCTCCTCGTCTGTCAATGACATCCGCCCCAGGCGTCCGCGGGCAATCTCCGTTCCGTTCAAGTCGTCGTTGTCTAACCGCGCGGGTTTAGGAGCGTACTGAATCTGGGAGCGAGGAGGAGGACCGTCAAGGACGTTCTCCTGAGAGCCATATCTCGCAGGGGGCGGGGGAGGGCCGGGTTGGTTCATCTCAAAAGCTGCTGGATAAGACACAGGCCGAGGTCGCCTTGGATACGTTGCGTAGCTAGGGTAGGCGGACGATGACGTAATTGGCGGCTGACGAAGAGGAACGCCCGAGTTAGAGTACGGTGCGGGGTAATCCGATTGATCCCGTGTTCCCGGGGCTGAGATAGTCACCCGGGACGTGTACCCAGCACTTCGAGATGATCGATCCCCACTTAGAGCGGCGTACCTTTCAAAACTTTGCGGCGATTTCGGTGGGGGTGGAGGTGGAAAGCCATCATCTTCTAACAACTCGTCAGGGGGTGGGGGTGGTGGCGGAGGAGGCGGAAGGTCATCGTCGTCGTCGGGGAGGGGTGGCCTGGCAGAATCTGGCATCAGGTCGCTTGGAGCCCGAGTGTTCACATACCTGACACTTGGGGCAGGAGTGACTTTTGCGGTGTAACCCGACGGTGTTCCAACCACGTAAGTTGGGGCAGGGGGCTCGCGAATCTCTGTCGCCACATTCGAAAAGGATACTTGCTTCTTGGGTCGAGACGAACCGGAATTGCGAAGAACCGACACAGGTTCGGATCGCCTTCGACTAATCTCGTCGTCGATGAGTTTCCGTCTCCTTTCGTAATCGGCGGTAGCGCGATTCTTTAATTCACTGACGTGTTCCTCAGTGGACGGTTTCCGCGTCCTTCCTTCCAGGAGCATCTGTTCTTCCACCTGCTGCTTCCGTAACTGTTCCTCCTTATCTTTGACAATCCTCTGCTCCTCGAGCTGCTTCCTCCTCTCAAACTCACGCCTCGCCTCCGACTCTCGTTCCTCCTCAGCCCGCAGTCTCTCCTCTTCATCCTTCTGCTGCTGACTGTGCCGCCGTAGCCGGTCCTCCTGATCGCGCCGCTGTTGTATCTCCACTCCGCGCTTCTTGTTGCGTTCTTCCTCTTCCTGCATCTTCTTCTCAAGCCGTAGCCTCTCCTGGTCCATCCTCTGCTGATCTCTCTTCTCTCGCTGCTGTCTGAGCCACTCCTCCTGTTCTCTGTCGCGCTGTTCCTGAATTCGCCGCTGAGCATCTTTCTGTTGCTCGCGATCTAATTCAAACTGCTGAAGCCGGCGCTGTTGTCTCTCTCTAAAAAAAAAACCCGACAAATAATATTATAAATACATTCCTTTTATCGCTGACTCCAGGGTTGAAAAGGAGTTTGTTTTGGAAAACTACAATTTAGAAAAATTACGTCACCGCGGATGGCGATAATGAATCAATACTGAGTTTACGTTTGTCGTTCGCAATCCGTCTCAATCCTCTCCAATCTTAACCATCCTTGTTCCTTTTCGGTTTATTATCACCTCTTTGGTGTTTTTCTACCTTAGCACAATGTTATTTTGAGGTTTCCTTAGATTTAAAGGTAATTTTGTAATCTAATGTCTCAACCGCTATCTTTCAACAGCAGCTGGAGGGTTTCCTCTAAAGATTGTTTTTCGTATATACTCGAAGCGCTCGGAGCGGACACTCTCGTAAGCGGACAGCTCTCCTTACGGCCGCCTTGACAAAACCCCGTTTGTACTCTAGCTTATAATATAGAGAGCTTTAGCACAGTCGTTTTTGAGCCACGGACGGCAACCGGAAGGCGAACGTTCTTGTTTTTGGCGCGCTTTCACCCTCGCCAATGAGTTGGAAAGCCCTTGTTTTAGCATTTACAAGTTGACGTTACGGACAAAAAGTCGATAATACGCGCCAAAGAAGAGAACATTCGACTTCCGGTTGCCGTACGTGGCTCAAAAACGTCTGAGCTTAAGCTCTCTAATTTACACATTCCAGAGTGTCCGCTCAGAGAGCTTCTACTGTATTGTTTTGATGTACAACCAAATTCTCACACCAAACATTAAGACAAATGTATGGTAACCAGTGAGGAGAGTTAATATTTCGATCTTCGTGCAGTCACCTTCTCTGCTTTTCCTCCTCTTCTTCTTTCTGCTGTCTTCTCTTCTCTGCTTCTTTTCTGTCCTTTTCTCGTCGAATGTTTTCCTGAAGTAACAAGTCAATCTTTCTTCCTCGCTCCATTCTCTCCTCCTTATCTGGCGCGTGGTACTTGACCCGAGTTACTGACACCAGTCCCCCGGCAGCGCGTTCCTGTATGGCCTGCAGGCAACATAATAATTAACAATTTAAACTCAATGTTTCTCAATCATTGCTAATGCGAGCCCACTCTTTCTATCGGCTGATAGTTGGCGAGGGGTGAAGGCTCAACTAAGTGTCTGATCTATTAAACAAAATATCGATAAACTGATTTATTGACGGTTTTGTTTTAATACTTTTGGGCCGTAATGCGCGAAAACTGAACCACGCGCGCTGTGAGGGTCTTCTAGATCGCTAGTAAGTGCATGTGTAGCCAATCAGATTACGAGTTTGCCAAGTACTCAGCCAATCGGTTATGCTAATAGCAGAGAGTCAACCTCGTTCCAGGGTCTCGGGCGGGAAGATGAGAGACCCTGGGAACGAGGTTGGCAGAGAGTTTGACACACTTTTTGTCTACAATGTACAGTGTACAATCGAGTGACAATAGAGAGCTTAAGCACAGTCGTTTTTGAGCCACGGACGGCAACCGGAAGGCGAATGTTCTTGTTTTTGGCGCGCTTTCACCCTCGCCAATGAGTTGGAAAGCCTTTGTTTTAGCATTTACAAGTTGACGTTACGGACAAAAAGTCGATAATACGCGCCAAAGAAGAGAACATTCGACTTCCGGTTGCCGTACGTGGCTCAAAAACGTTAAGCTCTCTAATATTATACCAAGTCCAAAGTTGTGTTCTATTGGGATCAACTGTTTAGAGTTTGCTGTGTTTTTCCGTTTCCTATTGGGAGAAAACTGTTTTTGGTCAACAAACAAAAAAGCCTCGACTGTGCTCTGTTCTGTTATAAAGCACACAGGAAGAGGCGAGAGCACGAAAGAAGTGTAGGGGGAAACACGAGCCGATAGGCTTTGTACTGTCTTAAACCAATCAGAGCGCGTGTTACATTGGCATTTTATTAAAATTAATAATATGGTTGGTTAATCAACTTATTCACCTGGCATCAAACTTGGTTAAAAAAATTTCAAACGGTTGAAATGGGCAATGCATTTGAAACCGAAAATTTTAGCCAAACGTGCTCCATCATTTTGAAAATCATGCACTGCCATGATTTAAACACCTGTTATTACATGATACAAAATATTAGTGTTTATTGTACAATACACAGCACTCGTGGAAATGATATGTAAACATCTTTTCAAGTATACTAATAATACACAAATTGTATCCACGTAAATGTATCGAAAAAAAACAACAAGAGGGAAGCAACATTTCGAAACCAAAATGATTCAAATATAATTATGAAACTACAAATTACATCTGTCAGATGAAATTACCCGTTTAGAAAAAATGTATCGAGCAAACAAAACCAAGAAAACATAAATTCGAAAACCAAAATTATTCCAATATGAAACGAAGTCGTTTTTGTCATGTTTGAAAACAGTGGAGGATACAATTTGTCGGAGAGAACAGAATTCGGAGGTTCCGTCAAAAACGTTGAAATCATAATTAAATCAATTTATCTTCAAAGAGATAGATTTCCTAGCCTTTGTAATTTTTCGATATTTTCGTTTTTAAATATAATTTTGGCGTTGCCTATCGTAAAATTTCGAGTATAAAAATGCCAAAGATGTCGAGAAAAGTAACGGTGCAACCTATTCAACAGCTAAAAGCGAAGGTCAGAATCGACCAAAACTTCAACCTCATCGATGACAAAAACAAATCTGAAATTAATGTTTTTAAACATTTCCATCGAAAAAACACAGCTATCGGTATAACAACCTACCTCACAAATTAAATCCCGTTACTTAACTTTGATCTGCACAATCAACATCGATTTACGTAAAGAAATATAACGTTGGACCAGTCAGTACAAGACCATAACTACCGACAATGATCACCGAAAATAATATGCAAATAAACAACGCCGCGAAGGCCGCGATAAAGTCACACCGAAAATTTGCGTATGGCGAAAAGTTTTGACGTCATACACGTTTGAACCAATCAACGCATAGCTGATAAAAGCCATTTGACATAAATATGTCGGTGTGAGTGGAAAATGTCTTCAGCCTTTTCAGTTTCACTCGAACAACAAATTGTCATTTATTAAATTAACCGATAAACCTCAAATGTCAAAATGTATTTTCTGTTACAGTGCTGTAGTACTACAGTACTACTGTGTTGTCATTACATACATACATACTTTATTATCTTTCCCCAAGGGGGCTTTTCGAAGACAATATATGGTAACTAAAGTACTACTTGATCTATGCACACATTCTCCTAACTGTTAAGGCAACGAAAGAGACGTAGTGTAATGAGAACTTACCCCTTCGTCGTCACCAGACTCCTTTCTTTTCCTTTCCTCTTCAAGGCGCCTCTTAAATTCGCGTTCGACCTCATCGGCCGTGAGGGACTCGATCGAGTCCAGAAACTCTTTGCTGCCCCTGCTGGACAGGTTGGAGAGCCGCGCCTGCTCCATATTCCTGAGTTGACTCTGTTCTTCTTCCAGTTGTTTCAAATGGTCCTCTCTCTCCCGCTGCTCGTCTAACTCCTCCTTTTGCAACTGGTTCATAATGCGCTCCTCTTCAACGCGCTCACGCTCCTCCCGTTCACGGTCCGCACGTTCACGCTCCGCGCGTTCACGTTCCGCGCGTTCGCGTTCGCGTTCGATGCGCTCAAGTTCTTGTCGCTCCCTGTCGCGGCGTTCACGTTCCAAACGTTCTCGTTCTTGTCTGTCACGCTCCACACGTTGACGATCCCGCTCTTGCTTGTCACGCTCGAATCTGTCACGTTCCTGACGTTCCCGTTCCTGCTTCTCGCGATCCAAACGGTCTTTATCCCGCTTGCCATACTCATCTTGCTCTCGCTTCTGTCTTTCCAAATGAAAACGCCACGCTCGATCTTCCTGTTCACGGCGCTCTAACGTGCTTTCCCTCTCGTCTGCGACTTTTGCCTCTTCCCGCTGCCAACGAGCAAACTCTTCCTTCTCGTGTTGTTTCCAATTGTCCTGCCTCTCTAGCTCCGCTTGCTCGCGTGTTTTTCGATCTTGTTCACTTTCTCCCGGACGAGGAGCTTGCGCGCCGGACTGCTTGATCATAATGTACCGACCGTGACGTGTGTTACGGCTGTCGATGCGGATTGGACTGGATGGAGGCTCATCCGGGGACTTGTCCTGGGAATACAAGAACAACCAATCAAAACCACGCAAACTAGACGGTTAAAAAGCGAATCGAACAAGAAGCCGTGAAAGGAAGCAAAAGCACTGCAGATCAAAGAATCAGGGCAAAGTTGCCTACAATCTAAGAGGAATGAAAGACTGATAGATTACAATTTAGATTAACTAGTAATAGTTCTCACTATATCTGCCCCCGCCATTTGATGATATTACGTTTTGTTTATAGAAATATTTCGGACATTTTTTAAGTAGATTTTGTGATGTAGTTTATATTAAATGATCAATGGTGTACAGCAACTTACTGATCGTTCAATCCTTGAAATAACACAAAATGGAACAAAACTCAGTTATTCAGATAAATAATAACGATCTGGGTTTATTTATACTGAACAATGAAGTTTCTTGAAAATATGCTGATCCTTTTGACTGGGTTTTACTTTTTTTGACTTGAGATTATGATCTGTTTGCATCTGTTAATTCGGGAATATCTCCCGATGCTGGTTCACAATCAAATGAGGACTGTATCTTTCCAAGTTATAAAATGCGTTTATTCGTAGATTCACAGTTCTTTACACTCACAATTCCGTTCCGTTCTATTCACTATTCGTACGCGTTCTGAGGCTTAACTCTTACAACAATGTCTTAAGCTTATATACACTAGGAAATACAAGAATGTTGCGGTTGTAACCGCTAATCTTAGTCTTAACGAGTTAATATTTATATCAGACAGCGTCTAGCAGATTTTTGGATCGAGTCTGTCGACCCCCGTTGTTGATTAGTGTGTGACAAAATCAAGTTGTGTACCGAACAATTCTATCCGGTACTGTTGAATGACCTTTGTATTCAAAGAAATCACTGTAATGCAAGATACTCACCTTTGAATTGCAAATTTTCTTCAGACGAATGGCGGCGAAGCGAACTTTTGAAGCGAACCGATCTCGTGCCAAAATTACCCAATACCACCTTGCGGCCCTGGTGAAAAATTACCCGATACCACCCCGCGCGCCCAGTTTTGTCAAATCGAGATTCATTGGCATACTGTGACATATATATCAATATATTTCAATATATATATTTATTTTTATATTTTCTTCATATATATATATACGCGGGGACTACTATTCTGCCTCCTCGGGGTTTTGGCCTAGACGGGGTTTTGGCCTCTAGGCCAAACCCCTCCGGGGGCAATTACCGTACAGTTTCAACAGTAAAAAACACTTCAAACAAACGGCAGATGCCTCCATGGCGGTTTCCCTGACACCCCTCCCACTCTCCCTCCAGCGAAAAGGAATAGGCAATTGCGAGAAAACTTGAAGATTTTGCAATTGGAAGTAAATAACGAAAGACCTTGCTAGTTCTTTCAATGGACCTTTCTCCAAAATGGCCGCCGCAAATTCATATTAAGCTGAGCGGAAATCAATACCAGCACCTGAAAGACCACCTCTTGTTTGGTAATCGTACGAAGTTTCGTTAGGTTAGGTTCTACCTGAGTCGAGAAAACGGAAGTTGAAAACTGGAAAATTTAGAGACGTTTGTATGACTGGGGCGCGTATACCCCCAGTCATACAAACGTCTCTAAATTTTCCAGTTTTCAACTTCCGTTTTCTCGACTCAGGTAGAACCTAACCTAACGAAACTTCGTACGATTACCAAACAAGAGGTGTTCTTTCAGGTGCTGGTATTGATTTTCCGCTTAGTTTCATTTTAATCATTTTGAATTTGCGGCGGCCATTTTGGAGAAAGGTCTATTACGTATGACTGCATTTTAAACCGAAAACTGAGATCGGCCCTTAGAAAATAGCGAGGGCCCAAGGCTACTCAATAAAACTGATATGTTTCGTTTTACACTTTACATGCAGTAAATGATTAGAAAAACAATATTGTTATTTATTTTTGCCACAAACCTGTCTAGGGGACCCTCTCCCAGGCGATGTTGCACCAGGGGAGGTGGGTGGGGCATTCACCCGATTTCTGTTCTCTCGAGCCACTATCTCGGGTTCCTCTATTTTTACGGTCAGCGGTGACCTCTGTCGATCTTTCTCGGCTTCTTCAGACTCGAAGCGGACTCTGTATGGAGATCGGACGGGTTCAACTTGAACAGCCTGGGGCGAGGCACGTGATCCCTCCATTGGCTTCTTCTGCGGCCGACGTTGCTGTTGTCCGATCATTTTTAGCGCGTCTTCGGCTCGTTTACGCTCCACATCATGCCGACGCCTCTCTTCGCCAAATCGACGCTGTTCGTCTATCCTTCGTTCTTCTTCTCGTCGGTGCTCCTCGTCCAATCTTCGCTGTTCCTCGACTAGCCGTCCCTCTTCTCGTACACGAGCCTCTTCGATTCTCCGTTGTTCCTCTGCGTACAAACGCTGCTCTTCGATTCTCCGTTCCTCCTCGCGCCGGCGTTCGTCTTCTAATTTCTTCTGTTCTTCGGCACGCCTTCGTTCCTCGTCTAATCTCCGTTGCTCTTCGGCACGTCTTCGTTGTTCCTCAAGCCGCCTTTCCTCCTGTAGTTTCCTCTCGTCCTCAAGTCGCTTTTGTTCAGCCTGCCTTCGCTCTTCCTCGACTCTCCTTTCTTCTTCATCTCTATACCGCCTTTCCCTCTCCGCTCTGATGCGCTCTTGTTCCTCAGCGTATCGCCTCTGTTCTTCCAGCTCTCGTCTCCTCCTATCGTCATCTATCTGCCACTGATTATTATCCTGGTAGCGCCGGTCCCTGCTCTCGTCACCCCACCTGGTGTGCGACTGATCGCGCTCTTGCTGTAACCATCGTCCGGGAGGCCGCTGCATCTCTTGTTCGGAGATCGTGGGCGACGCTTGAACCACTTCTTCATTATCCACTGCTACAAGCTTCTGTTGGGGCTCTATATGAGAAAAGTTTCAATTCATAATCAGATACCTGGGGTCGTTTATGTGCAATGCTGGTTCAACGTTCGATAACGATTAAAGTAAATTAAAGAAATTACAGCGCTTTTCAATAACATGCGAACTCTCGGGAACTCTGCTCAATCAACGGTATCGTTTTTCGCTGCCGTCAATCATTTAGTAATCCATTCAAAAGTCACGTCCGTGGATTGTGATTGGTAGATTTCTTTCACGGTCCGTTGGTTCGAGTTGGTTGTCGTCGTAATTTTATGATTGACGGCAGCGAAAAACGCAATTATAAGTTGGGTTTTGAACTTCAGAGTTCACGTGTTATTGAAAGGCGCTGTAGGATATTGGTTTCTCTCCTCAAACGCTCAATCCTTCGCCCACTCAAGGGGCCATGTAGCAGCTCTCGTCAAGTCCAACACTATTGGCAGAACGAACAATAGGACATAGGATATCAACGCCCGAGATTCAACCCTAAAATTCCATACTGATGACGTAGCTCTACAGACACCACGTTGTGTCTCTGATTGGCTGTCACTCAGTTATTAATTTTCGCGCACAAGTAACAACCAATCATAGACACTACCGGGATCTCTGTACAGCTACGTCATCACTATATGGAATTACAGTTTAACGGCCATCCTGTAGCAGAATTACTGGCCGTTGAGAGACGACGAATTGAGCGCGTGAAGAGAGATGTTTACATTCTCATAGAAGGTCCAAAAAAAAACCCTAACATACCTTTTGTAACCATTGGTGTCGGCTGACTGAGGAGGGTAGCCAGGCCATGATAAATGGCACCTTGTTTGGAAATCTTCAAAGAAACATCGGGTCCTGATTTGACCATCAGCTCCGCGGCCCTATGTAAAACGTGCAAATCCGTTAGTAACTACGTATGTACTCAATATACAAATTCTCCTTACTGGTCTCCAAACATTTTATAGGATTAGTTGGGAGAATTTGATGACCCCTCCCCCCCTCCCCCCTCAGTGATCAATCTCTATAATCTCATAACCAGTACAGAGAGAAATTGTATGTTGGTCACTGAAGTGAGTCACTCTAGCCGAAACCCTGCTACGTTGAGCTACTGAGCTACAGGGAGACTTGGTTCGAGTCCCACGCTCGTGACAAACAGAAACATCTTTCTCATTTCATTTACCGAGCTTAAAGTGCACCTAACCCCAAAATGTTTTATTCGTTTAAATAAATTTACTTATAATTTGAAACGTTACGGCAAAGAATCTTTTGGATTTGGTTGAATGCTCGATTTTCTGTGCCCCAGCAAAGTCTCAAAAATTGTACCATCTTTCTGTCTTTATTACACATCACGGTTTCGACATTGCTGATCCTGCGTGATGCAGGACGCGTATCACATATGAACCTACTCCTGCTCGCCACCAGTCTCCTGTAGCACAGTGGTTAGAGCATCCGACTGGTGTGCGGAGGGTCATGGGTTCGACTCCCGTCGGGGACTCACTGTCCCACGCTCGTGACAAACGGAAACATCTTTCTCAAGAACGTATAAATTCCGACTGCTAGTAGTCCCCATTTTTCACAAAGAACGTCGAACAACACGCCAAAAATGCGGTAAAGAGAAACATTTCGGCGTGAAATTTGACCACGTCTCAACCGACAAAAAAAAGATGTTCATATACTAACCGCTCCTGCGGAACGCCAACCAAGCTTTCACCATTCACGGCTAAAAGCTGATCTCCTGCTCGTAGACGTCCGTCCTAAACAGGAAACACGACATATGTAAGGTGATCAGAAGGTCTAGGAAATCTAGTTCCCATGTTGATGTACCCATCTTTTACAAACTTCATTCACAAATCGATTTCGTTTCATGCCACTAACCTTTGCAGCAGGCCCGTCCTTCACGACCTGTTTGATGTAAATGCCAAGCTTGTCTTGTCCAGCGCCCTTAAAAAAGTTAGTTAAACACAAAACAATTACTCACACTCCTTAGAATTAAGTAGGGCAGTGCCAAAAAATTGTCATGCGCGATGAACGCGCATCGCGTGCCTACACGCACTATTTTCGCGTTTAACACGCGCGAAGATCAACCTTGCATCTGTGGTCAGAATGGATCTCAAATAACTTACCTTTGCGGCTACAATGCTAAGGCCCATGCCTCCCTGTCCTTTGTGGAAAGAGACGTCCAGGATTTCAGGAGTCTGGGACTGTAAACAATAAGAGAAGTTTTCGAAAGGAAGTTAGTTCTCACGTACATGTACAACTCACTGAGGAAGTCCACAAAAATCTCACGGAAATGTTACAATATTACTAGTGACTGTTAGAGCCGTTTTCAATCGAGTGTTGAAAGCAATCCGGAATTGCTTTGGTTTTGCTTTACTGCGCTTACCACCTACTCAACCAATCAGATGCAAAACCAAAATCAATCGCGACTTGGTCGCACGCGTTTTCCCGCGCTTGGCGCCGGTTACGTGTATTTGCTTCGAGTTTTCATTGGTGCATTGTGTTGTTTACGCTTGCTGTGATTGTAATTGTAATTGCTTGGTTTTGGTTTTGGTTTTGGTTTAAGTCCATAACTGCAGATATTTACCTGAGGAGTTCTTGAGGCCATATCACCACCTGGGAAAATGACAAAGCGATGTTATTAGTTAAACAAATATAATTGAAAATTACATCACCAAATTTTCACGTGACGCGTGTTTTGAGAAATCAAGAAAATATGTTCATACCATCCTTGTACTTGGCATGATACACAGTCCATAACCCAGATGAAGTTGGCTGCATAGTCAACCTGCACAGCCCTGCAACGCAATAATCTCCAGTTTAGCGAAGAGATAAACTAAACATGCATTTCTGCGTTCTTTAATGGACTTCCCACCAAACTATAATTTTACAAAACGTCAACGTTGACTTGACAAGATGATGTGTTTCGCTGTCTCGTCGATGTCCCCTGAAAAATGTTTTCCTTGTGAGAGCAATGGACATCACATGACTCGCAAAATTCCCTGATATACTGCAAATACTAAATCTGAAGCCTACAAGAGCAACTTTATGTATAACGGAGCATCAGATTAGAAATTCGAATGTGGGGAGGGGGGGGGGGGGGGAGGGGAAGGGTGGTTCTGAACTTCCCACTTTCCGTGCTCCCAGTGTTCCGGCCCTGTCTGTTGTGGTTCCTGCCTCTTTGAGCTTTTTTCTATTGCAAAACTGATATTACGCTGTCGGCAAAATTGCGAAATATTTTCCTACATGTATTTCTCCAGGTTCCGCCACTATGGGAATCTCACTTCCCGCCCTCTTTTCTCCCGCCTCCTGTAGGCTTTCCGCCCTCTTTACTCCCGGGTTCCTGCGCCCTGTCCCTCCCCACCCAATACCCCCCCCCCCTTCAAAATAAATAAAACATGCGAGTTATATCGAGGCAGGACGTGAAATAAAATACGAGTAAGTGGTATTGCGACTCACCGATTCCCGCAAGGGGATTCAAAAACTCCCTCAAGCCAGGAGGGACACCACGGATCACTTCACTTGAGTACCTATCCTCAGGGAGCAAGAATGGGAGCTGAAGCTGAGGGTCCTCTTCCAGTGTCACGTCCTGGCCTTGGTTACGAATGAGTCATCTGCTGTGTTTTCGGCGACGGCCACAACACTATCAATCAAATCTCTGGAAGAAAAATTGATATAATGTGCAACAATTCAAAATTTAACTTCTCATTCAGATTACCCTGTTACCGCAAGCATCATTTTACCAAGTTCATTATTATTTTCCCGTTTAATTCTGTCACAACCTACGATATCATAAGGAGTTTTATTTCCGCGAGAATTAAATTTCGCGCAAAACTAGCGAGCAGCTAAAATTTCGCGGGAAAAGGTTTTTCCATAAAGTATCTTCTGTATTAGAAAACAAATGCAAGATTCTGAATAGAGGTACTTTCGAAAGAAGCTGATATTAAATTAGGCCGAAACCATTCACAAGCTTTCTTTGAATGAAGTATACTAAATCAGCGTGCAAAGAAAGTCGTGTCCGATAGCCCGGGGCTAGTGGATTTTTCTGTCGGGCAAGTGGATTCTGTCTTTCGCTTGCCTGACGGGCAAGTAAAGTTTTTAGAGGGCATTTAGTTTGTGGAAAAAGTAAGGAAATTTAAATTACAGAAGTAATGTAAGCTTACAAAATGTAAGAGATCTTTTTTTTTTGTCCGAGCATTTTTATCGCAGCTTTTGTGATAAATTTACCAGTCGGCGGTCGCCCGGCAGGAAAACCTGCTTTTTCAGTTCTAAATTTGCCATAAAATCAGTCACACAATAAATTAAAGTTAAACAAACAATTTCTCTGGTCTTGTTTTGCTTTCATCACTGACGATAAATATCGGCCAAACACGTCAACAAAGTTTCTTTTGACTCAGCAGACAGCCATTTTGTAAAACCATAAAATACGTCATGTATGCCAATAGATTGTGTCTCTGGTGATAGGCACAAGTCAGCCTGCTGAATTTCTACATCAACCGCCAAATATTTTTCTTAGGGACAAACCTGCAAACCAGTTTGTAACTTTGGAGGTAAATTAAACCAAAAACACATTACAGAGAGCCAAACTGAAGGCTTTTGGCGGCAAATAATTATTTTGGTGGTAAATAGCACAATCAAGCGCTGTTGCTGACAACTTTCCTTGTTGACGTTTTGTGTGTTTGAATAGTATCTTACCAAATTATGGGATTAATGAACTAATTATAAATAATTAATTAATTCAATGAATTATTAATTAATTAATTAATTAATTGAATAATCATGTGAGTGAGAATTTTTTGGGGCTAGTGAGAATGACTTCCGGGCTAGTACATCCTAGTTACAGCTTGCCCGAAGGGCAAGCTGGAAAATTGATTTTCTTTGCACTCTGTAAATGTTGACCCTTGAAAGCACTTGCGTTATGGCAAAGTGTTGCCAATTAATATTAACGTTACTTTGTGGACGAGTTACCAAAATCCCTCACAAAAATAGAAGGCATTATTGATGAAACAATAACCTGTTACAAGTATGATTATATTGGTAAGTTATACAATGATCTACATCAGTGTATTGTGGAATACCGTAGCCTAAAATCATCACATGGGAAACACAAATGCACTTACATGGATTGGATAAACCATCTTTTAATAAACCGAGAACTTTTCGGTACTTCGGAAGTGCCGACACAAATTTGACGGTCTTGTCTATGAAATGTTATTAATAAAAGAGCCGCTTATTAGTTGTATATGTTAATCATATTCATTGTGAATTCCATTCTAACTTTTACAATATAAAATTATATTGACACTACTGTAGTTCAGAATACATCAAAACATATACAAACCTTGGAATATCAAGTTCATCAGAGGCTGGTCTGTAGTTTTCAAGCAGAGCACGTAGTTGTACTGAGTTCAGCTTAAAACACACTGATGATATGGAGTTAATATCGTTGTGAGAATTCTTGGGAGACTGTAGCAAATGAGCCGCCTGACATGAAATAAATAAAAAAAGTAATTAAAATTATGAATGTGGCCATAATACATGTAACTTGTTCAGCGTTTCTTTCATGAATGATTAATTGTCTGGTTGGCAAGACTTTATAAAACCAATAACTTCTTTGTATAAGTTTAACACGGAAAAATAAGAGACAAGCTGTTTTCTATGACCTACAGTAGTCTACTGTAAAATAAAAACACTCCTGCTGTTAACCCACTGATCATGAAAGCTCATGCAGCTATAAGAAATGGACTTTTCTCTCTCACAGTGCCTCTCTCCTCCACCCAAGTGCATAAATAGGTACCAGAAAACTGTTAGGGCAACCTGACAAAAATCCTGGGGGTAACCTATGATGGACTAGCGTCCCATCCAGGGGAAGTAGCAATAGTCACTTCAAACAAAAGAAACTGGAGTTACATTGTAAGCACCGACACTGAGGATCCATCTGGCTCCTCCAATCCTTAGGATTGGAACAGACTTCAACTACATGTACCTTACCACTAACCACTAGGCTGCTGCACCTCCCACAACTTGTTAGATAGTGGGGAGGGGGGGGGGGGGGGGGGAACAGGAGGGTCAGAACTTCCCGTAACTAGTACCCCTGGTTCCCGCCCCTTCTGTTGTGGTTCTCTCCTCTTTGTGCATTTTCAATTGCAAAATATTACACAATGTTGTGAATTTGTTTTTCATATTTCTCCCAGTTTCCGCCACCTTGGGAGTCCTGCTTCCCACACTCTCTTCTCCTGCCTCACATATAGAATTCCTGCTCCCTCTACTCCTGGGTTCTCCCCCTGTCCCCCCCCCCCCCCCATTAGATAGCCGTGATATCTACAGTTTGAACAAGTTCAGCTGTGCCTATTTTTCCTACCCTAGTCCTCCAGTCCCTTAATAAATGAACACCTCCTGTAAGAGGACACCAATGGTGTCCACTCACGGGAGGCGAAGTTCAAGTGTAGTGTTTTATCCACTAACCTGTACTACACGGCACAAGTGACAGTCGGCTGCCAGTTCTAGGCCTGCTTCTGGGCCCAAGTTTCCACTCTCCCCAGTCTCCTCCTCAGCCTGTGACCCCAGTCTCTAGTACACAGGCCTAACTGAGGCTGAAGAACCAGCTTGTTGAATATCCACATGTTGATATAGTGGAATAACTGTGAAAATACTTGAATGGTTAGAGCTGCGTTCACTCTGCAACGGCGCAACAATGACATGGCAGAGGACAGTGTAAACAGGATGTCGGACACGGTGGGTTTTCCATGACGTCGCCGGCCACCTAAAATAGTACAGGTATTTGTTAGATCAGTAATTCAAGCACTGTTAACAGAACAGTGTCTACCTATTGCAGTCTGGCAAACATGTGCCATTTTAATCACTTGTTCAACCCTCACTCATGGACACCTCCCGGCTCCGTAAGCGGATACTTTATCAGGGTCCCAGACACATAAAAACACTACATTTTTAACCTCCCATATATGAGGACACCCTCCTAAGTGGACACTTTCTTTGGTCCCAAGATGTACTCTTACGGGAGTGTCCACCCGACTGTACATTGTATGTTTTTATTATTATTACTCAGACTTTGAGGGTGAAACAAAAACCGACCATATCCAGCAAATTGAATACACAACTCCCCCCCCCTGGTCCTAACCAAAGGTGGCCAATCAGATATGGTTCTGAGTATGTCCAGGGAGTTAACAACATATTCAAGAGGCACATGACTAACCTCGTTCCCAGGGTCTCTCCTCCCCCACCTCCAAGAGCTCTTGGGGCTGTGGGAACGAGACCCTGGGAATGAGGTTGGCACAATGACCAGGGTGAGAGTTCCAGTGGTTTGTTGCCTTACCGAGCCAGCTATCACCACCAAGAGGTCTTCCAGATGGTCCATATCTAAAACTGCGTTCTCCTGTGATATTATCAGGAGCATCAGGGTCCATCATGGCGTCCATGTCACCATCTTCCATGTCAGCATCTTCTGTGACATCAAGGAATGCTGACATTAATTGCCGCAGCTCCTGTTCCACGCACTGTACAAGGTGTCTGAACGCCATCTGGACTGACTGCGCCAACACTTGGTGGCTGTCTTTCAAGTACGGTGATATGTCAACATCTTGTTTCAGAAAATGCAGGAGTTCTGATGATTTGCCATCCAAAATGCCAAGCTGCCTGGCAGCTGACTGTTTTCCTACGAGTGGAGATTTAACATCACATGATCAGGTATGCTACTTATCAAGTCACTTAACCCTTTCAGTCCTATCAGTGATCAGCATCAAATTTCTCATCAAAATGTCAAACAAACTCAGCAGTTCAGTCATGAGAAAAAGGAAATGATCATTGAGAAGAAGTACAATCATGTTCTACTCCTAAAGTCAGGAAGAAAGGAAGGGAGAGAGGGAGGGAGGAGAAAAAAAGGAACAAAAGAAGGAATGAAGGAAGGGAACTAGGGAAGGGAAGGTAGAAGCTGTTGTTTGAGGCTACAAGACATCTACAGCTGTATGGGCCAAATATATAGCCACAGAGCTTTCATACAGGGGATACAGTGTAACTCTATTGAGGACAACACATCATATGACCATTTCCCACAACAGTAGATTAATATTATTATTAGAGATAAAATGGGACAAATATATTTACCTCGACTGTAGAGCGCACCATGTTGGCAATTTTCTGAACAGTGACACCCAAGCGTTCACCACGCTGAAGTTTAGATAGTTCTTCCCGATAAGCCGGGAAGTACGGTAACGACAACACATGTAAAGTGTATAGGTTGGTGCCAGTTTAAAGTGAACTCTATCACCATTGACCTCGCTGATGACTGCAGCAAAGAAAGCGTCTTCTCCTGATTCTCGGTACTCTAATCTTGCTGGAAGTTTGTCACCCATCCCGTCATCTGGGGTGTCATCAGCTGTGGCATGAATAACCTGAGGGGGCAGGTCCTGCTGCACATGTGTCTAAAATGAGAAGAAATTAATCAAGCAATCAGAGACTGGAACAATTTAAATAGACAGAGAGATTAGAAATTCAAGAAGTTTTTTTTTACATTTAAAGGAGCTATGTCACAAAATGTTATGTTTTATTTTATTTTATTTTATTTGGCTTCGCCTAAGATATTTAATTTCTGCGAAGAGCAAAATCACCTTCAGATTGAAGAAAGCCTCAAAATAATAGTTTACTAAGGTAGAAAAACACCAAAGAGGTGATAATAAGCCAAACAGGAACAAGGATGGTTGAGGATTTCAAGATGCGTCATCCGTGACGTAGCTCCTTTAAGCTTAAATGTAAATTTGTGAAGTGATACAGGTGTAGATACAATATCAACGGCAGATCTATATGGGCATTTACAATGGCTTACAATAGCGAGGAGCCCAAAAGTGTGACCACTTTTAATTATACACTGTGTATTATCCAATCAGAAGCCAAGGATAGCTATCCTAGAGTGTTGTAATCAATTTTAGAACATTTGTGACCTCACACAGGAAAACGTACACTAACGCTTACAGTGTATCTGTTAAACGAGTAAAAACGGACTGATAGTTAACGGATAGTTAACAGCTTTCAAAGCGTAAAATAGTTTGCAAAATCGTTCTAACGGACAGCTCAAGGCATTAAAGTTTGACAAATGTCTCTAATGGATAGCTTAAAGCGTTTAAACGGTCCAAGTAAAACAAGCTAACAGGTTAAGCAAATTTTCTTACGGGCAAGCAGATTTACTAAGAGACAAAAGTAAAAGCGTTTGAACGGGAAAGCAAACTGTCAAACGCTTGAAGCTATTTGAACAGTGAAACTTTAAGCAAAAGTAAATAAAAGGAAATACAATGTATTTCATTACTGTCACTTTTTTTCGTCACTTTTTACCTTTTTTTAATGTTTAGCTTTTTAACTCTTTTTTGGTAACTTATTTAATTTTTAATTATTTTCCCCAGGAACTTTCTGAAAATCACAAATATTATAATTTATAATAATAAATTATTAAAGTCATCACCAACAGATAAGCTTGGGGAGGTGGCTTTGAAATGGTGGAGCCATGCAGGTATCCATGGAAACCCTGAGAGTGGCAACCACCAGGCACCATCACACATGTGTAAGTACATGTGGAGATACATGTACTTAGTGGGGGTGGGAGCAGCAAAGCACAAAACATACCCAAATGTATTAATTAACAATGTATTTAAATCAGAATCAATAATCATTGTACTCACTGGTTTTTCATTTGTGAAAGTCTCAATTTCACCATCAACACCAAATGTTGTCTCAAACATGCCTGATTCATGATTGTTTGTCATTTCCGTACTGTTCTGATGCTCATAATCTCTGTTTTTCCCTGCTGGCTCAGGCCTGGACAAAGGCAAAATATTGTATCAAGGTTAAATCTGAAAACTACAGTAAAAACCTGCATAAAAGAACACGTGTTTTAGGGGTTCAGGCTGATTTTGTTCTTATATATCGGGTGTTTTCTGGTACTTTTTTGACCAAATTTGACCAAATTTCAGCCTGAGTGTTCTTAATCCACTTGTTCTTTTATGCGGGTTTTTACTGTATAACAGCAAGGAGCTCAAAAGTGTGACCACTTTTAATTTATTCACATTCTTTCGTGCGTGAAGACTATCCAATCAGAAGCCTATTCTTCAGCTTCTGATTGGATAGTCTTCATGCACGAAAGAATCTGAATTAAGTTTCTTGCTGTAACGTTGCTTCTTAGATATTCAAAATGTGAATACTATACCAAAGATAAAAGTAAGTAAATTTACAATCAAAACGGCCAAAGCGTTCCACTTAAAAATGATTTGTTGATTACAATAATTTTGAATGTTAAACTGAATAATGAATAATGATAATCAAGTACCTTTAAAAGTAGAGTTAAGACTTTTTTATTTAATCGTTCCTTTTAAATCTTTGCTTTCCTTATAATTATTCGTTTTTATAATAGTAAATTATCATATCAGTAAAGTAATGTTTATTTGTTTATAATAAGTAGTTTTGTTAAGCGCTGTTGGTTTTTTAGTAGAAACTGCGCTATATAAATAAAGATTATTATTATTATTATTCAACTTATATTAACAGTTGCAGATGTGGTGGCCTAATGATCAGTGCTTTCATTGGACTGACTCAAGATCTGGTGGTCAGAGTGCGAGTGCTGGCCGGCGTCACTGTGTTGGGTTCTTAGGCAAGACACTTTACTCTCACAGTACCTTTCTCTACCCCAGCCGCCAGGAGTACAGTATCAATGGGTACTCAGGCTTTTATCCAGAATCTGAAAAGTGGGCGTCCTGGAGGCATGTCCCCCATAAATTTGTTAAAGCTTTTGGTACATTTTCACTATTTCTCCAAGGATTGGGCATCCACAGGACACCCGGACATCCTTCTGGCTAAAACATTGTGGGTACTGACAAACTGTTAGAGCAACTTGACAAAAATGCTAGGGGTTACCTGCAACGGACTAGCATCCCATCCAGGGGGACTGGAGTAGTAACACCCAAGACCTACATGGAGTCACTTCATGCTATAGAAACCGGAGTTAAGCACCAGCCTGAGTTAAGCATCAGCCACTTAGGCTTGTAGACAGATTTTAACAACAGTCCCTAGCTACTGTACGAGTATTACCTGTATCTGGATGGCCTCTTCTGTGAATCAGTGGACGGCCTCTTCTGTGAATCAGTATCGCTCATACTGTGCCCACTACTAACACTAGCAGCGTCGGGAGCTGGTGAGCTCGGCTTAACTTTAGACTCTTCATAAGCTGGGTCACAGAACTTGAATGTATGAAGCCTGCCAAACTTGATCACATTGCCGTGGTTAAGCTTGGTCGACTCATAAATCCTCTTGCCATCGACATATATTTCTGCATCACTACTTGTTCGTTCAACAGAGACGATGCCATCCATGTTGGTTATCACACAATGTCGAGGAAGGATATGAGGTGCAAATAGTTCCAGATAACTGTTTGCTGATGACATGGACTTTTCACTACCGACCTCAGTTATTTCCATGGGTAGCCGGTGAATATTTGCCTTGTAATCCAATTCGCGTCCCATCAGACGACATCTCCCTCAAGTAAGGTAACAAATGCTCTGGAAATGATTGGCAAGTCTTTCACCTATCCCTTTTTTCTGGCGTGTGATCTATAGGTACTCTAGATGGAGATTTTGACCTTCGCTTTTGTTTTCTGTATTGTGGCAAGTTTGCTCGGCGGCGCAAGTGGAAAACAACATGGCCTTGCTGTTGTGGCCATGTGGCAGCAATAGCCAGTGGATTATCTTCATCGTGAACGACCCTTTCTTTGCCGAGCGTAATTCCTCCATTCTGTCCTCCTGGTGGTATGTTTACCATCACGAGACAGTAATCGTCAGGATTTTCTTTTTCCATCTGATATTTCTCCAATGCCTCTTTAACAACATGCGTCGTGGGATCACGCATTGAAACAAGAAGAGTCTTGTATGGGATCTCGGGCTTTAATGTTTCAGCAAAGATTTTCAATGTACCTCCACTGTCTGCCCCTCCTTCACTACTCTGAAATTCTTGCAGCTTGCGCTCAAGCTTACGCTGACGACGCATTTTCATGACGATTTCCGGTTAGAGATGCTCCGCGTAAAGCTGGTTTCAGGAAGTTCATCATAAAGTATCTGCGCAATAGCAGAGTCGTCACTAGTTTTTGTGGAGAAGAAGGTTGACCAAGTATTTTAGCTTTCTTAGCTTCTTCTCCTCTTTTCTTTTTAAGCTCCTTCTTCTCTCGCTTTGACAATTTCCTCTTGAAGCTTTGACCAGGATCATTTTCATTGTCGGTTGCAAAAATATTTGTGGTTACCAGTGCTTCTTGGTCACTCTTCAGTAGAAATCGACCTTCTCTGTCATCTTTCTGCCATGATAGTTGCACAACTAAGGCCTGTCTTCTTTGAAAGTTTCCTGGAATCTGAAAATAATTTGGAAGGCAACATGATCAACAAATATTTCAGTCTCGATGTGGGGCGCAGAAACCTTAGCTAGTGGGTGACCATTCAAAATGGAAGTTCTCACACACCACTGGTTAGCCATGTCAAGCCGACCACCTTCAAGTCGACCGCCGCAAGCCTCACCTTTATTGTAAAATCAAAAACTATACACATACTGTATCACACTAAAATTGGGAAGCTTCCAAAAATTACAAGGTTTGTACATTGTATAACAACGGAATTAAAAAATACAACAAAATACAACTGAAATTCTTTGGGGTGGGTGGGTGGGTGGGAAGGTCAGTAACGGCGGACGCAACAAAAACAACTGCTCGCCTCACCGGTCATATGACCTGTACCCAGGCCCCAGCAGTGGGTGAGAAAAACATTTTTCACTTATTTTGTTCACTCAGCCAGTAGAAAATTACCCTTACTGAGCAGTATTTCATGTGGTACTGTTTATAATAATTTACAGTTGCATGCTTTAATGCACAAGGTGGTTTCTAAATCAAGTCTGAGGATGAAACCCTAGTGTGTGACCATTCAAGTGAAAGCTGTTGCATATATACTGTAGTACTTTCATAATATGATATGATGCTGTTTATTATGCCGTACAAGGTGGTTCTTACTTTTAAGTATGTGGTTTAAAACCCTAGTGTGTGACTAATCAAATGAAAGCTATTGAGCAGTACTTTCACATGGTACTGTTTAATGTTGTACAAGGTGATTCTATCTGGATGAAACCCTAGTGTGTGACCATTCAAATGAAAGCTATTGAACAGTACATGCTGTACCATTCATGTTGTAATATTTGGTTTTCAATATTCTGTAAACAGTTGACAAGATACTTTAATTTCCTTCTAGTGTCTGACATTAATATAGACTAAATGCTAAAGATGTATCATTAAACAATATACATGTATTGTCTTGATACACTACCAAATTCTCCTGACTAAATATAAGGAAATACATGTATAAATTGGTAAATATAAGTTAGGAGAAATAATATATTCAAGTACATATTGGATTGAACTGGTTAAACATCAAAACAAACTAAAGGTTGGTTTTTATGTTCAACACTGGATTATCCAATGGAGTAAAGTGACCCTCTTCCAGACAATTGTCTGTTTCATGTTGTGCCTCTGTGTATTTAGTTCTATACGAATACACTTGTGTAAGTTTTTGCCTGGAGAACTACATGTATAATCCATCTTCTTTTAGATCTATGGCATGTTCTCAAAACAATGTCTAGCCGAAGCAAGGTGAGCCAGGTTGTTTACCGTAAGAAAGATTAAATTGGAATATTTATTGCAGTAATAAGTTGCTATTTCTGTTCTGGCCAATATCACTGAATGATATTTTATACAACTGCGAGGAATATATATAAAAAGCCTTGGCATGAATTAGATAGCGCCACAAATATTGCTATTTTTAATCTTATCTAACTGTTCGCACAAAAAACAACATTTGCAACAACATTAACGGCAAAAAACTTGCTCTAATTACACCTGGCTTGGATTCGACTCGTGCGCCGCGTTCAAATGAAGAATGCCAGAAATTCTCTATCAGGGAAATATGACACAAGGTATAAATACCAGCATATTATGGAGAATAAGTCAATCATGCAGTAAGCAAAGCTACGATAAGCTTATATCAAAGCCAGAGATACGAGAGAAAAGCTTTCTGGAGTAACGAAGTTGTGCTCGAGGTTATAATTAATTTTTTCATCAAAAATATTTACAGACGCCAAAACAAGAAAATCCACCAACATTAGAAAAAGAAAATTCTTGCTCGTACGTCCACTTGACGCGATAGTTTTCGGTCTCAAAGTTACATGGGCGTTTTTGAAGTTTTGTAGTTCACTCTATTCAAGCTGCGTTAAAACTTGGTCGATTTTATCGATAAAACACATAATAAAACTTCATTCGAATGCTGCCAGACGATCGGTGATACGTTAGAAAGGCAATTGGTGTGAATTACAGCGTCCGAAATACTATACAACCGCATCAAGGGGAAGCAATTCTCCAAAATCGAAAAAAATGCACGTTAGAAAATAAAAGCCGTGTTATAATCCTTTTGTGACAAAAAACCTGTTGAAGCGGGAAACCAATCGTGAAATTTACAAGCACAACACGCGAGCGTTCATTTCTGAAAGGCTTCCCAGTTCTTACCTCCGTGCTGGTGAACCTCGTAAAGCGAGTAATTCGGATTCGAAAGCATTTTCATATCCGGGCGAAATTTTTCCACCAGGGTTCTTGTGACATCCTCCGCATTTTTCCCCGCTAGTAACGCGGACACACTTTGTGGCCATTTTTGCTCCCGCATCTTGGAAGAAAAACCGCATAACTCCACGGTACTCTAAATCCTGTGAAATGAACACGGTAAATTGTCTCAACGCAAACAACATACACTTGCATATGGTATCCTCACAAAAGCAAAATTACATCATGAACGTTCATTAATACAACGTTAAACGCCCGTCTGCATCAAAACTCACTTCATTGGGCTCGCTAATTTCAAAGATGTCCAAACGACTCGCGTTCCATTCGGCAATCACTTTTCGCAAAGTATTCGCGTTCCTCTTGCCTCGTTCGAATCACATCCATGTTGTCTGGTAGTTACGAGGGTTCTATGACATCCTAGGAGCACACTTGCACTGCTGAAAGAGTAATTCAATTCGATTCGAATAACAAATACGCATTTACACACTAGCGAGACTGTTTGACTTCAAACGGCTCCATCGACCGGACGAATATCCCACAGCCACCGTCAAACGATGGCAAGAATGCATAATTACCGATCAAGAGCTCTGCCCTGTGATTGGTCAAGCGCACAAAAGGAATGTATCGTCACTTGCTGTGCAGTGTTTCTTGCGGGGGTGGGTGGGGCTGTCAGGCACTATTTTAGAAACCTGCGTGCCGTCGTTCGATAAACTATATTGAACTCTTTTATGGTCAATTAAAATTACTTTGGTCAGTGAGAAGTTAGCGGAACATTCCCGAAAGCAGATATTCAAAAAGCGCGCTTTCCTGCGTTCCATAAGGTAAAAATGCAACTTGAAATCAAGCAATTTATGCAAGTCACACGACTCCATTGAACTTTCTATTTTTTTAACAACAATGCTAATTATTCGGATTGTTCAATTCAAAGTTGATATAATGGGTCGGCACAGCCGAAGCAAATCATGCAGAAAGGATTATTATGCCGTTAATTTTATTTGATGCCCCCAAGCCATAAACTATTTTCCATACGGACCTGCAGTGTGTGGTGACGTGCGTTTTATTGTTTGGGTTATTCACTCTGATGTTTACTTGCTATCTGTGGGATACGACTTCTGCTCGTGATCAAAAACTTTGGGTGGGTTATGTTTAAAAGCTTATCTTATCTCTAAAGATCTTTAAAAACTGCAAAGAAGCTCGTCGGATCGGAACTCTTTCATTTCACAAAGACATTTTACCGATCACACAATGGAACTTACTGATCATCACGCAATGGAATTTAACTACCCCAAAAATGACCAAAACTTTTTTATTCCGGGAAACGTGATTTGATATAGATTACACAGCAATGATGTCATCTACCTGACCTCTTCTACTAGTTGATAAACATTCTGCCTTTTTGCGGCTAAAACTGACATGTTGACTATTTGTTAACCTATTTTTAAAACCATCGTTTATAAGACGGCGTACGTACAAATGCAACAGAAAAATGAAATACTGAAACTATCAAATTTTTACTGAGTATAATTGTATGTACTTTTTTTCACTATTAAAAAGGAAAGGAATTTAAATTGAATGAAATGCTTTTTTTGCCTCGATAAAATTCCATGCATTTGTGACCCTCATTGAGCGGATGACGTCATCATAAAATCAATAAACAAAAGCAACAAACCAGCCCTCGCTTTACATTGCTATTATTCATATCTGCGCATTGAAAGTGAAACATTCAGTCAATCAGAATAAATTTATTTATATTGGTCAGATCATTTGTTGGGGGAGAGAATCAAACCGAGGCTTCCCTGCATGCAGTGGCCATTTAATTATTGTCATGGGTCATCACGTACAAAAGCTTGTATCTTCCGTTTGATTGCTGATGGGACGTCATTTACATGGTTAATCACAGATGACACGGATATTCGAAATACTTTGCAAATTTGAACAGTTTCTGCTGTTACGTCAACCAAATACTAAAATTTATTACCCGGAAACAGGAGCCCATTACGGGTAAATGGACTCCTGCCGGAAACCATCGATTTTTTTGCATCTTTTTAATAGACATCAGTAACATCTTTACGGCCCTTTTATACCTGGGCTCCTGTCTTTATAAAGATATTACAGACGATATACACCGTCTTTGAGGGAAGAAGGGGGTAGTGCAGATCGCGTTTCATGGGTGACGGCCACAAAATTAAAAACACACAATTCGCGGCAAGCTAAAATTCGCGGATTCTCGTTTTCGAGATAATCGTTATCACGGTCCACGCCTATTTAGCAGATTACGTTTCACCTAGATCATCCTCTCTTGGTTTCACGTGGAAACTGAAACAGTCGTTTTCAAATTCCACGCCAAAAAATGTCACTAATTCACGCTCGCGTAAATATCCTTTTAGTCTTGGGAGACCGATTTTTTTTTTGTGGGGGGGGGGGGGGGGGGGGAAGAGGAGGATAAGGGGGAACAGGGTGATCTGAACATCCCGCTTCCCTTTCGTTGTTCTTCTCTCCTCTTTGTGCTTTTTTCTATTGCGAATATTACAATCCCGCTTCTCGCCCTCTTCTCCCGCCTCTCGTAGACTTCCCACCCCCTTTTTCTTCAAGTCCCCTCCCTACCCCCCCCCCCCACCCCCCCCCCATTTGAAAATGTGTGACACCAAAAAAGTGAAACAAAAAATTGGCATTTCTGTACTTTCGTTAGTTGTGAACTAAATACTTTGTTGCGTGGGATTGTTTTGTGGAAGCATTCTTAAATATAAAACTGATTATTTTGCGATTAATTTGGACACGAGGCACAACAGTAGCTGGCGCGAGTAAGAACGGAAGGCGGGCTCTATTGCGATTAATTTTGGACACGAGGACAAACAGTAGCTGGCGCGAGTAAGAACGGAAGGCGGGCTCTTGGTACGAGATTGGCGCGAAATATTTATGAAGTGCGCCATTCTCGACCCCAGACTAGATGGAGATTTTGACCTTCGCTTTTGTTTCTGTATTGTGGCAAGTTTGCTCGGCCGGCGCAAGTGGAAAACAACATGGCCTTGCTGTTGTGGCCGATGTTCGGCAGCAATAGCCAGTGGATTATCTTCATCGTGAACGACCCTTTCTTTGCCGAGCGTACTACCTCCTTCTGTCCTCCTGGTGGTATGGTTTTACCATCACAAGACAATAATCGTAGGATTTTTCTTTTTCCATCTGATATTTCTCCAATGCCTCTTTAACAACATGCGTCGTGGGATCACGCATTGAAACTACAGAAGATCTTGTATGGGATCTCGGGCTTTAATGTTTCAGCAAAGATTTTCAATGTACCTCCACTGTCTGCCCCTCCTTCACTACTCTGAAATTCTTGCAGCTTGCGCTCAAGCTTTCGCTGACGACGCATTTTCATGACGATTTCTGGGTTAGAGATACTTTCGCGTAAAGCTGGTTTTCAGGAAGTTCATCATAAAGTAATTCTGCTGCAATAGCAGAGTCGTCACTGTTTTTGTGGGAGAAGAAGGTTGACCAAGTATTTTAGCTTTCTTAGCTTCTTCTCCTCTTTTCTTTTAAGCTCCTTCTTCTCTCGCTTTGACCAATTTCCTCTTGAAGCGTTGACCAGGATCATTTTCATTGTCGGGTTGCAAAAAAATTTGTGGCTTACCAGTGCTTCTTGTGTCACTCTTCAGTATAAATCGACCTTCTCTGTCCATCTTTCTGCCATGATAGTTGCACAACTAAAGGCCTGTCTTCTTTTGAAAGTTTCCTGGAATCTGAAAATAAATTTGGAAGGCAACATGATCAACAAATATTTCAGTCTCGATGTGGGCGCAGAAACCTTAGCTAGTGGGTGACCATTCAAAAATGGAAGTTCTCACACACCACTGGTTAGCCATGTCAAGCCGACCACCTTCAAGTCGACCGCCGCAAGCCTCACCTTTATTGTAAAATCAAAAACTATACACATACTTTATCACACTAAAATTGGGAAGCATCCAAAAATTACAAGGTTTGTACATTGTATAACAATGAAATTAAAAAATACAACAAAATACAACTGAAATTCTTTGGGTGGGTGGGTGGGTGGGTGGGAAGGTCAGTAACGGCGGACGCAGCAAAAACAACTGCTCGCCCTCACCCGGTCATATGACCTGTACCCAGGCCCCAGCAGTGGGTGAGAAAAACATTTTTCACTTATTTTGTTTCACTCAGCCAGTGGAAAATTACCCTTACTGAGCAGTATTTCATGTGGTACTGTTTATAATAATTTACAGTTGCATGCTTTAATGCACAAGGTGGTTCTAAATCAAGTCTGAGGATGAAACCCTAGTGTGTGACCATTCAAGTGAAAGCTGTTGCATATATACTGTAGTACTTTCATAATATGATATGGTGCTGTTTATTATGCCGTACAAGGTGGTTCTTACTTTTAAGTCTGTGGTTTAAAACCCTAGTTGTGTGACTAATCAAATGAAAGCTATTGAGCAGTACTTTCACACGGTGCTGTTTAATGTCTGTACAAGGTGATTCTATCTGGATGAAACCCTAGTGTGTGACCATTCAATGAAAGCTATTGAAACAGTACATGCTGTACCTTCATGTTGTAATATTTGGTTTTCAATATTCTGTAAACAGTTGACAAGATAATTTAATTTCCTTCTAGTGTCTGACATTAATATAGACTAAATGCTAAAGACGTATCATTAAACAATATACATGTATTGTCTTGATACACTACCAAATTCTCCTGACTAAATATAAGGAAATACATGTATAAATTGGTAAATATAAGTTAGGAGAAATAATATATATCAAGTACATATTGGATTGAACTGGTTAAACATCAAAACAAACTAAAGGTTGTTTTTATGTTCAACACTGGATTATCCAATGGAGTAAAGTGACCCTCTTCCAGACAAATTGTCTGTTTCATGTTGTGCCTCTGTGTATTTAGTTCATATACGAATACACTTGTGTACGTTTTTTGCTGGAGAACTACATGTATCTTAATCCATCTTCTTTTAGATCTATCAGGGGCACCCAACGACAACATTTTCCTGTTGGTGTCGGAACGTCGTTTTTACGTTATAACTATGCTTTTTGTGCAGTTCAATGGCTCATTTTTAAACGCTAAGAAAAAATGTATATCTGTTTCGGATACGTTAGCTGAACTTTCAAACTTCAGAAAATTTTAGGGATTGAAATCTTTTACCCGAATTTATGAGCTGAATTTGCCTTTCCGAAAATCCTAGCTGATCTATTTTTGTAGCCAAAACGACATTTTTATCTCTCCGAAACAAAAAGGCATTAATTTTCCCCATATTAAGAAAGTTCGAGATGACATTTCCCTAACCGAATATCCTAGGCGATTATAGGCCTTCCGAACAGATATTACACCGAAATGATCCGTTGGGTGCCCCTGATCTATTGGCATGCTCTCAAAACAATGTCTAGCCGAAGCAAGGTGAGCCAGGTTGTTTACCGTAAGAAGATTAAATTGGAATATTTATCGCAGTAATAAGTTGCTATTTCTGTTCTGGCCAATATCACTGAATGATATTTTATACAACTGGCGAGGAATATATATATAAAAGCCTTGGGCATGAATTAGATAGCGCCACAAATATTGCCTATTTTTAATCTTATATCTAACTGTTCGCACAAAAAACAACATTTGCAACAACATTAACGGCAAAAAACTTGCTCTAATTACACCTGGCTTGATCGACTCGTGCGCGCGTTCAAATGAAGAAATGCCAGAAATTCTCTATCAGGAAATATGACACAAGGTATAAAATACCAGCATATTATGGAGAATAAGTCAATCATGCAGTAAGCAAAGCTACGATAAGCTTCTATCAAAGCCACAGAGATACGAGAGAAAAAGCTTTCTAGAGTATCGAAGTTGTGCTCGAGGTTATAATTAATTTTTCATCCAAAAAATATTACAGACGCCAAAACAAGAAATCCACCAACATTAGAAAAAGGAAATTCTTGCTCGTACGTCCACTTGAACGCGATAGTTTTCGGTCTCAAAGTTACATGGGCGTTTTTGAAGTTTTGTAGTTCACTCTATTCAAGCTGCGTTTTAAACTTGGTCGATTTTATCGATAAACACATAAATAAAACTTCATTCGAATGCTGCCAGACGATCGGTGATACGTTTAGGAAAGGCAGTTGGTGTGAATTACAGCGTCCGAAATACTATACAGCCGGCATCAAGGGGAAGCAATTCTCCAAAATCGAAAAAATATGCACGTTAGAAAATAAAAGCCGTGTTATAATCTTTTGTGACAAAAAACCTGTCGAAGCGGGGAAACAATCGTGAAATTTACAAGCACAACACGCGAGCGTTCATTTCTGAAGGCTTCCAGTTCTTACCTCCGTGCTGGTAAAACTCGTAAAGCGAGTAATTCGATTCGAAAGCATTTTCATATCCGGGCGAAATTTTTCGACCAGGGTTCTTGTGACATCCTCCGCATTTTTCCCCGCTGGTAACGCGGACACACTTTTGTGCCATGTTTGCTCCGGCATCTTGGAAGAAAAACCGCATAACTCCACGGTACTCTAAATCCTGTGAAATGAACACGGTAAATTGTCTCAACGCAAAACAACATACACTTGCATATGGTATCCTCACAAAAGCAAAATTACATCACGAACGTTCATTAATACAACGTTAAACGCCCCGTCTGCATCAAAACTCACTTCATTTGGGCTCGCTAATTTCAAAAGATGTCCAAACGACTCGCGTTTCCATTCGGCAATCACTTTTCGCAAGTATTCGCGTTCCTCTTGCCTCGTTCGAATCACATCCATGTTGTCTGGTAGTTACGAGGGTTCTATGACATCCTAGGAGCACACTTGCATTGCTGAAAGAGTAATTCAATTCGATTCGAATAACAAATACGCATTTACACACTAGCGAGGACTGTTTGACTTCAACGGCTCCATCGACCGGACGAATATCCCACAGCCACCGTCAACGATGGCAAGAATGCATAATTACCGATCAAGAGCTCTGCCCTGTGATTGGTCAGCGCACAAAAGGAATGTATCGTCACTTGCTGTACAGTGTTTCTTGCGGGGGTGGGTGGGGCTGTGCACTATTTTAGAAACCTGCGTGCCGTTGTTCGATAAACTATATTGAACTGTTCTATGGTCAATTAAAATTACTTTGGTCAGTGAGAAGTTAGCGGAACATTCCCGAAAGCAGATATTCAAAAAGGCGCGCTTTCCTGCGTTCCATAAGGTAAAAAATGCAACTTGAAATCAAGCAATTTATGCAAGTCACACGACTCCATTTGAACTTTCTATTTTTTAACAACAATGGCTAATTATTCGGATTGTTTTCAAATCAAAGTTGATATAATGGGTCGGCACAGCCGAAGCAAATCATGCAGAAAGGATTATTATGCCGTTAATTTTATTTGATGCCCCAAGCCATAAACTATTTTCCAATACAGTGACCTGCAGTGTGGGGTGACGTGCGTTTTATTGTTTGGGTTATTCACTCTGATGTTTACTTGCTATCTATGGGATACGACTTCTGCTCGTGATCAAAACTTTGGGTGGGTTATGTTTAAAAGCTTATCTTATCTCTAAAGATCTTTAAAACTGCAAAGAAGCTCGTCGGATCGAAACTCTTTCATTTCACAAAGACATTTTACCGATCACACAATGGAACTTTACTGATCATCACGCAATGAAATTTAACTACCCCAAAAATGACCAAAACTTTTTTATTCCGGGCAACGTGATTTGATATAGATTACACAGCAATGATGTCATCTACCTGACTCTTCTACTAATATTGATAAACATTCTGCCTTTTTTGCGGCTCAAACTGACATGTAGACTATTTTGTTAACCTATTTTTAAAACCATCGTTTATAAGACCGTACAAAATGCGGACAGAAAAATGAAATATTGAAACTCTCAAAATTTTTTACTAAGTGTAATTGTATGTACTTTTTTTCACTATTAAAAAGGAAAGGAATTTAAATTGAATGAAATGCTTTTTTTTGCCTCGATAAAAATTCCATGCATTTTGTGACCCTCATTGAGCGGATGACGTCATCATAAAATCAATAAACAAAAGCAACAAACCAGCCCTCGCTTTACATTGCTATTGAAATATATTCATATCTGCGCATTGAAAGTGAAACATTCAGTCAATCAGAATAAATTTATTTATATTGGTCAGATCATTTGTTGGGGGAGAGAATCAAACCGAGGCTTCCCTGCATGCAGTGGCCATTTAATTATTGTCATGGGTCATCACGTACAAAAGCTTGTATCTTCCGTTTGATTGCTGATGGGGACGTCACTTACATGGTTAATCACAGATGACACGGATATTCGAAATACTTTGCAAAATTTGAACAGTTTCTGCTGTTACGTCAACCAAATACTAAAATTTATTACCCGGAAACAGGAGCCCATTACGGTAATGGACTCCTAGCTGCGGAAAACTATCAATTTTTTTACATATTTTAGACATCAGTAACATCTTTACGGTCCTTTTATACCTGGGCTACTGTCTTTATACAGATATTACAGACGATATACACCGTCTTTGAGGGAAAAGAGGGTAGTACAGATCGCGTTTCATGGTGGACGGGCCACAAAATTAAAAACACACAATTCGCGGCAAGCTAAAAATTCGCGGATTCTCGTTTTCGAGATAATCGATATCACGGTCCACGCCTATTTAGCAGATTACGTTTCACCTAGATCATCCTCTCTTGGTTTCACGTGGAAAAAACAGTCGTTTCGAATTCCACGTCAAAAAATGTCACTAATTCACGCTCACGTAAATATCCTTTTAGTCTTGGGAGACCGATTTTTTTTTTTTTTTTTTGGGGGGGGGGGGGAGGATAAGGGGGTACAGGGTGATCTGAACATCCCGCTTCCCTTTCGTTGTTCTTCTCTCCTCTTTGTGCTTTTTCTATTGCGAAATATTACACCACCTTAAAATCCCTCTTCTCGCCCTCTTCTCCCGCCTCTCGTAGACTTCCCCACCCCCTTTTCTTCCAAGTCCCCCCTCCCCCCCTCCCCCCCCCCCCCCCCTCCCCCATTTGAAAAGTGAACAAAAAATTGGCATTTCTATACTTTCGTTAGTTGTGAACTAAATACTTGTTTGCGTGGGATTGTTTGTGGAAGCATTCTTAAATATAAAATATTATTTTGTGATTAATTTGGACACGAGGCACAACAGTAGCTGGCGCGAGTAAGAGCGGAAGGCGGGCTCTTGGTACGAGATTGGCGCGAAATATTTATGAAGTGCGCCATTCTCGACCCCAGACTGTAGGGTTTATAGCCGGATAATGCCGGCATAATTTCGGACATAATGCTATATCTTGAGCATCGAGCATAATGCCGGCATAATGATATTTTGCAGCATAATAGTGTTATGTTCCAGTTTAGAAAGCCTTTGGATTAAAATAGAAACTCTATCAAGAGTCTAGACACGTTTCCAGCCACATTTTTACATACATCTTTCCAGTACAGAGGCCCCATTAGGGGGGGGGGGGGGGGGGGGGGGGTCTGGGTATCCCGTATCCCTTTAATTTTTTCTTTAAATATCCCATATCCCCACATATCCCTATATAATGATGATTAATTATTGTTAATTTGTTTTATTTTGACTATTTTGACTATTTTCTTTTGAAAATAATCTTGATTAATTGAAACGTTAAGAATATCCCAATATATCTTTTTCCAATATCCCGTATCCCTATAATTTTTTCCTTCAGTATCCCGTATCCCTATAATTTTTTTCTCAAATATCCCGTATCCCTATAAATAAACAATAGCCTCCATTTGGCTTCAAAAATATGCTCGGATATTTGTCCTTGGACATTATCTGATCCGAGAAGGCGAACAGTTTTCCGAGAGCGAAGCTCGAGTAAAACTGTGAGCTTCGAGGAACAGATAATGTCCAAGGACAAATATCCGAGCATATTTTTGAAGCCAAATGGAGGCTATTGTAGTTATTATCCTTCAAATATTTTTTCACAAGGCCGCTCTGTTTGCCGTGTAAGATCTCGGTCGGCCAAGCTGTTTTAAACATCAAAATAATTCTGTTGGCGTTCAAAAATATTTCTAGTCTGTTCAAAACAATCAGTTTTATTTAATTTAGCAATTTATTTGAGACGAAAACTGAACCTGTGAACATGAAACACAAATTTTAAAAACTGGGGAATATCACTTGGGGAATATCACCGGATATTCCCCAGTTTTGGCTGCGTCAAGTGACGTGTTTAGACCAATCGCGCGCGAGAAAAAATTTTGATGGATTATAACCCCTAATGGAGCCTCAGTACATCTTTGCATATTTGGAGGCCTGTTACCTCATTATGGAGGTGGGAATTAACTTTTTTTTGAAGGGAAAAATTGTGAGTTTAAGTTTAACCGGCATAATTTTGAGCATAATACCATCCGAGCATAATTTTGAGCATAATGTTCCAATTTCAAGGGTGACGCCCAAAAGCATAATGCTCGATTTTACGAGCATAAACCGGCTAACACCAGAGCCTTCGGATTCTTGAGTCCGCGAGTTTTGGGGAAACGCATGGGAGGACAATTTTTCTCCTCGCGCGCCCCCTGTAAATACGCCCGACTGAGAGCAGCGCAATTTTGGTTCCTTCTCCCAGCACCACGCTAGACCTCTTGAAAGCAGACAGTTCATATGAATAACCTTTCAATCGTGTACTTGAGGTGACGCCAGAAGGGAGGGTACACAGTCGTAATGTAAACATTTAATCACGATAACAATGATAAAAGCAAACAAACTGGGACAACAATGATAAAAGCACATCACTTTATTTCCAAAGGAACTCTACAAATTCCGACATCATTTTCACAACATTGTTGTTTAAAACAAACATTCATATAAACTTTCGCCAAATAATCGACCCTTGAGTAAGTTGTGCGTGATGTTTGACTAAATCAGATGAAAACAAATTACAGGGAGTATAACTAAACTACATTTTTACATAAACAATGCTAAAATTGGTGTTGGATATTAGGAAACTTCATTTGGCAAGTTTGTTGTGACAACGATAATAAAATCCGAACGCGAAGCCAGATAATTTAATAACAGTCAGTGGAAGAAAGATAGTCTGTGCACCAAATATATACAAACACGGTTATGAATGACACAAGAAAGCAAGCTTTGCAACTTGTAGAACAGGCTGTGAGTGGAAGCTGCGAAAAGAATGGTGAGTGAACCTAGATGAAACACCTCCTCTCCTCAGCTAGGCTGACCCCCTTCGTTGGGGGGGGGGGGGGGGGGGGCTCCCATATAAAAGTGACAAGAGTGATCATCATACCTTTTAGGGGTGAAATTCGTGGATTGGTACAGTACCTTAGGGTGTTAAAATCTAAAATTATCACTGTTAGAGTTATCCTGGTACCCTTAAACGTACTGAAGCCAGAAAAAAATGACTGGAACTTGTTTTATTTTAGAATAGTTTTCCCACAATCATCTCAGTCACTTTAACATGGGAATCCCCCAGGGGCGGACTAACTGCCCATTCTTTTCAGCCTTTTCTATAGACTACAATATTTTGTGGCTACTTGAAATCACTAGTTACGCAATTGTTTCGATAATATTATTGAGAAAATGTCTCGCATACATATACAACACAAAATGGTTGTTTAGTGTAAATAAAAGTCCACTTGATAAAAAGGGTTGTTCTCATGTTTCTCATCTATCTTGTGTCTATGTTACTACTGAGTTACACACAAGAGAACTGTGCTGTGTGATGAATCATGAATCTCAGTTCCCATTAACAGTAGCACTGGTAATAACTTAGGTGTATCAATATCACTTATTATAGTCAAAGGCAGCTTACACTTAAAGAAGCTATGTCACGATATTTTAAGTCATTTTTGCGAAGTGAAAAATCACCTTCAAACTGAAGAAAGCCTCAAAATAACAGTTTACTAAGATAGAAAAACACCAAAGAGGTAATAATAAACCAAACAGGAACAAGGATGGAGAAGATTAAGACGGATTGTGAATGGCAAACTTGAAAAAATTGGCCAATTTTTTCAAGATGTGCCATCCGTGATGTAGCTCCTTAATGGCATGTAAACAATGTGGTTTCTTTTTACACACAGGACGCAGACTTTGCTTTTCACAGGTTTTTGCATTGATAAGGCTTTTCTCCAGTGCATGATCTTTTACTGTATGTATCTGCAAATTTCCTGCTTGGCTAAAACACTTGTCCACAGGTTCTGCATTGATAAGGCTTTTCTCCAGTGTGCGATATTTTATGTACAGTATCTGCAAATTTCCTGCTTGGCTAAAACACTTCGTCACAGGTTTTGCATTGATAAGGCTTTTCTCCAGTCATGTACTTACAAATTTCCCACTGTACTAAAACACGCAGGTTTTTGCATTTAAACTGCTTCTCTCCAGTGTGAGACTGTTTATGTTTTGCCATGGTAAGAAACTATAATAAGAACTATTATTACATGTATTATTACTATTGTGAGCTGCTCTAAAAATATCATTTAGTCTTCTTCAACTTCATCCTCCACCTCAAGTTCTTGTTCGGCTTCTCCATTTTCTTCATCGCCGTTAACTGCCTCTGGACTTCCCTCCTTCTCGTCACCATCACCGTCGCCATCGCCGTCGGCCTCAGCATCTCCTTCAGCATCTCCTTCAGCTTCCTCCTCCGGTTCTTCTTTCTCTACACTCTTCGACTCTTCTCCTTGTCCTCCTCCTCCTCCTCTGCAGATTTTGATCTTGATCGCTCTTTTTCTTTGGATGGCGAGCGCGACTTGCGGGACTTGGAGCGCGATCGTGAACGGGATGAAGAATGGCGGCGCTTCTTTGGAGATTTGGAACGTGACTTGGAGTGGCTGCGGGAATGAGAGTGTGTTCTGTTATAATCAGGAAAACAAAAAGTCTTATTAGACAGTAAAGTGTATAGTATAGCTGTATATTGCTACAACAAGCAATACTACACACTTAAAACTGTCTAATAAGAGATTTATCATCCAAATGATTTTAGACTGTTATAAAACAAAGAATAATAGAAGTGCGTGATTATGGTTTCCATAGAAACTAAATAACTAACTTGACAAATGAACTAACATAATATCGAGGGATATTTGTACTCGTTTTGTACATTAGCAGCTAGGCAACATCGCTCCATGATAAACTGAAGTGTGAAGTTTTGGAGAGCTTACTCACAATACAAGAGGTATTGTTCGATACTACATTAAATGTAGTATCGAACAATACCTCTTGTACAAATTTTTGTACTTGAGGTGACTTGAAAATGACCCGATGGACAACCATACCTTTTTTTGCGTTTTGGGGAACGAGATCGGCTGCGACTACGAGATCGTCGTGTGCCAGCTTTGACCTTTTCCTAGTTGGAATAAAAAAAAACATCTTAAAATCCTAACAAACCAAGAAACAGAAGTTGCATGTACGTGGGTTTCTCAGTAATAAATGATTAGACTTTTCATAGCTTCTACACTTACAATGTCATAAGAGATCTACAGTTTTTGTCCTTTTTGGACTATGAGCAATCCCCCCTTTCCCTTCCTTAGTTTATTGAGTGAGGAGTAAAACATTTAACAATAAATTACTCTGAAACACTGATATTGTAATATTGTACATCATAATAAAGGCCTTACTATTTTGAGACGGATACGCTTGCCATTCAACTCTGTATCATCAAGTTTTTTCAAAGCAGTCTTCATGTCCTCCTTGGAAGCGAACTCCACGACACTAAGAACAGAATGTATCACTGTTAACTATTGGCAGTACAATGGCTATCTCGAACTCGTTAACTCGAACTCCCCGCCTATTTCTTGTTTCCCTTGGGAGTTTGAGTTAGCGGGGTTCTACTGTGGCAATCAAATAATTTATTATTTATATTTCAGATAATAATACTTCCAATTCAAGACTTGCTGCTTACACTGCATTTACTGGAAGGGCCAGACAAATACAGGCTTTTGGTCATATCTTTGTCATATAATAATAAAGTACACTTGAACCTCTCTAATACGGACACCGAAGGGACAGAGCAAAGTGTCCATATTAGAGAGGTGTCTGTATTATGGAGGTGTCCGTAAGGAGAGGTTCGACTGTAAATCACAGCTGGTAATCCGGGAAAATATCCAACCAGCGAGAAGTCAAAAACAGGACAAGCCACACAGGTAACTAGATAAAAATAATACACACCCTTCTCCCTGCCTTCTCTTGTGAGCATCGGCAAAAGTCACTTCTCCTGCTTTGGAAATATACTCCTTCAAATCCTGAAAAAATACTTTGCCTTCAATTTATGTACACATGCAAAACAAGACATTAAACAAGATGTACACATGACAGCAAAGCACTGCACAAGGCAAGGTCATTGTCTAAATCTTCTGTTGATTAAAGACAAACTTCTCATTAAAAGCTGGTAACTATTTAAAAAAAAATTATGCCATTACTATGTTGTTAGAGCCAGTTTAAGTGACATAATGTCCTCTCTAAAAAGAAGTGCCATAGTATAAGAAAACAAACTTCAAAGCTGAAGGACTAAGCAAATTTGATAATGACCCTATCTCATGAGCACATAAGGACCTAAACCTATGTAGCCTTATTAACAAAGGCTGTGAATACTTTTTAAATTTGCAAAATATTAAATTTTTCTTGAGCTGCCGTCAATGGATCACCAATCTTGAAAACCATGATACTTACCTGTCCGATAGTCTTTTGCGTCAATTTAAGAGAATCAAACTTTACAAAATGGAAACGGAATGTGGCTTGACGTGCGGTGTTGGCCAACTGTAAGAACTTAGCTCAGGTGAGAGAGAACTCACACGATCGGATGGTCGGACAGCCACAATAGCACTAACTTAAGCCCCGAATGTCTGTTTGGTGAGGCAAGGGTCGGAATGGAAAATTAACAAGGCATGGTGCTCAAACGTCTTGGCACTTGCTGCTACGGTTGGTTGGGTAGCACAAGTCAAGGTCAGATTGTGCACTCCTGGTTCAAGCTCAAAATGCCATCTGACTGAGTGACCGACTGATTAGGAGAGGGCAGGCGTACTGGCTAGGACATGGCATAGCTAGGTTTGGACATCTATAGATCAAGAGGTGGTGATCATTGAGTTATTTTTTTAGAAATAATGATAACACCACATTCATACCAAGTTTTGATTCGCAATTTTTTTTTTACTACTACCACTACATGAAACAAAACAAAATATTCTGTACATGTAGTTTCAGGTGCAAACAAACACAAAGCCTTTCAACTGAAGTAAATTAATGAAAGGTTTGACCTTGGAATAAAAACTACAATATTGCCACATATAATACAGAAATTTTCCACATTTTGTGTGTATATTTATCATAGTAGTAATTTGCAAACAAGATGGATTTGAAGTACTGATGAGAGAAGTACATGTACTTCAGAATTTCACTGGGAATAATGCAAGTCTTATAAACAAACACAAAAAAACTTCCAAAACTTCACAGTAATTACACTGTATAATCCGTATCAACTAACACATACCTGCCAGTTAATCCGTGACGAGAGATTTTCCACAGCAAGCCTGTGTTCTGTTCTCAGTGGAGGTGTGCGCCCTCTTCTCTGAGGTCTGTCCCTTTTTAGAACATTCAAAAGTTAACAAAACGTTGTAGAGTTGGCATGAAATATTTTCCTTGAACCATACATATTTTATCAGAAATTGTTGTCTACATGTAGTTTAATCATTAATTCAAAATAATGTTATCAAGCAGACAAATGACAAGAGCAAAATTTAATAATAAAAGGTGTAAAATTAAAAGAATAAAATTATTATACATTTAGCTCACTATCTCTATTTTCATTGTCAGAAAGCATACTCAGGGCACGAAATTAACTTTTTTTTTTGGCTCCTAAATATTCCAAAGTGGTTCGCCAACTCCAAAAAGTTAGTCGCCATTTTTTCCAATAAATTCAGCACCAGAGACACAATCCATTGGCATACATGACGTATTCAATGGTTTTCCAGACGGCTTGCAAAGCATTATAGGGCGTTTTGTGTACTCAGTTGAGAAACTTTGTTGACGTTTTTTGGCCCATATTTCTTGTTATGAAAGCAAAACAAGACCAGAGAAATATTGTTTTATAACTTTAATCTATTGTGTGACTTTTTTATGGCAAAGTTAGAACTGAAAACTTCAGGTAAGATGTCAGAATTCTAGTCCGTGTATTTGGCGACTAATTTTCAGGATTTGGTCGCCAACGTGGAAAACTTAGGCGCATTGGCGACTGTATCAGGCGCAATTTCGTGCCCTGATACTGTCAGGGGGGGGGGGGGGGGGGGGGGGGGGGGGGAGCTACTTCCCTTACACATCAAAACCATGCTCTCAAAACTTGCAAAGCAATCTTATCATCATAACAGTTAGCCAGCGGATTCATCATCTGTGCGTGCGTAGAAGTTGTGTAAACTCAGAAGAAAAACTAGAAAACATGGCAGCCTGTGAGGCGATGGAAGAACGAACATGTATACATGTATTAATTTTCACTCTGCAAGCAAACCAGATAACTTATTCCTCAAGTTTTTCATTTCACAAAAGAATAGGTTGTTAGTAGTAAACTATCTTTGCAGTCCTATGCAAAACAAAAATATCAATGACCAAATTCACAGTATTATGGAGAACACACGACGGTTAATTTTCCTTTCTATATATATCTGGACATGAACTCCGGCCCTACGAATTCAGCTCCTGGACAGTTTGGCCACACTGGACAAATTGAAGATGTTGGAATAATCGCAAAGTGTTTGCCGCCGTGTGACAGTCGCCCGCTGTAGAATTTCGCGCATGAAAAGAAGCCATAGGAAAATACTGCTGACCTAAACAAAATTATATCGCTTTTACAAGTTGTGAGAGCATAGTTTTGGGTCCCAAGCCCTGCCTCTCCCTCCCGACCTGCATCCTATAAATCTAGCCCACCATGCAATTTGTTCATAAACCCTAGCAAAATGTTCAAAATCAAGTTACAAAACTCTTTACCTGGGTTGGTTTCTGTTGCCGTAGTCATTATTTCTGGATGGATTTCTTGCATGTTCCAACAACACTCTGAGTTGAATGGAGACAAGTCAGCAGTCATACATTTATTTTTCAACACATCTTTTTCGCATTTTGCGACAATTTCCTTCACCTGATTTAGTTAATTTTTTTACTGTTCTTTATTTTTGTCATAATTTTCCCTTCAATGTACCAATTTTCAGGAGTTTCCAAGACCTGCAAAAAAATCCCTCGTTTTCCAGGTTCCAGTCCATGGAAAATAGCAGAACAAAATTCCAGGATTTCAAGGACCCATACGAGGTTCCTGCTCGAACACTTTTTTGTTCTTATCCACATTTTGTGGCAACTATAAGTATAGTCGCATATATTATCGGACGACTGTATGTTTCGTCATGTAATTCACGGAGAAAAGAGAAGGAGTTTTCATTCCAATTTTTCTGAACCCTTTTAAGTTTGAAGATATAGACTAGCTTATAAGGCGCTTTCTCAATTTCATTGCCGGAATTTTTGAGAGAAAATCTATAACAAAGTAGGTTAGGTCAAGAAACCCATTACGGACATCAAAATATATTATCGGGACGCGAACAACGTTCCAGATTTGTGGCGTTTTTTAGGCTGAAAATAATAATAAAGAAATGCTTAGTAGATGCGCCTGAGGTAGCCGCAGGAAGATTTTCCTTACTTCACAGATCAATTTTCAACATGCTAAGCTATTTCAAGGCTGTTGAAAACATCGCGCACGTATCGCGAAAGTTCGCATAGAAATTACAAGGGTTTTGTCTTGTCTGTCCCGATAAAAAGATTCGTGGGCTCGCTGGAAATTGAAGATGTTGGAATAATCGCAAAGTGTTTGCCGCCGTGTGACAGTCGCCCGCGTAGAATTTCGCGCGAAAAGAAGCCATAGGAAAATACTGCTGGACCTAAACAAAATTATATCGCTTTACAAGTTGTGAGAGCATAGTTTTTGTCCCAAGCCCTGCCTCTCCCTCGCCGACCTGCATCTATAAATCTAGCCCCATGCAATTTGTTCATAAACCCTAGCAAAATGTTCAAAATCAAGTTACAAAACTCTTTACCTGGGTTGGTTTCTGTTGCCGTAGTCATTATTTCTGGATGGATTTCTGCATGTTCAACAACTCTGAGTTTGAATGGAGACAAGTCAGCAGTCATACATTTATTTTTCAACACATCTTTTTCGCATTTTGCGACAATTTCCTTCACCTGATTTAGTTAATTTTTTTACTGTTCTTTATTTTTGTCATAATTTTCCCTTCAATGTACCAATTTTCAGGAGTTTCCAAGACCTGCAAAAAAATCCCTCGTTTTCCAGGTTCCAGTCCATGGAAAATAGCAGAACAAAATTCCAGGATTTCAAGGACCCATACGAGGTTCCTGCTCGAACACTTTTGTTCTTATCCACATTTGACATCATCTGTGCAACTTAACTGAACAGACAATGGCAAATAATATATATGAAAGTTTGCAATAAAGTTTGTAGAACGCTTCAAGGTATCAAGGATTGATGACTTTATTTTAACGAAGCTTTGATAATTAACTTACTGTAAAATAAGTTTAATTTGCACCGTAATGTTTATTATTGGAGCACACAGCAAGCACAGCTTATAAACAATATCGGTAAACACATCGATGTGTTTTTATTTGATCGCGAAAAGTATCAGCTTTTAATATCTGGGAGATTGGAGTCTACAAAATTTATATTTTTAAAAAGCTTACCTCTCTCCCAAAAGTTCTCTTCCATTCACGTCATACACACAGTCATCGGCGTCTCTTGGATCATCAAATTCCTTTGCAACGGGAAAAGATGGAAACATTACAAACTTACAAACAAGAACAACGCTAGCAGATTACAGGAAGTTTCGCAATCAATTTTCATCGTTTTACTTACCACAAAACCATATCCAAGTTTGATGCTAACTTCACGTACTCTACCAAATCCACGGACGAATCGTTCTAAATCTCTTTCTCTGATATCTCTAGGAAGCCTTCCAAAGTAAACTCGTGTGCCACCACGAGACATTTTCGGCGACTCAAGATTTCGTGAAGAAAAAAAGACGCTGACTAAATAATCCAGACGAACAAAATGGCGGTCCACGAGGAAGCTGTGAATAACGCCGATGTCCCGGATGAACCGATGTCCCGGATGGTACCTATTGTTTTAATTTCTGGGGCTGAGAGGCGTTCACTACAAAGGTCCCATTCCCTCCTTCACAAAAATGCCGCCTCCCGAAAAAAAGGCGGCGAGGGAAAGGTCTTTGACGACACACACACCGTTCAACTTTTGATAACGCCTTTTAAACTACACAACAAAGTGCCTCACCTGCGGAAGCCGTTTGATCTGAAGCCAAAAAGCGCCTTTGAAGTCGAAAAAAAAGGGGCACAAAAGTTGGCCTTGACTGCATCAAAGTTCCTCTGGAGCCCGGCTCTAGAAAGTCAAACTGACCTGTATGTCCTACATTATCAAATAAATCATTTATTCACTGTGGTGGTACCTTTGATACATGCTTATATATCTTCGAGCAAAGGCGGAGATCAAGTCTTTGACACGCCGCTCGAAGGAACGTTTTATAGTGCTTTGAGCCGCCCAAAGTGGCGGCACAGAACAGGGCGGGTTGGGAAGGCAGTGTGACGCGTACGCCTTCTAAGGGGAGTCAGGGGTGGAAGGTGTTTAATAAATCGAATTTTTGAGTATGAGAGTGAAGAATGAGGTACATCATTCATTTATTTATTGATCTTCTTCTTTCTTTTTTTTTGGGGGGGGGGGGGGGGTATTTGGGTAAGTCGTGTTCTAAGATGTATTTTGGAAAAAACCAATCAAAGGCGGCTTTTGCGAAGGAAAAAATTTTGTAAAGTCACAGGCTGCCCAGGCGTAGTACATGAGTTGAGTTAATTTGCATAATAATAATAATTCAAAGAGATGGTGATCTTCGCGGTGGAAATACGAAGAATAGTTCAAAATAAAGTTACTGTGCTCCCCTGGTACCCTGGTCCCAGAGGTTTTCTTTCTTCTTTCTTCTTCTGAACTTGATCGAAGCGATCAAAGCGACGCGGCAGAGAAGAAAACCTCTGGTGGGATACGATCTCATTTCCATGCTGACGCCAACTGTCAAATTTTCAAAATAGTAATTAAAGAGCCGGCCAATGGCAATTAAGATATCACGTGTTGATCAGCCGTTTATTTTGTTCAGTGGGGTAGACCAAGGTATATTGTTCACGCGAATATTTTCTTCACTTGGGTGGTGAAGACTGGTTATTTGTCAGTTGACCTTTTCCGGTTTGGTCGGGTCATGTCAAGCGGCTGTCAAGAGATATTAAACTTTATACGCGCGCTCTTCTCGTATTTGATAATCTCCGAGTTGCAAAAACATTTATAATATACAAAACAAATGCCAGCAAATGATGGATCGAAACCGCGTCACACAATTGAGTAGTTTTGAGTCAAACACAACAGGACCAACGCACTGTAACTGAAAGTCGCGACAATAAACAACACTATTCCAACAGCTTTTTTTTTAAAGGAATCTAACAGCTGGGATCGGCGCGACAATATTCGGGACTCAAAACTCATTTCTTTTCGCAGACGTAGATGGGCTACTAGCAAAATATCTCTCGATAAAAGCGTGATCATACGGTGTACGATGAGTATCACTTCTAAAATCTTGAAACTCCTTACAAGAAATCTCGAAAACTTACAAGAAATCTTGAAAACTTACAAGAAATCTTTGAAAACTTACAAGAAATCTTGAAAACTTACTTAAAATCTTGAAAACTTACAAGAAATCTTGAAAACTTAAAGAAATCTTGAAAACTTACAAGAAATCTTGAAAACCAAGAGACTATGAAGATAAGCAGACTTTGGGGTTCATATGAAGCCTAGAATAGTTCCCCAAAACATTCACATGCATTTCTCCACTAAACAATGACATTGTTTGATAACTAATGTGGAAATCTCTGTCAGGGGACAACTATCTCCCCCCCCCCCCACTCCCTCTTCCCCTGCATCCTCCATAAAAAAAATATATTTAACAGGGTTTCCGGCATCTCCGCCAGAACCCTACCACAGAGGGAATCATCTGACAAGATGGCCAGACACACAAAAAGTGTCAAAATGACACAGTAGTACATGTACCTGCAATCAAAATACTAAAACTAAACCTAATAGTGAATTTTCTTTGTCATTTCCATAGGAATATTATCTTGATAGCAAAGTTTACTGAACAATTAAATAACAAGATCCAACGTGAGGGTATCACTGTACATCGCGCAGGTTACTGAAGGGAGAAAGAAAGTTTCTTCTAAAACTAATTTAAGTTATATTAGAAAACATATGGGAAAGATGGCACATGAATGCAAGTATTGTGGCCAGTTTCTTTGGCAAGTTATTAGCTTGTAAGCAACATGAACGAACACACAGTGGAGGAAAGCCTTATTCATGCAAGCATTGTAACAAGTGCTTTAGTGATCCATCAGCTTGTAAGCAACATGAACGAACACACAGTGGAGAAAAGCCTTATTCGTGCAAGCATTGTAATAAGTGCTTTAGCCAGTCATCAGATTGCAAGATGCATGAACGAACACACACTGGAGTGAAGCCTTGTGCATGCAAGCATTGTAACAAGTGCTTTAGCCAGTCATCAAATTGCAAGACACATGAGCGAACACACACTGGAGTGAAGCCTTATGCATGCAAGCATGGCATACTGTAAAACATGGACTGGACTGGATTTGTAAAACATGGACTGGATTTGTAAAAGGTGGATTTGTAAAACATGGATTTGTAAAACATGGATTTGTAAAACATGGATTTGTAAAACATGGATTTGTAAAACATGGATTTGTAAAAGGTGGATTTGTAAAACATGGATTTGTAAAACATGGATTTGTAAAACATGGATTTGTAAAACATGGATTTGTAAAACATGGATTTGTAAAACATGGATTTGTAAAACATGGATTTGTAAAACATGGATTTGTAAAAGGTGATTTTGTAAAATGACACCACATCGCAAGATAGTCACGAAACCACGCTTTTCCTTTGCAAACTGAGTTCGTCGGATATATTTTCTGTAGTATTTCATTGTATTTCATTGTGCTATTGTTGAAAAGCTGCGCGGACTTTAAACAAAGTGGAAATTGAAGAATATGCTGTATAAAATTGCGACAGCTCACATTCTTTCCTGCACGCTCCTCCATGCAATCAGACGCGTACAATGTACATTGGATAGCTGTCAAATTTGCAAATTCAAGTCAACACCTCAGGAAAAACCTCTGATGAATTTCGATCCTATGTTTGCGTTTCCAATCACAGGTCAAGCTCAAAACAGAAAAACGGCTTTGATTGGTTTGTTGCATTGTGATTTGCGTGAAAAAGAATTGCTTACAAAGGAAACATTTGCGAACCGAGAGTACGGCAAAAACAATAAATGGACGTGAAGCGCTTTCGAGGTTGAGTTTTTATTTCTTATTTTGAACGTACACGTCACTCGAACCTCCCCTGACGGACATCTCCCGCCGGCGGACAGCTCTCGTAAGCGGACATTTTTTCTGGTCCAGAGAGTGTCCGCTTGCGGGAGGTTCGACTGTATTTACGAAACAACAGTTGGAATAAAAAATATTTTTATAATGAATTAAACGTCAAACGCACGCTAGTATGCCGCCTTTTGAATTTGACGCACACCAGACATCAAAATAAAACACGGTTTTACTGAAGAAAAATGTATGATATGAAAGAATAATGTCGAAAAAACTTCATTATAATTACAACAGACATCCTAGTTCAAGAATTGGATCGATCTAGCAAGTTTTCGGCAAACGGTAACAGTCACGTTTTTGCGGATAGCTGTCAAAGTTACGGCGGTCAAAACAAAAGGAAAGGAATGTGGTTAGTGGGGAGAAGCGTTGCGTGATGACACAAATAACGGCTGCGTAGGAGACTCAGCGTCAAGCGAATGAAACAAAAAAAAATGAAACAAATCGTGCAATTCACAATGCAGGACAACAAAACCAATCATAGCCGTTTTCTGTTTTGAGCGTGACCTGTGATTGATGAATTTCGATCCTATGTTTGCGTTTCCTGAGGTTTTCCTGAGGTGTTGACTTGAATTTGCAAATTTGACAGCTATCCAATGTACATTGTACGCGTCTGATTGCATGGAGGAGCGTGCAGGAAAGAATGTGAGCTGTCGCAATTTTATACAGCATATTCTTCAATTTCCACTTTGTTTAAAGTCCGCCGCAGCTTTTCAACAATAGCACAATGAAATACAATGAAATACTACAAGAAAATATATCCGACGAACTCAGTTTGCAAAGGAAAAGCGTGGTTTCGTGACTATCTTGCGATGTGGTGTCATTTTACAAAATCCACCTTTTACAAATCCATGTTTTACAAATCCATGTTTTACAAATCCATGTTTTACAAATCCATGTTTTACAAATCCATGTTTTACAAATCCATGTTTTACAAATCCATGTTTTACAAATCCAGTCCATGTTTTACAAATCCAGTCCAGTCCATGTTTTACAGTATGCCTGCAAGCATTGTAACAAGTGCTTTAGACATTCATCAGCTTGCAAAATACATGAAGAAAGACACACCAGAGAACAGCCGTTAAAAACGCAAGCAGTACGATAAGTGCCTCGAATCAACAAGACACCTTCAGGAGCAAACAATAACTCGCACTGGCGGAAAGTCTGATATGGTGTTTTCGTTGACGGAGCAAAATTCAAGCCAAGTTGAAAGCCTCACCTGTTGGATTTGCCAAGAGGAATGTAGTAGTGAGGAAAGTATCCTTCAACATTACGCTGATCATATGAGATAAGAGCAACGCTCAAGTAAGCTTCGTTCTAAGCTATAAAGATCATCCTTGCTTTTCTTTGAATCGTTTTTAGTGTCTGCATGTGTTTGGTTCACTGCTACATAATTCGGACAGTTTAAACGAGTCAGTGTTTGTAGAGTGTCCGTTAAAACAGCCCAATTAGAGGAAGAAAAGTCAAAATTCTCATGTTATCCTCTTGCAGGTTGAACACAATATTGAAAACAAACGTATTTTGAAAATAAACTACCTTTTATGTGAATAACACGGCTGCAGCTGAACGAACTGTATATTGAGGATGTTGTCTTAGCCAATGCTGCGATAGCGGTGTTGTGAAGAAAGTGAAGTATTCTTGTTGCCATATATATTAAAGTTGATTGAATTCACTAAGTACGAAGAGTTTTGTATTGACTTCCCAGTCCGGATCGACTGTGTTGAATCAAGCTACTTAGCTCATTGCCGTTGATGCACGAAGACCATCGTTCGATTCGGAACGATAGGTAAAAAAATTCGCAAAAAATCATCTTTTACCCGATTTCCCACATGTTTTCAAGGTGGACTGGGAATACTCTGACCCATTCTCCCAGCAAGTTTGAACAGGTATACCCTAGTTGGTCTTATATGACGGCTTTTTCAGAAAAGCTTTCTGATGTAACACATGGCCGCAATTTGTGAAGCGTTCGCAATCCGTTACAGGCGTTGTTGAGGACGTTTTAGCAAGAGTTTTGGACGAGGAAAGTGATCCAGAAGGGATGCCAAGCAGTGAGGAAATTTAATTGCATCTGGAGCTCGAAAATTGAGCGACGAACCAAGATAAGTGTTACGAAATATTGCATCGATCGATCGAACGAACGCAAATGCAACTGAAATTATATTTTGATTCGCTTTTTACATTTGAAAACCTTGTTTGATGCTTTGAATACATGTTAGGATTCATATTTCAGTAAAGGGAGAGGACAAAACGTTCTTATGGAACGACAGAGATAAATTTCGAGTGGAGTGTTGACACAATGTTTCGGGTCAAATTCCTGCATAAATTAAAATTTGATACCAAACTAAAAAATACTAATTTATTCTATACTTACCATTTTCAGCCAAATTTTCAGGATATGTTGCCAATATAACAAGTAACATTTTTGCTTTTAACTTTTCCTTAAAACCAGTCATCATTTTGAAATAAGTTGCTTTTTTCTCCAAATTTTGCGGCTATTAATATTAATTTATGCTAGTTAATAATTAACTAATTAATATATTATGGGTTTCTTTGGGAAAAAAATATTTTCCAGAAAGTTTATTTACTACCCTTTCAAAAGAGATATAGCTTTCCACGCAATTGTAAATGGCTGTTGAGAAAATAAATAAACAAACACTAGTATCAAATTTCACTTTTTTTGGGCGAGCGGCAATGAGTTAGGGCCTCCACAGACTAGTAGACTATAGAGAGATAGTTGTCGACAACTAATTAGTTGTCGATCATAAAAAGTTGTCGATAACAAAAAAGCCAGTGTGTGAAGCTAGTTATCGATAACTAAGGGCCTTAGTTCACTGTGGAGGCCCTTAGAGTCAGTTTGTTTTATTAGTCATTTATAAAGCCGGCTGAATGAATTTTGAGTTTTCTTATTTCTTATGGCGACATTTCATACAGTGAAAGTGTCGTTAAAACATGTACTTCACTAACGTTCTGTTTACTAGTTTGGTTCCATTTCAATAGTAGTATGGTTAAATGTAGAAAATACGAAGTGCCTCATTTAGTGTTTATTCCTAAACTAACAAAGGTGGGTTTTTGTTGATTAAAAATATAGTGTCATCTTTTATAAAGTGACCACCCGTAATTCAAGAATAGACCTTTCTCCTAAATGGCCGCCGCAAATTCATATTAAACTGAGCGGAAAATCAATACCAACACCTGAAAGACCACCTTTTTTTTGGTAATCGTACAAATTTTCATTAGGTTAGGTTCTACATACTCGGCGTATACCCCCAGTCATACAAACGTCTCTAAATTTTCCAGTTTTCAACTTCCGTTTTCTCGGCTCAGGTAGAACCTAACCTAACGAAACTCTGTACGATTACCAAACAAGAGGTGGTCTTTCAGGTGATGGTATTGCTTTTCCGCTCAGTTTAATTTTAATAATTTTGAATTTGCGGCGGCCATTTTGGAGAAAGGTCTATTTGTAGGTGACCGCTTATATAGGTTAGCCGTTTATATTACAATAGTATTGAACTAATGTTACTATCGTTATATTTATCACTTTGGTTTGTTTATGTTGGATTAATACTTAGCTTGGTAATAATAAATGCCTTGTAACTGGTTAGTGAGGGAGGGTTAGTGTGGTTAGTATATGAATTACAAATGAATCTTGAATGTTTCAACCCGTTCGATCCCTCGTTTAACCTTGAGTGAACAGACCTCTCTCTTTACTTTCTGAATTCTCTCCCCACTCGAGAAATATCTGAGATTAGACCCGAAGTTTACCCCCCCCCCCCCCCCCCAAAAAAAAAAGGTTCTGAAGTGAACTGAACAACCGATCAGAGACGCGACACGGATCTCTCTAGACATATGTCATCAGTATCGAATTTTTCAAATCGAATCTCAAACCTCTCTTCAGTTGGAGAAGAATTAAGCGAGCGAAGGGACACTTCCGGTTTAATTCTCAGGCTAACCCTGTTATACAGTTAAGTTTACTCAGGGCCAGTGGGAAAAAAAACAACTTTTATTCTGATTCAAACTGTAACGCTTCATACGAAGTCCTAAGTAGACCTTTTTGTGAGTCTGAGACTAAGGAGTTTGTATATTCATAGGCAACTTAACGGAGAAACAAAATACCGGTGTTAATTTTGTCTATTTCGGCCTCTGCAGAGAAAGGCTATCAATTTTCGTACATCGTGTAGCGGATGAAAAAAACCACATATAAATCCAAATCGATAGTTTGATTCACTCCGAACAAGTTAGCCTGAGATCAGGCTCTTAACGACAATCTGTGATTACAGGTAACCAAAGCGTATTATGAGAGTTTGTATGGAGCTGAAATTCGATCGAAAATAATTTTCACTTAGTACACTACAGCGACAGATTCGACCTTATAGAATACAGTGCTACCTATTTGCATCTCAACAAGAATAGCTGCTTTTGTTTAAAATAGGTCGTGCTACAATGCATAATGCTGCAAATGTAAGGTCCCGTTATAATTTTCCACGATGTATAAAGGGACAAAAATTCGCAGTAATCAAAAATTGGGAAGTATGATGTTCGTGTTTCAGAAAGACTATTGGGCCAATGCAAATTGCAGATCATCCACCACTTATTTACATTTCATTGAATAAGAATAGTGTTGCTGGCATTCTCGACCCCAGAGCCTTCGCGTTTTTATTTTTGACTGCGCAAGACGCAAAGGTCGTCAGTCATGCGCAAAAGAGAAGAGCTCTGGGGTCGAGAATGTGTTGCTGGGTATTAAATTCAGTGTGCGACAACTGTAGACTTGCATGCAGAACTTGCAGACCCAGGAGAGGGGGGTGTACTCTCTTATGTGGTCTATATGGGGACTTGACACTGGACAGGGTATGGTGTTTGCCTAATCTTGAACAGGGTATATAATTTTATGCGAGTCTGTCCTTAACAGGGTCTGAACCTGTCCTAAACAGGGTGTAGCTGCATGATTGTCGTCGTTAAATATGGTTTATACCGTATTTAGCAATGCGAGATCGGAGATGTTTGCCAGTCTTTAGCAGGTCTCCAGTCAACATCAGATCACTTTAGGACAAGATAATGATGCTATTTTGTAAAACAAGAATGTGTGTATTGACAAAGGGCCTTACAGGTCAGGGTTTCCCAAAACCCTCTGTGGCACCCCTACACCCAAACAAGGGTCAAGTACCCCCAACCCCCCCCCCCCCCCCCCCCCCCCCTGTAGACTGCAGACTTTCAGCGTGGCGGAATGTAAATGATATGTAGGACATGACCAAGTAACAAGTGCTTTAGCCGGTCATCAGATTGCAAGATGCATGAACGCACACACACTGGAATGAAGCCTTATGCATGCAAGCATTGTAACAAGTGCCTTAGCCGGTCATCAGATTGCAAGACACATGAACGCACACACACTGGAGTAAAGCTAGGCTCGATTTCCGCCGCTCTCTCGAGTCCGGTCTCGGGGGATGAGCGTGGGCTCATTTTCCCGAACAGCGGCTGGTAATCGAGCCTAGAGTAAAGCTTTATGCATGCTACCAGAGGTCTATAACTAGAGGTTTCCATCTAGCATTGCGCGCGGCCCATCAGATTCGCAGTTAGGCTATTTTTAGACATTTTTCGCGCGAAACCAGCAGCCAATCACGCACCATGCCTGACAAATATGGTCAGTGAACGCGCTAGCTCGACAATTTTTGTTCAAGACGGTTTTGTTCGTCGATTGAAAAGATGGCTAAAACTAAGTAAAAATCCTTGGCCCTTCTAAATCAAACAAAAGTTAATTCTACTAAATAATGCACGAAGTTTGGAACGAAATATTTAATGGGAAATGCCTGTAAAATGTACAACTAATGCGGCTAAAAGAGCACTAAAGGCAGCCTGAAATTAAGCTTAATTTAAGGGAAGACCGCGGACACAATTAATTCGTCCAAAGAATGAAAACCTGTTTTACAACACAAGTTTAAGCTTAGTCTATTCAGTATTGTTACCTTGTATTTCGACGAGGCTTGTCAATTCCAGCTGAATTAAGTTTTAAAATCAGCACAATAAATATCCATGGATCAGTTAAGCTTATACGCTTATAACTTAAGCTTACGGCAGTTCGTCAAGCGTTCGTGACAGTCAATCATTCAAAGATCACTTCACAGTGAAATTCTCTTTCTTTCCATCCATGTAGACATTGAGGGTTTCCTTTGTTCTTTTACTTCAATGAACTTGATTTCAAGCTCAGTTCGTTAACTTCTGTAGTCGCGCAAGTTTTGCTCGTCGTATAAACAAGTGAAAACCTTCGGCTGCGTATAGCTGTCCGTTTCAACTTGTAAAATGAATATAATGTTCAGCTCCACAATTATTTCGAATCTTCCCACGTTAAGCTAAACCATCGGCACAATTTTCCAGAATATACGAAACTTTGGAGAGATTGAGCGAAGATTAATCCGCGGAGAAACCTTTGTCTTGCCGTTCTTTTCATTCAACTTGCCAACTGGATACGGCGCCAAGTTTTGCCGCCGAATTCATACAAATCATGCTTCATTTAGATTGAACTGAAAAATCACTCAGTCATTTATAGTTTTACAAAAAGTATACCGAAGTTTGACCTAAATTTAGTGAAGTATTTAAACAATTATTACATTCTGTGACGCTTTTCGCATTTCCTTGGCCGGCAAAGTTTCTGCCTTTGCGTAGCGCTCGCATATTAAAAATGTTTCAACGTGATTGGCTGCTGGTTTCGCGCGAAAAAAATGTCTAAAAATAGCCTAACTGGCCAAGACCCAATACCAGAGTGGAAACCTCTAGTTATAGACCTCGATGCTACCTGGGCCCAGAGGTTTTCTTTCTTTTCTTCAGAAGAAGAAAGAAGAAAGAAAACCTCTGGGACCAGGGTAGCATGCATGCAAGCATTGTAACAAGTACCTCCAAGCGCAAAATCGACAAAATCGCAAATAAACCGGCCAGGACACACCAGGAGACAACAAAAGTAAAGGTCCGGCATGTTTATGAGAAATTTTTCTTCCTTCACTATGACCCTATATAACTTATTTTTAAGGACTTACTAACGAGTCGTAATGCCATGCAAATGTTGCCTAAAAATGCAGCCAAATCAGTGACTCTAAAGTGAATAGGACGAATAAGTAGGCAATAAAATGAACACAGTAACTTTATTTTGAACTATTCTTCGTATTTCCACCACGAAGATCACCATCTCTTTGAATTATTATTATTATGCAAATTAACTCAACTCATGTACTACGCCTGGGCAGCCTGTGGTAAAGTCCTGCAAGGGCCAACGGACAATTCAAGGTACAAAGGCTGACTGTGCGGTTGGGATAATTTTTTACTGTAATTTCCAATATTTCGTCAGGCACGGCCTGACTTTTTCAGGGAAGCCAGGCTACCACATGATCAATAGGTCAGAGTGGCCCATTCAGGAACTACCAGAGGTTTATTTCTCCGTCGCGTCGAGAGAGATTTGAAACCGGAAACCGCGCAAGAAAGCTCTGGCACCCAGGGTAGAAGAGGAACGGTTTAGGAAGGAAAAACTATGGAGGAGGGAGAAAATGAGTTCTGATTTCCTGATTGGATTGTATGCGCGCACAAAGGAATGTGAATTAATTAAAGTGGTCACACTTTTGGGCTCCTTGCTGTGAATGCAATTGTTCCAAAAATGTGAATTAATACAAGTTTGTACAGTCAACTACGGTATCTCAAAGCGGACACCACTCCAGCTCAGCCTAGCCTGCGAGAGCAGACGTAATTTCCGGCTCGAGTTTCCGGAAATTACGTCTGCTCTCGCATGCTAAGCTCAGCCTGACTCCAGCCAGGCGCTAAAAATGTAGGGCGGTGCAACGAGCGGGTCCGAGCGAAAAGGTGTGATGCAGTGGACTGGGTTCGAATTGAAATCAAAATACAAAATGGCGGAGACGAGTGTGCTGGAGCTACAAGAATTCGAGGACTTATTTCTCCTTGATCTTTATACTTATGACGATTTTGATTTTGATTTGGACGAGGGCGAAACTTCAGTAAGTGCCAACGAAACAATTTTATGTCTGCTAATGTTAATATAGGCTTTTATCGTCGCTGAAGCTAGTGTTTAGATAGGTTTTCAGATATTCAGATCAATTTTGTATTAAAAGGAAGAGCAGGTAGTTGCTGCACGATAAACAATCTTAATTAAATAACCAGATTCATGAAAGACCTTATTGATGTCAGTTGGTGATTTGTTTGAAACAATGCTTCCATTTGCGATCTTCGAAAAAAAAAAATAAACATTTACGAGCAGTTTAGCTAAAGAAGAATTTCAATGTGTTGCGGTCAAAACCGAAACCCGGCCCCAGTTTTGGGAGGAGATTCTTCCGGAGGTAGGAATAGAAAAAGAAAATACCGCGTCTGACAACGTTCTCCAACATATACTCCAGCATTTCTGCAGTACAATTGGGTCTGTCGTTAAGAAAGAACAAACTCGGGGCAAGTGCTGTGACTGCAAACAAACCAGATGACATTTACATGTAGTTTGCAGCAGCCATCGACCACTGCACGCTGGATGGGTGATAAAAAGAGCTAGAGACATTAAAAATCCAGTACAGCAAATCATCTTACCATCTCACTATGACCGGTCGATCCCGTCCATCAGTTATGAGTCAGTTGCTTTTAATTTATATATATGCAAACATAAATAAATAATAAATAAATAAATGTTATTGTCATTTTTAATTTTTATTTTACAGGGCCCACACTGATAACAGTTGTATAACTGAAGTGGCTACCCTGTATAAATATTTGTTAGTATTATTATTAATGCACCTGAGTAACAGGAAAAGATAACATCTTGCTAACTCAGAAAAGTAAATGAGGGGGGCATTGGGTTTTGTGGTATTGTCGGTTTCGGGCCATTTTTCATACAGTATTTAATTGCGGTTTTGCTGTTTTTAATTTTTTGTGCGCCGTTTGTGAGACTGCGGATTCAACCCAAAAAAAATCCATTTCCGGATGTGTAGTGTCTCTTAATCTGATTGGTTGTTTGGCAGTTTTGAATTTTCATGTGCCAGTAATGACCAATCAGAATAAAATTACAAATCTCTGTAGAGTCATGTCATCAGTATATAATTTTTAAAGTTGTATCTCAGAACATCGCTCAAGCCTGGGAAAATTGAGTGCGCAAAGAGAAACATAATATGTTTCTTTTTTCGCACTCAAAACATATTATGTTTTCTCAGACTACTCAATCTCATACCCAGAGTCAACGGTCTTCTCAGTCAGCAGTAGTCGTCGCCAGGTTAGACTCTGGAGGAATGGAATAAATATGAAATTTTTTTATTGGCTGTTCGTGTAAACAAGAATGCCAGGGAGCGGAAGTGACCGGAATACCAGATTTCTAATTCCATTCCCCCCAGAGTTCCACCTGGCGACGACCAACTGCTGACCGAGGAGACCGTGGACTCTGGGTATGAGATTGGTGGATGCTAGGCAAAAGTAGCGGTGAATGATAACTGCTCCATTTTTCCCTGAACCCTTCATTTATGTACACATTCCAACAACAATAAAAGACTCTGAGTGGGTCTATTTCTTGAACTGCTGGTTGAATAGTAATTAGCATAACCCAGTGGCTAACTATTGGCAACTTGCAATCTGGCCACTCAGGGTTATGCTAAAAAATATTAGACGGCTCGCTCTAGGTTTCTATCGACTTTAATAGTTGGCTCGGGGCTTCATCCCTCACCAACTATCAGGTGAGCTTTGCCGTCTAATAATTAGATTAATTATTGCCATGGCAATATCGATTTCATACATCATAGCAAACTTCAATACAAGACTAGATGCGAAATTTTAACCAATTACTAGTCTTGTATTGAAGTTTGCTATGATGTATGAAATCGATATTGCCATGGCAACAATAAACAGAAAACCTCGAAATCAATAGCATTACATATTATATATGGTATGGTCAAATGAAATATAAAAGAATATAAAAAAATGTTGTCTTCTTTTGTACCACAAATGTTGAGAGCAGAATGTATAGTTATATACAATTGTACATGTGCTGCAGCATATGTTGCCTGTAGCCGTTTTCTGCTGTTGAGGTTTGTGCGGTTGTAATACCAATCGTCGATAATTTTGCTGCTGTCGAGATTTGGCGAGCTGTGGACTGTGTTTGTAACATGCCACTTGCTTTTTTCGGTGAGGGAAATGATGCCACTGAAAAAATTTGATAAATGAAAAAGGCATTTCGTTTGTTTACATTTTGGTATGAGTTACGACTCATTGTTCAACTTTAGAAAGACAGCGACTACAGTTTTGGACTTAATTGTCTATGGCTATGGTCACCAATTTTGTTAATTTTATTTCCAGCAAAGTTTTCTAAAGTAGACCAATTTTCATTTCATTGCGAACTAATTCGTTTAAAAAAGTAATTTACGCCGGTCATTTGTATCGAATATATAAATAAGTGCTTTCTGACAAGCTATAGAGACTCTATAGACCTAGCCTACAGAGTACTCACTATCCAAAAATAGTAGAAAGTGTTTGGGGAACATGTTTTAGTGTCCATATATTTGTTTTAGCGCTGTTGCGTCCTGTGCTGTTCTGGCAACCTCGTTCCAGGGTCTCTCTTCTTCCCGCCAAACGCGATTGAAAAGAGACCCTGGTTGGGGCTGGTCACGTGTCTAGGTGACATTTTTAAACCCTAGTGAGGGCTCCTATAATTACGAATCTTTGTCGTGCTTGTTACAAACCGCCACTGTTGCACAGGGATTTGCGATCGTTTTAAGATTTCTTTAAGCCCAAGCAAGTTAAGTGTTTAGAGGCAATTTACTGTGGGCCGAGATGTTGGTTAACTAACCAAGCTAATATATTTTGCGAGTCAGTCTAAAATGCTGTAAAATCTAACACATCGCACAATGTAAATAAACTGAAGTGAATGCACGTTATATGTCGAGTTATTTCTTTTGTAAGATCCTAAAGGCTGAAGGTAAGGCAGGTGCAATGAAACAAAACAGAAACAAACAAAATACGTAATTTACCTGGAGTCGGGTTGAATTTTCTTGAAGATTCATACCGATCACAATATGTTATGATCGGCTCATTTTGTCAACTTTTATAAATTATATTCGCAACGCCGCCGGTAGCGACAAAATTAGCCTGAGATTCAGGCTCCTGAATCGAGCAAAACATCGTAACCGAATGAATAAAAACTATAAAGATTTATTTACCCCTTTCCTGTCCTGATTTGAAACTATAAGTTCGATCCGCGACGGTTGCCTTTCGACCCTTCGCCGCGCCGGCCTTCACTCTTGGTAATGTTCGTTGTACAGCCGGTGGCGATATTTCGATAAAACACCTAAGAACTCTGGCTTTCGTTGATCGTTGAAGGCTTCAAAATTCATTAATCGTCTTTCGCATGGCCTGTACAATGTGATGTGTCAAAATATAATTTATCTTGTCCCAAATTATGGTCCAACATCCATAAATACGCTCCACAGTGTTAGCGCCATAAATATATTCAACAGTACAGCGGGCGAGCAGTGCACGATTTCCTTTCCTTTAGCAAAGAAGATTCTTTGAGAGCTTTGAGCAAGATACATCGCCAACCGATTTGCACAGCCTGCAACAACTCGGATTTTAATTGGAACCGCCAAAGTGTTTTACCACGAAAAACGTCCTGATTTACAACACTCAGTAGAGACAAATTTCACACTTAGCTGCCCCTCCCTCACATCGTTTATTTGTAATCTCCCAGATTCTGGGAGCCACGTGACCAGCCCAACCAGGGTCTCTTTTCAATCGCGTTTGGCGGGAAGAAGAGAGACCCTGGGAACGAGGTTGCTGTTCTGGCTGCTCTGTGCTGTGCCAGTATGGTCAGTATGCTGTGTGGTCAACTTTATATTTTACTTCTGCTAGGCTTATGCTTGCCAACTGAAACCGATTTTGAACGCAAAATTTAGCAAGAGTTGACCAGAGTATACACCTTTTTGAAATGAAAATGCAACCGTTTGATCTGTTATTGACATTTTATTCACCTAATTATTTTCAAGGCGAACTTCAATTGATCGTGCGTGAATCAAAACAAACCGCGCGATCTTACGACATAGCGCTCGACGCTATTGTCAACTTTAAAGTTATAGAACTCCACTATATCCAAATATAGCCAGCTAAATTTTAGGTATGTTGTCAAAAATGTATCAGCCTTCAACATATTAAAAAATTGGGGAGGTGTTTTGTGGTGCTTTTTTACACGACACAGCGGAAGACTAGTTGGTCATGTTTTAATTGCGCTGCACGCATCTACTGCTGCCCTACTCATCGCCAATTTATTAAATTATGATGGACATAGCGTACATTTATATTTACAGTCGAGGACTAAAGGTATTTTTTTCCTGTCCTTGCGTATTATATACGAAGCAGACGAAACTCCAGACTCGTAAAATTGAAAATAAAACACGATTTCCGGTTTCTTCGAAGACACTTTTTGCATCGCCATTTTGCACCGGAAAAGCGGAAAGAGCGCTCGTGCCAGTCCTACTCCCGCATCACACATTGCGTGAAGAGCGGACCGCCGGTTTCATCGCCCAGCCTTCTCCCGCCCTGCTCCAGCTGCTGACCCCCTATTGAACCCCTAAATGATTTGATAGTGAAGGCCGAGGCTACTTATAACTTTAGAAAGTCCTTAAATATCGAGGTTACAAGATCAAGAACTGAAGTTGGCAGATCTACATTCAAACATAGAGCTGCGCTAACCTGGAACCTCCTCCCTCAAGAAATTAAGAGCTGCTCCAACCTAACTACTTTTAAAAATAAACTAAAAACAAATTCATGTAAGAACATACTGAAATCATTAAGCTATGCAAAAGGTTTCTTGCACCGTATCTACATGTATGAAATCCGAGGATTTTAAATATTTTTAAACACATGACCCATTAACACATAGATGTACCATTATTAATTATTTACTTATGATCTTATATCTTTATTTATTCCATAGTTTATTTAATCATTTGTAATTAGTGCAGGTCCACATCAGGACTTATGTCTTGCCTACTGTATAAACCTGCTTTACCAAATAAACCATGTATGTATGTATGTATGTATGTGAGCCGTAACGCAATACTCCTGGCGATAGTTGTTGCGTGACGACGTGACATGCCAAATGTACTAGTTGTGCCTCGTTATGATGCTCAAACTAGATCGTAACGCCTGGTGACTTTTGGCTGGTGGCAAATCACGATTGACGAGCGAGTCGTTGTGATTTGAAGAATTTTACTTCATTTTTTCTCTTTACACCCCGTCACAAACCGAAAGCATGATTTTTATATGCTTGCGGTGATGTTGTTGTGATCCAAGGTCGCATCAGTTGATATGAAAAGACGCCGCGATGAGTTGTATCGCCATGACATCGACCTTCCTCCGTCTTTGTCGATTTGTCCCGTGTGCGGAACATCGGTATCAAAAGAAAACATCGGTATTCATGTCGAGGAGCATTTCACACAGCCCTCCACATCTTCTGAAACGAATCGATTCGATGATTTAGAAGGTAAGGCAAATATTTTCGAAGCTTTCTTCAGTTTTCACGATGATAAAAAAAATTTGATTTAAAAGCCTCTGGCAGGTATATGGGGTTTATAGTTAGATACATGTCAAGAAAGATGCTTGTTTTCCTTTGATTACAGTTCCTGGATTTTCTGATTCAGCCGATTTTCGGGCATGCACATATGGAAAATGTCAAGAGATAGGTAACTTTCTTTTCGTCTTGTCATAAATTAACGGCAGTGGGAAAATGTTTTTGTTTTTTTTCCTGAAATGGCTTCCCATAAATATTTTAACCCTAAGGATTATTCGAGTTGCACATTCACATAAATGCGCTATTTTCTGTTTAAAGGAATGTTTTAGATCATAACTTTTGCTAAACGCCTCTAAAAAATATTTAATTGATCTAAAATTAGTTGATTAAAGAGTCAAACAAATAAATTAACTTAAAACTCAATTAACAGATATAATTAGTACAGCTTCAGCTAATTATCTTAGTTTATTGTTGTTGACAAGTTTTGGCTGAATTAAAGAAAAATCATCAATAAAAATTTGAAATCATCTTCCTGACAATAGTTACATGTATAACTTCATTTTAACTCCTGTAGATGGCAGAGCCAAGCAATTGTGCTTAGAAGGACAATCAGTAGTTTCCGGCACAGAATTTATACCATGTAAGCATTGACCAGGGCCCGGTTGTTTGAAAGCCGATTAACGCTAAGTTAAAATTAAAAGTTAATCAAACTTTTAATTTCTCTTGTATAAAAGTGTTTTTCTCTGCTAATATTTTGTAAAGTTTGAGATTAGTTAAAGTTAAAACAGAAGGACAAAAAATATAAACAGAAATCCTCACTAGAAAGTTACAAAACAGAAATCAAAATACACGCTAATCCTGGATTAGCTTAATTGTCCTTTGAACAACCCGGCCCAGAATAATAATTATTAGAAATACAGTTGACTCCCGATAACTCTTTAATATTAGTTTTAATTCCAAATAAGATTAGAGTTTATTAAAAGATTATAAGATGAAGGGAATAACAAGTAATAATATTATTGTAAATAGTTTTTAATTTGGTTTTAGTATTGTAAATTAAGTGTCCACAATTAGCAGAAATGCTAAATCCCTTTGACACGAAAATAAAGTTATTATAATTATTATAATTATATATTGCTTTTATAATTAAAATGATACATTATAAATAATTCTGATTTCTTTAATCCTCCAATAAAAATGCAGATACAGTTATTAAAACATCTACAAAAATTCTGGCAACTCTACTGATCTTTTTATTAAGGATTGAAAGAGGAATTACTTGCCGGTTATACATGTATATAGTGGAGGGGGGGCGACAGGGGGGTTTGGACTTCCTGATCCCCACCCTCTCTTCTCCCACCTCCCGTATACTTCCCACCCCCTTTACTCCCGGGTTCCCGCCCCTGTCTCCCCCCCCCCCCCCCCCCCCCTCCCCCATTATATAATCAATTGACATTTTTAACATTTGAGTTAATTTTGTATTATCAACTAGTTTGTTATAAAAGGTGAGTAAAACGTTTTATTTATTATTTAATAACTAGCAATAATTATAGTAAGCTCCCTCTAAGGAGGATACCCTCGGGACTACCTCTAATAGCTCTCTGCCTTAGAGTGGTGTCAGCCTTATAGGTCTTATGGAGAGTTACAGATAAAGAAGTTAAATTTAGCCTGTATCAGCCAGTCAACCATGTCCACCTTAGAGAAATTTCCACCTTACAGTGGTGTCTGCTTTGAGAATAAGCTTCCTGCATCCTGCACAGACACTCTTTGATCTTTCCTCAGGGAAGGAGAGATTACGCAAAGAGCCCAAAGAGTGTCTGCATTTTTGAGAGAGCTGGCTTCAATTTGATATTCTTCTCTTGTAGTTTCCACATCTGACTGGGATGATCACGTGTTCACACACTCCTTAGAAGACCAAGCCATTAATGACGCAACTAGCAGCAGTTTATTAGGGGTAACATTTCACCAGCAGGATCAATATGACATGCCATTAATATACACACACAATGATAGTGTACTGGCTCAGGAACTTGAAAAACAGGTGAAAAAAAAAATGGTATCTAGAAAACAGGCATGTGTCAGGCAATAAGGTTAAAGTCTGTCTACAAGCCAAGTGGCTTATCAGGCTGGTGCTTAAAGGGGCAGTATCACGCAAATTCTCCAAGTTTTTGTGTAAACTACGCTTGAATTATGAAGGTACACTCACTGATGCACAAAATAGCTCCTGAACAACAAGAGAAAGACATCAATTCATTCTCCTGAGGTGGGAACAAACCAGAATCATTGATTTTTAGCTATTTTTCCCAAAAACACTGTAAAACTTGAAAACGTCAGCCTGACTTTTTCAAGTTTCATTCCACTTCCTTCCTACCCGTCCTTAGTCAAATAAATTTTTTAATAGTATTTCTGTACTAGTATAGTAACTTTTAGCAAGACCAGGCCACTATTAGTGGATTTCCATTGATACAAACACTTCTGCTAGGATGTTTAAGTAGTACTAAACATGACTAAATCTTAGTGACACTGCCCTTTAAACATGAAGTGACTAGGAGTATTACTACTCCTCAGGTTGCTCTCACTGACAATTTGCCAGTACCCATTTACTCCTTGGTGGAGAGAGGCACTGTGAGAGTAAAGTTTCTTACCCAAAAACACAGCACAATGACCCCGACCAGGGCTCCAACCCAGACTGGTCAACCCAGAGTCCAATGCACTAACCATTAGGCCCACTGCACCTCCCACACCAATTATTAATTATTGATGAATTCATCATCATCATCGCTCTTCGCGCCAGTAGGCACATAAGGCCGCAACATTCTGCTTCCACGCCACCCTGTCTCTGGCTACTGCTCTCGCAGTGCTCCAGTTGCTCCATCCCGCCTGCTGTCTCTCTACTCCACTGTCCTCCTCCTGGCCATTTTAGGTCTACCCATGGCCATTGCCCTTTTACCCTCTGAAGCATACATCCAATCCAATTCCAACACATATTCTTATCTCATCCCTGATTCAATCTGTTGATGTGTGTCATCTAGCCTGTTTTGCTGGTGGTCTTGTTGAAGAAGTAAAAATTTGTAAGCGACAGCGAGCAGCGCAGCCTCTAGAGTCTGCGGCGGGAGGTCTGAAAGAGCAGCTGTGCCGCTTGCATTCACGGCTTCGCATCAGCAAGACCACCAGCTATGAATGCCATTCTAATAAATATGTTGGATAGGGGACATTTTATTAGAGATGGGGTGCTTATAGGAAGGATCAAAGATCCTTATGGTTTCATTATGGTTCTTGCCCTGCAGGAGATGGAACGACTTGAAAACCAGCCATGTGAATGGGATGACCACATGTTAGCTCAAGCACTGGAAAGTGAACAAAGAAGAGAAAAAGAAGAACAACGACTTCGCGAAGAAGAGGAACTGAAGAAGCTTCAGGTTTGAGAAACAATATTCCATCACGATACATGTCATTTTAGTAAATGTCATTCAGTGAAAGAAAGCAGACCATATCAGTGCTAATGAACCATGAGATTTTCTCTTTGGGGTATCATATCTCACAGATGCTAGCTATTGGTCATGTCAAGTTTTTTCATGTCTGACTCTGTAAGCAAGACTCCCAGGGGGTACTCCAGAGGAGGTGCAAATGGGGATAATTTTTTGACTGCAAATCTTCCAATTTTTGTTAATAGCCCAAAACATCCGTACTAAAACCAAACTACCCCAAAAAATACTTGCCAAAATTTTCTTACCCAAAAAAATCCTTCACACCTCCCCGTCACTTTAAATCTGGTAAATCTGGAGTACCCCTAGCTTGCGAGAGGCAGAGCAGCCGGTTTTCTCGGGCTCTTGTTTCACTAGCGCACCCCCTCCCTGGGGCAAGACTAAGGCATCCTCTGTGTCCAGGTCCTGTGCAGTATCATCAAACCATGAGACAAAGCTTAATAATTTAAGGTGATTTTCTTTTACTTCTTGTAGGCCATGTATGGTATGACAGCAACTGGAGGTTACGCTTCTCAGTACGGTCGACAGTTGGAGAGAGATGTGTCAAGAAATAAGACATCTGTTGGAGATTACTACGCTAGGAAAGCAGAAATGTTGAAAATTCTTATGACAGACAATGATAGTGGAGAATCATGTACCAGAGGTGACAACAAGATCTTTATAGATACAGTCAAAGCTCTCTGAGCAGACACTCTTGTAAGCGGACAGCTGTACTTACGGCCGCCTTGATAAAACCCTGTTTGAACTCTAACTCATACAAACTCTCTATTTGCACATTTCCTATAAGTGGCCAGCTCCAATTGCAGACACTTTTTCTCCTTCCAAAGGGTGTACGCTTACTGGAGCTTTGACTGTAGCTTGCAAATGCAGCCGACTTTCATCGCGTTTACTATCATTCTTGGGAGCATTCCCAAGACACCCTTTCACAAAAACCTGGATCTGCCCCCTGTCCAGGTTTAAGTTCTCTAGTATTGTTCAACATTTTTTTGATTGCTTGATTGATTGATTAATTGATTGATTGATTGATTGATTTATTAATAAAACAGAAAATATTTTAATCTGATGTTTACTGGAAGAGATGTCAATATAAAAATTGCAAATAAAGTTGACTTGTCTTTTGCATAAAGGTATCATTCCTCAACTTCATCATCGCTATGAGATGGGAGTAGGCGGCACTAAAGCTGCTTGGCTTGCAATAGACACTGATCACTATGCCAGTACCGTGGGTGATGCTGGATGGGGATGTGGCTACAGAAATCTGCAAATGCTGTTTTCTGCTCTGCTGAGAGTGGATATCTACAGACCGGTTATGTTTAGTGGTGAGTATCAAACCTGGGGGGTACTCCCATGCGAAAGGGGCGGGGATGCTTGTCGTAAAATTTGAATTGAGCCCCTAAAGGAGACCAATCTGGGTGTGGCTCAAGCTTTGTCTGTCGATAAAGACGTTGTCATGAAATTTTAAAGATTTCATGCTTGATCTGTGTAGATTACCAACTCAGTATGATGGCATTTTTTTTATTTCTTCGCATGCAACCCTAAATGATACCTTGATGGCTAAAAATGTTCCATTCTGAACACTGTAAGTGATGGGTTTGAAATTAGTAATTTGAGGACTTTTGGGGGGTTAGAAATTTTCTGACAGATTTTGGCAGGGACTTCTTTTGGGGTTGATAAAAAGCGTACTCTAGGGTTCTTGATTATTGTATCAATTTCAAATAACAAATGGCAAGGAGACTTATAGTGGTTTATGCATGATGAATGAATAAAGATAGATAGAAAAAAAGGGACATTTTTGGCTATTAGACTTTTGGGGGTCTAAAAATTTGTCCTTGTTCGCACCTCCCCGTCACTAATATACTTGAGTACCCCCCTGGGGTTTTTGACAGTGACCTTTTTGGGAATTCAGGAGTTAATCCAGATCATAATCAATTGCACGCTGCTCAAGAGAAAGAAATATTGCAGCTATGTATATTTATTAAGCTCCTACCCCTTCTATTGTACAATGAGCGATGCAGAATCTAGTTTTTTCTGTCTATTTCTTTGATCCAGTTGGCGATAAAGTACCATCTATACCAAGAATTCAACAGTTTATAGAGTCAGCATGGACAAGTGGTAAGAAAACTTGCAGTAACACTTTTAGACTTGCTTCACGTTGTTCGTTTTAATTCTTATGACTCTCTGACCAAGTACAGTGGTTTATCGGAATGAAGCACAAGGATCTCTGGTTTACACAAGCCTGACACGTGAGGCTAGTGCATGGGAGAAATGAGCGCAAATTGCGAAACATTGAGCGCAAAGCACGAGAAGTGAAGGAAGAAAGTCTAGGGGTCTTAAAGGTTGGCAGGGGGCCTGATGCAATTCAGCAGGGAGGTATCCATGGCAACCCTGTGAGCAGGAACCAACCTTAAAAACAGCCGCCAACAAATTCACTTGTTTGTCTAACATGCATTAGCATAACCCAGTGACTGACTATTAGGCAAACTCGCAATCTGATTGGCTACGCAAGGGCGGTCTAATTTTCGATAGACTGCCCTGGGAGTACATGCAAGTAAAATATTTTGCCGAAATCACAACCAAACCTAACCAGTTTCACTGAACTTTTTTGTTGAATAGATCGGTCTGTGGATTATGCTAAAACAGTTAGATGGCTCACTCTCGGTTTCTATCGACTTTTGATAGTTGACTCGGGGCTTCACCCCTCGCCAACTATCGGCCGATAGAAACCTTGAGCTTGCCATCTAATTGTTAAATATATTAAACCTGTGCGCCCTCCCCGTGAATGGCTTTGTAAATGAAAACAAATGACTTGGAGCAAGTCTATAACTCTTTGAACTCTAGCCCTAAACTAAGACCAGTATTATGATGTGTGAATGTTTGCATAAAGGGTTTGACAGACAAGGCTCTGAGCAGCTTGGATGCAAACTGATCAACACTAGGAAATGGATTGGAGCTACAGAGATAGCAGCTATCTTGAGATCTCTTCAGATGAGGTAAGATATAACCACAGGAACCCCTCGCTAACATCATACTAACTGCGTGGGTGGGTCCCTCTAAAATACCGTAAAAACTATTTTTAGCCCCCCCCTCTCTATAATCCCCCTCTCTAATAAGCACCCCTTCTTGAGGCCTAAAATTAAATAAGCTCCCCAGGGGCTTAATAGAGCTTTTACGGTAACCCAATGAGATGCAAGGGAGGCGTGTGAAGGCATGGAGCGCGAAAAGGAGCAAAATAAAAAATTGGGAGGGGTGAATAAGGAAAGGGAACACCCCTCCCCCTCCCAATTTTTTGTTTGTGCTCGTTTTGCGCTCCATGCCTTCACGCGCCTCCCGTGTTCTTAGTTCCTGTGGAATACCCCTCCCCTTGGCTCTCCTGAGTGTATAAGCATTCCTTAGCCAGAGGGGGTGGTTTACGATAACATTGGTCATTCTTGTCCCCCAGAGGCCACGATCCTTCTGGTCAGCACCAAGACTCATGACCTGATTTTTTTAGCTTGCGCCCGTGTGGCATGAAATTTTTGCGGGATCTAATTTCACGGGTTTTTCCAACGATCCGCGAAAATTAGATCCCATAAAAATAAACTCCTGCGAAAATTTACTCCATTTATTTAGATTATATTAGTGAATTTCAATTAAATTGACTGCAAACAATCTTTACAACATGATGAACAGTCTCTGCGGTATCCATTCTCAAGCCGCATTCACACCACTCATAAAGAATAATGGAAGAGTTGTTGTTCATGTTGTTGCCCAAGATCCACCAAAATTTGTTCCCAGCGGTAAAGTCTGAAATCCAAATTCGCAAAAATTTATTCCCGCGAAATGCAAAAAATCGGAAATCCACGAAATTAAACTCCCGCGAAAATTTCATGCCACATGGTATCACTCGCTTTCTTTTGTCTTTCATCTTTTCTTTGTTTTACCAGCCAATCAGGTTTGAGAAAAATTGAGGCTTGCCAGAGCTCGCGAGTCCGCGAGTCTTGGTATTGACCAAAAGGATCACGGCCTGGGGACGAGAATGTTCAAATGTTTAGAAGGGGACAAAAAGGCTAGTGTCGGTTTGAAAAGTCAAGTGAAGACGTGTCGGTATCTCCCATCACTTCTCGATCAGAAAATACGTTACAGTGGAACCTTAGGCTCGATTTCCGCCGCTCTCTCGAGTCCTGTCTTCGTTCCCTCCCGAGAAGAGTGGCTCATTTTCCAGAACAGCGGCTGGTAATCGAGCCTATGGAACCTCCTCCTTTAAGGGGACACAAAATGTTTTTATTGGCAAAATTAACGCTCATATAATCTTTGTATCTATTAACCTACACCTCTATTAAGGGGACACCTCCTTTAAGCCTGGTTTTCACTAGCGACGCAAGCACAAGCGCAAGCAACATACGCAGACGCAGTAACGTGTTGATTTGTCGTAAACAAAAGGCACTGACGATCAACGCGTTACTGCGTATGTTGCTTGCGCTTGTGCTTGCGTCCTAGTGAAAACCGGGGACACAAAATGTTATCCCGCAAAATTAACACTGTAATCTATTACCTACCTAAGGGGACATTTCTCCTTGTCTTGAGGGTGTCAATTTAATGGAGGTTTCACTGTACTTATTTCCCGACTGCCTTGTTCCAGTACACTATTTAGATTTGTATTATTTCTAACATTTCAGATCCAAAATACTTGACTTTCACCAAGCAACTGGTTGTGACGGCACACACCCAGAAATGTTTTCGTGGATAAAGCGCTATTTTAGCTGTAACATCAACTCCACTGTACTCCCCCCTGTGGGCTCCTCAGTTCTCAGACAAACCTCCATCCCCCCTCTCTACCTTCAACATCAAGGTTTGCTGTTTGTTTGTTTGTTGTTGTTTGTTTGTTGTTTGTTTGTTATTAATTTTACATTAGAGTACTCTGTATTAGACGGCGTTATCTGACACTAGGACAATTGATGAGCAAGTAAGATCCAGGCGATGGAAATGGCTAGGTCATGTTTTACGAATGGCGTAGCATGCGCTGAGTGGAGAAGATCGCGAGTTTTTAGGGGCGCGTGCGAGAGAAGGCTCGCGCGAGGAAGGCCCGCGCGAGGAAGGCCTCTCGCGCGCGCCCCTCCAACTCGTGCTTTATTTGCTTCGGTTTTGGTTTACTACGCTCTCTGATTGGCTCGAAAAACTCGCGCCACTTTCTTAACCAATCAGGTGCCAAACTAAAACCAATCGTGACTTGGTCGCACGCGTTTTCCCGCGCTTGGCGCCGACTATACATGTATTTGCTTCGAGTTCTGATTAGTTCCTTGTGTTGTTGGTCATAGTGGTTACTTTGGTTTTGGTTTTACTACACTCAATTAAAAAACTGTTCTAATACACAGGCGTTGTGTCATTCTTACAGAAAATCCCTGATTATCTTGTGTTCTCTTTTTTAAAACCCTTACAGGCCATAGCCGGCTGGTGATTGGAGTCGAGGAGCATTCTGGGAAGGATGGCGGTCTGTATCTGCTGTTGTTTGATCCGTCTCATTCCGCCAAACAGATGCAGGGTCTTCAAGACGACATCCAGAGCAGCAGTTCGGGCTTGCGGCACTTGCGTCGATCGCTCAAACAAATGAGATGCAAGCAGTACCAGATCGTGTATGTGGAGGGCATCATGGACCCCCCGGAAATGGAACAGAGTAAAACCTTGGATTCTCTGAGAGTCCCTCGAGTCTAAGGAGTAAATTTGTAAATTACCCGGGGGTGCAGTCTAACGAAATACAGTCAACTCTCACCTTGCGGACACCCACTATTACGGACAAAATCCAGCCCTCCATCCGGCGAAAGCTATAGAGGTTTGACTGAAAATGACTCCCGCTATTGCGGACTCTCGCTATTACGGACTCCAAACTACGTCCCGAGGGTGTCCGCTATAACGAGAATTGACTGTATCTTGTGGCTCCAGTCGCCACACTCGTATAAATTTGGATGATAATTTCCACTACCTTCGAAATTCGTTTGTTTTGGTAGTTGTAGAATTCTAGTTTTGTTATTGGTTAGAATCCATCAATAATTGTTTCTGTCGCGTCACTGGTCAAAACCAGTCATGTGACACACAGCTATCACGTGATAATCCCCAGAGGCTGGTAGTGCGCGGCATTTGCTGTTCACACGCTCTCGACCAATCAAAATCGCCGAAAATGAATGGAATCTGAAACCGCCATGTTCAAGGTTGGTCGTGCATGGCAGCCATTTGTAAACGGAAAGATTGCAGAGAAATTTCGTGGAGGATTATAACACAATGAAATATTCAGTCAAGTGATATAACTGAACCTCGGAATCTTAGTTCTATTGGTCAATATAACAGCGAACCAATGTGACTTAGAGACCAGGGTTGCTTACTATTTGCAGAATTATAGAGAAACCTGCTCTACCGTGACTTTTTTGATTGACATTTTTATGTTGGTTTTCCATTGCTTGTGGCCAATCAAAAACCAAGTTAGTCGGGAGGCGGAGACAAAAGCAAACGCGTGTCAACAAGTTGCACGTGCGGTTGTTAGCTCTTTGATTGGCTGAGAAGTTTGGAAAACCAACAGAAAGATGACGCAAATAAATAAATAAAAAACTTAGTGGGTAGCAATGGTAGGGTCCCGTTTCACTGAAGCATGTAATACAGTGAACTCTCTCTAAGGCGGACACCCTCGGGACCAGCTCTAGCTGTCCGCCTTAAAGAGGTGTCCACCTTATGGAGAGTTTCGCTTACAAAAATAAGAGAAACTTGATTCGGTTGGGACCAGCCAACCATGTCCGCCTTAGAGAGGTGTCCGTTTTACAGTGGTGTCCGTTTTACAGTGGTGTCCGCTTTGAGAGAGTTGACTGTATATCACATTTCGACTGAATGTCAAGTCAGTCAGCTTGCGTTCACGGTAATAACCCTTTCACTCCCAGTAGCGCCAAAGTTCAAAATTGTAAAAAAAAAATACATTGCAAAATATTGACAAACAAAATCACTACAGCTTCCATTGGAATGGTCACACGCTAGGGTGTCATCAACAAACTCAAAAGTTAGAACCACAATTATTGACGAAAGATTTGACTCTGGGAGTTAAAGGGTTGAATTTTAAAATAAATTAAATTAATATTTACGAATGCGTCTTCAGTAACGCGAGAATGTAAAGAATGAGAATAGGGAGTTTGGTTTTAACATTAACTACGGAAATATTTATTTTATTTGTGGAAAAATATATAATAAAATAAATACTATTTATTTATTTATCTGGTAAGAGATTATAGTGCCTTCGTGTGTGATTTGGTATGAAAAGTACAGCAAATCTGACTGGGGCGCGTGAGTGCCTGGGGAGACTTGAACCTAGTCCCCATTTTGTTCGGCTCCTTCGCGGTATCTCTTCCATCAATTGCAATGCCCTTCAATTTCATTGGCTTAGGGATAGCATCTTTTCTTCTCCAAAGCATTCTTTTCTGTTCCTCTGGCAACCAGCGAACGTGCAGTGGGCACCTTGGAAAGCCCAAATTTGATAGGCTAAGAGCTGCGCACGCGCTTTCGGCGTTTTCCAAGACGACATGCGCACTACACTCGCTCTGAAAACTGATCTTTCTCACCGGGCCAAAATGGTTGAAAATTTTTTGAAGGGATTCCTCCGTATAACAGGAAACCGTGCCGTGATTTCGCCAGCGAACAGTTAACGTTGTCTGAGGTGGAGAGTGCTGGACGCTGTAGAGTCTCGTGTAATCTCGCACAGATTTTTCCAACTGACACTGTTGGTATATACTAAGCGGACGCAGGCCCGACCGCCATTTTGCTGCGGCTGGGTTATTTGGGCTGTACACCTCAAGAGCTCTGATAAGTCCTGAAAGAAAATAGAAACAAACTATATTGATATTTTGCACTGCTGGAATATACAATGAGTTTAAATCCAATACAAGGTGTTGGAGCGGTTTTCAATTGGCTGTCGAAGTAATCACTGAATTGCTCGATGATTGGCTTAAAAAACTCGCGCCACCGTCTCAACCAATCAGATGCAAAACCAAAACCAATCACGACTTGGTTGCACGCGTTTTCCCGCGCTTAGCGCCAGTTTAATTTGCTTTGAGTTCTCATTGGTTCATTGTGTTGCTTACATTTGTTGTGATTGGCCATTGTAATTGTTTTGATTTCTTTAAGACAAGCACAGGACACAGCTACCACTTCGATCCTTACGATTATCGTGCACGACAAGAAAAATATCGTAGGATTTTGAAACATGTTTTAAAACTCTACGACAAGTCGTAGGTACAGACAACGCTATAAATGATGGGAGCCGTTGTATACGATTTTTACACGACGCGAGCAGCACGAGCTACAGAAGTCGCATGCGACAAATTAAAGTAGCACTGTCTAACTAATCGACCCTTATAGGGTACCTTTAAAGGGACTATTTGTTGTTTTAGAATTGCCCGGTGCTGAAAATGACTTCAAGGCACGCCCACAAAACAAGATTCTGGTACTTACCCCTAGGGCTTTCTTTCAAAATTTCCGACGATAACCCCGTGACTATTATATGAGAGTCCCCTGGGGTACTGAGGTTTTTTTTATTGAACTGAAAGTTCCCATAGCTATAGGGAGTTTGCATTACTGAACACGATCTAGATCCCAGTTTTGTTTTAGACGGTGCGAACGTGGTGTAAGCGATAGCCTGTTCCAGGCGTTTGGATAGTGGGGGAGCGACGCGAAAAGACGCGCGAAGAGTGGCGAGTGGATAATAGGCGTGGGGATTCACGTCTCTCCTCCACTATCCGAACGCCTGGAACAGGCTATGTAAGCGAAGATGTCACATACCCGGAGACTCTCTTGCAAAGCCCTTCAAACCGCTAATAGTTGGTCGGTTGTCAGCTTCTCCTTTGTCTCTTCCATGCCAAGATAATGAGCCACTTTTGCGATCGTCCGCCTCCTCAAACTTTGCCAATACATCTGTTATCTGACTTGCCTTTCCTCTTTCAGAAGTCCTCCTCGCCCAAAGTTTCTCACGCGGTTTGCGTAGCGGGACGACTGTCATGACATGTTTAAGGCTGATGGACATGTCGAAAAGATCTAAAGTTAAAAATTCTACAAACTCCGACGTCAGTCTTTTCGTTCGCTCATGTTTGAAAATGATACCTTCAACTATGACGTACATAGATAAAGAACATTGTTTCGAGTGCTCGCGCATTTTCTGATACATTTCAGCTCAGGTCGCGCGCGCGCTCTAGAGACTCGATTTAAATTTACAATTTTACTAAGTTACTAAGTTACGTAAAATCGCCATTGTTTTTCTTGCCACAGAGAGTTCCTTTATCCTGGTCCGAGAGGTTTATTTCTTCTCTTTTACAAATTACAACTGTACACTTTAGGGGGAGGACAAACTTGAAAATTCCGCTTCCCGCGTACATTTTACTCCCAGTTCCCAGACTTCCCACTCACTCACTCATCCTCTTCGTGCCTACTGGCACATAAGGAGGTAACAATAAACAATTATTGAATTCGGTTTTCGCATGGTAGCGAGAATTATCAAGGCCGAGGTTTTTGTTATCTTCCTAAGCCGAAGCTGAGGCGGATAACACAATCCGAGGCCTTGATAATTTCGCGAAAACCAAATTCAATAATTGTCTTATTATACGTTAAAAAAAAATCATCATTTCCGGCTTAACGCTGCATTTTTTTATAGCTTTCCTTCGCGGATTGTGGAGTATTTTAATTTCTTTTTCGCTCCCGCTAAAGCCTGGTTTTCACTAGCGACGCAGCGAACGTCGACGCGTGGTACACTGCATGACGTCAATGAACTTGTCTGTAGCTATGACACGTAATTACATGCATAAATCCTGGTGTCTGTAGGACCTGCAGGTATGACGCGTCAATTCGATGCTAGCGGGAATTAGCTGTATGCTCTCAGCCAACGAGAATAGAGATAGTGAGCAAAATATATAATAATAAACATCATATTTCCACTTCTGGCTATCTTTAGCTAACTTCAAAAGATCCCCCCAACACGTGTTAGTGTTAGAGCATCTCATTCTCAATCATCCTTCTCCATGTAGTTGTTGGTCTTCCACGCTTCCTCAGTTTCCTTCAGGCATCCATTGCAATGCAACCTTGGTGATGTCACAGTCACTGATCTTTGCAAAGGACATGGACAAACCATTTCCACCTGCGCCTGGTCAAGATTGTGTCCATGTCATCTTGTTTAGTGACGTTAAGCCGCTCGTTGTTGGAGATTTTCTGCGGCCAATAAATTTTTAGCAATTTTCTCAGACAGGTAGTGTGGAAGGGAGCCAGTTTTAGGGCATCTTTCTTAGTAAGATTCAGAACCCACACAGTACTTAATTATAGCACACAACTCTCAATACTCATAGATCCGAAGTTCCGGTTCCCGCCCCTTGGCCTTCCTTATTTTAAAAAAAACTCCTACGCAGCGCAGACATTCTTTTGGTTCGTCACGCAATCTTTCCACCCCAACGAACTGCCCCGCCCCCACATTTTATAAAAATTGGGAACATACTAACATACTAATTGGGGACACCTAACTATAACTGAATGCATGAATGAATGTTTTACAATCTCCAGTTGATATAAATTTAATTACGAAGTAGCCTGTCGGTTTAGACACGCATGTAATTGGAGAGATTGCGTGACGGACTCCCTAAGAGTCGTGCCTTGTATATGTACTGGTGCAGGGCGAAGCAATGTTTTACAGGAGAAGTCAATTATATTGACTCGTTTCGCAAGCCAATGTCAGCAGTTATGTCAGCCCTCCTCCCCTCCTCTCCTTTCGGACGCCCTTTTTCGATAAAGACTGGATGAAGACTGGATAAAGACTGGATAAAGACTGGAACCGAAATGGTTGGTGTTGCGCAAGCGCACATTTTCAGGTGGGAGCACGCCACCCAGAAAAGAGCCGAAAAATTTCGCGACACGGTATTTCAATTTCGCGGTTGCGTCTTCCTCTTTTCTTTGTACGATTTAGTGCTTTCCCTCGACCCGTCTCGAAGATGGCGACTCGGGCGAATGCACGATTGAAATCCTACAAGAACAAGGCCTTAGATTCCTCAGAAATGAGGCGAAGGCGGGAAGAAGAAGGGGTCCAACTTCGCAAAGCCAAACGCGAAGAACAAGTAAGTCTTGTGTGCAAAAAATGACAGCGTGCATTTGTACTTGATTTTCGATCTTTCTAACTTCGTCTGTGGATTCTTCGACTGTTTAACCGTCTTACCGTGGTGTTTTTCCGTAGATGTTTAAAAGGAGAAATGTTGATATGACAGAAAATGTCTCGTCCCAGCCTGGTGAACTGGAGACACTACTCACCACAAACCACGTTGGTCAGGTAAGGGAAATCCTACGGTGTGTGTCGCAATTCAAAACCTAACGTTACTTCCAGTACAAGGCTCAATCATAAAATCCCCAAATTTAATAATCTGATGTTATTTATATGATAGCTAAAGTTATTTTTCTAAGTGTTTTGAAATTCTGTACAAGTCACTCATTCTTATATTCGTGACTACATCGCAACAGTTGGTCCCAGTTGGTTTGTATCCGGAAAAATTATAAGCTTGAGCTAATATTAGCTTTTGTTCAAGAGGTTTCTATGATCTCCTGTGGACGTTTGATATTTTTAGAAAAAAAATAAGTAAATTTTGTGCTTTTAATATACATAACTTTACTCAATTCCACTTTTTGTACATTTCCTTTTATTTAAATTATTTAAATATGATTCAGTTGAAGTCATAAAATTAAAATTTACGTATTTCTTTTGGTTAGGTATGATACCCTTTTGTGTATAATAAATAAAAGTCACTTTCTTTTTATTACTTCATAAATAATTTTAAATAATTTAATTTTAAATAATTTTAAATACTTTGCTGGTAGCTTATAAATTACACCTTTTCTCAAAGTTTTGTTTAATATTGAATGTCAATTAAGTTTAAGATCACATGTGAAGTAATATTGCTTTCAAAATAAACAAAATCAATACCCTCATTTGTTATATAACAAATACAGTTTAAATCTCTCTACAACAGTCACCCTGGCAGGAGCAGAATTGACTGGCCATAATTTGTAGAGAGGTGGCTGTTAGTGGGGATTCAACAGTATTTAATATCACAGTTACTTCCTGAAGCAAGCATGTGACTCTCTAAAAACTACAATTTATTTACACTAGTAATATGTGACTCACAGGTCCTCGAGAAGCTGGGATGGGGATTAATTATTTTGGGATGCGAGGGTGATAAGCAGGCTTTAGAGATCGACTGGAGTTTGTTAGTCCCCTGACATCTGTGTGTATGCCTTTCCTGTCCACGATCTTGTTTTTGACTGTTCAACGAGGGAAGAGAATGTCACAAGTTAAATTTGGTTTTAAATTCTTGAAACTCCTGTTGATCTATTGAGAAAAAAATGTTTTTGAGAGATTTAGAAGAAGTATATATCGTTTGTTCAAGAACATTATGCTTATCTGTAAACATGACCGTGATGTTACTAATAGAATTATAATACATCACTTAACAAGTAATGCGCAGTTCTGTGCTACTCCATCGTGTATGTGTTGAGCCTTTTGTCGGAGCCCCGATGAAGGGCTAACGTTCATAATGTCAGCTTCTAGAAATTCGCTACGGTGGTTAATTTACCTTTATCAACCCCGAGTTGATAATCAACATAGTGTTTCACTTGCCCGCCAACGCAGCACCACAGTTTCATTAGAAACTAATCACTTTGTAAATGAAATATAGTTTATTTCTCTCAGGCAGGTTGTAAACTAATTTGTAATATTTTTACTTTTCAGGGTATATTTTCTCCTGATGTAGTGGAAGCTTTATACTCGGAAGAACCAGAAAAGCAGTTAGCAGCTATGCAAAAATTTCGAAAACTTCTATCCAAAGGTTTGTTTGTTTCATTATTTTCTTGACTGGAAGGCAATGTGATTGCATTAATGCTTTTTCATTTCTTGTTGAAGCTGTAGCTTTAAGGGTGATAGCGATAGCTTACAATTTTAATTAATTATCCAGACGCTCGATTATCCAGACAATTTTCAGAAGTCCCATTGAGTCCAGATAATCTGACTGTAATATCACATTATGATCCCAACTTGTAAAGATATATCACTATTTGAAACCAAATATACCATCATTTAGAACCTGATTAAATATGATTCCTATTATCTGTGTAACAACACTAGGATAGAAAAAATGATAAGTCTGTCTACAAGCGTAGTGGTTTATCAGGCCAGCGCTTGACTCTGTTTTCCATAACATGAAGTGGAGTTATTGCTACTTAATTCTCTGAATGGGATGCTAGTCCTTCACAGGTAACATCAATTTTGTCAGGTTGCCCTGATAATGCACCAGTACACATTTACTCCTGGGTGGAGAGAATAGAGAGGCATTGTGAGAGTTAAGTACAGTCATTATGGCTTGGCTTTGCAGAATGAAGATTTAAAAAGTGTCCACGACTGGAACTGGCCGTTACGGGTGGCTGTAAAATTATACAGAGCAGATTTTGCCACAGCGACTGCAGGGGAATGTTTTGTTGTTTATGCTTGCTGGCGGGTCCGCTCAGAGAGCTTAAGTAACTTGCCCAAAAACACAACAATATGACACAACCCAGCTCTTGAACCAGGACCCCTCAATCGAGAGTCCAACACGCTAACCTTTAGACCACCATGCCTCCCTCGCAACCCTTGAATGAAAGCATACTGTCTCACAAGTATAATCATTTGTTAACTTACCTTGCTCTCATTGCCTTTTAGAACCTCATCCACCAATTGACGATGTAATAAGATGTGAAGTTATACCTAGATTTATATACTTTTTACAGCGAGATGACCATAGCATGTTACAGGTATGACACCCTGGTCTTTGGCAGTATTTTTTACCCTTTTAAGCGCTGTTTATAACTTGTCATATTTGCATAACAATACAGTCAAACATAGAAGTGAGGCAATAAGTCATCATTGATCCATTTTTCAATAAAATAAGGTACAACAATTTAGTGCTTTATCATCCCTTCATGCTGCTAATGTCTGATGAACAGCATAAAAGTAAGTTTAGTCCATTAAAACCTAGTAAAATAAGGCTAAATTAGCTTATGAAAAATTGCACAATTTGTTGCATAATTAACCTTTCCTGCCGCATAATGGGTCCTTAAAATGTCGCATCATTTCTCATTTTTTGTCCGCAACCTATCAGGCGCATAATGCCCTTTTTAGGGTTTCTGTAATCAAGTGAGTTTTTACAGGGTGGGGTGATTGGCCTCATGCCCAACCCCCAACCTGGAGGGCCAGGGACTGTCCTTTGTCAGGCCTCTCTCCCTTGACCAATCCGACATGGTTGAACCTACCAGGTGCCGGGGCCCAGCCGGCATAGCTCGACATGTACAGTATGCAACCTTCACCACCACTACAAGGTGACATGCCCATGGTGAAGAATGCTTTGTATAACTTTGATTCATAATTTTGAACCATTCCCATTTTATTTTCCTAGTTTGAAGCTGCCTGGGCACTTACGAACATAGCATCTGGTACGTCACCGCAGACTCATTGTGTGGTACAAGCAGGAGCAGTGCCTGTCTTTATTAGATTACTTGAATCACCACAAGTAGACGTACAGGAGCAGGTCAGTAGCTGTTAGTATTTACGCTGTTTGGAACCATACCCTACCAGGGTGTATTGCTTGACATGACAGAAAAATGTTTTGCCTCAAACAAGAATAATGAGTTCAGTGCTCATAAAAAACATGAAGAGAGACGTAACACGTTGGACTTGAGTGGTCCAGGTTAGAGCACTGGCTGGGGTCATTGGGCAAGACACTTAACTCTTACAGTGCTCGAAATTAGCGGTCGTCCGAGATGACTAAAAAGTGTTTCGGGCAACCATTTTTCAGTAAAACTAAAGGCCCGGTCGTCCGAGAAAAAGCCACCGGACAACCCAAGTATAAATCGATCGAAGTACTTACGTTTCTGTGATGTCCAACAGAATAACGAAACAAGTTATTAATTTGACACAGGAAAATAGCTCTAAATATAGTGGTAATCTTCAGGTAATAAATGGAAGCAACCAAGATTTTCAAAATCAACTGAATCGAAGTTTATACATGCAAGTAGCTCACACAAGTGGCATTCACAGTTTCTGGGTTCAAATCGCCCTATAATGCATTGCAAGCTTAGTGAAAATCTTAATGAGTACATCATGTATGCTGATGGGTTGTGTCTCTGGTTACTTGCGATCGTGTTTGGCTCACGTTAGCCACAAACTTAGTGGCTGGAAAGTCATTTTTGCAAAAATATTTTGTTTTGTTTTTATTTTATTTTCACAACCATAATGATTTTAAACACTTTTTTAAATTAAACTAGCTTCTATTTTGATTTTATTTGGCAATTAGTAATTTTGAGCCCTGGACTCAGACATGTTATATTAGGGACTGTGCAATAATTACCAGGAGGGGGGGTTGGAAAACCAGAGGGGGGGGGGGGCATAAAGTAAAATCAAAGCAAGGAGAGGGGGGGGGCTCTAGGTAAAATAAGTCACTCAAGAGAGGGGGGGGCTTAACATTTTATTTCAAGTACATATTACATTGGCGAATCTATACCTATTTATAAGGTGGGGACCGAAAAATTTTCCGGCCCTTCGGGCCTAGCTAGCCTTCACCGGACCTGAAAATAACACACATGCTCTTTTCCTTCTGCTATGGTTCTGTTGAACATTACTACGGAGGTGATGTTTGTTCCAGACGCGGATGTCCAACAATTAAACATGCTTCTTTCTGTTATAAGATTTTAATCCACAGGTGCGTGTAGAGAAAATGTAGCGTACTTGTATAAAGGTGTGTGTATACTGTGAGGGGGGGGGGGGGGGGGTCGTACATAATTTCTGACTGATTAGAGGGGGGGCAATAACTAAATTCACTCCTTTAGGAGGGGGGGTATTACCTAATATTTGGCTACTTGAAGCCCATTTTCCAACCCCCCCCCTCCTGATAATTATTGCACAGTCCCTAAGTATTGGTGGTTTTCATCAACATTACAAAAAATGTTTGCTTCCATGAACAACATCAGAAAATTAACAGGTAAAAGAACTGGCAGAAAGAAACGTTTTGTCCAAATTATAGCTTTGTAGCGTTTTTCATAACCGAGTTATAGCCAAAATAATTTTCAGAAAATTACAGTGTTTAGTATGCAGCCGCCATGTTGGTGCCCTTCTCTGGGGCACCAACATGGCCGCCATAAAATTGCACAAGAATTAGAGTATATTCTACCGTCAATATCATTAGTTTTCACTTCAAATCTGTTTAGACACCTCTTCTAAATTATCATCACGTCTGAAAATTTAAAAATGATATAAAATATCCGTTTTTTGTGACAGTTCATTAACACGTTCATCCGGGACATCACAAATTTCAAATAGCTTTATTTCCAAAAGGAATCACTGGATCGATACCAAACTTTGCATAGAGATTAATGATTTCCATGTCTAGAAGATATAAAAAGAATAGCTTTGTAGGATTAACAGTTTAGATTTTTGAATTTTGATGACGTCAGATGAAAACAAAGAATTGAACCTTGACACTGAATAAAGTAAACAAGTACGGTAGTTACATATATACTAACTTTGTGTGAAACATTGTGAATTATTATTTGAATTAATGCACTTCAGAGAATTGTGAAAATTGAGTCAAAACTCATAATTAGGCAATAGGTGAGATAATATCTTTAGGACAACCAAGCAGTCATCAGGGCAACCAAAGTCAGGGGTTTGGTTGTCCGGCATTTGGCATAAGGACAACTTGGATTTTTTTTTAATTTCGAGCACTGCTCTTACAGTGCCTCTCTCCACCCAGGAGTATGTATAAATGGGTACCGGTAACAAAATGCTGGAGGGTAACCAGGTGGAGTAGCAATACTCCTAGTCAGCTTCATGCTATGGAAACCAGGATAAGCTCCGTCAGTTGGCCCGGGTCCGGCTCTTCTTTGCCTCATTATAACATTATGGATCTTGTTACATGTACTTCCCTCATATTTACATCAGACTTGTTAATTTCATCCCTGGTCAAGCCTTGCTTTTGAAGTGCAACAAATCTCCAAAGGAGCAAAGATGAAAAGAATACCCTTTTGAAAATTTTATGAAGATGCCACAGATTTGAAAATAATTTTGTGTAAACAAGGCTTGAGGGGGAATTTTGAGCAACTGATATTATAATCATATATAAGGCCTATATGAAGTGCACAAAATCTAAAAGGTATCACTGAGTTCGGGGGTGTTGTGGTGGCTTCACAGAGAGTGCATGCATTATTAATGGGAATCATTATTGACACTGCTGCTGACTTCTTATCATAGTGACCTCTGTTCTGTTTCAGATACTTATAATAATAATATTATTGTTGTTGATTTAATAATTTTGTAATTTCAGGCTGTGTGGGCTCTTGGGAATATTGCTGGAGACAGTGCAGAGTGTAGAGACTATGTTCTAAACCTAGGAATGTTACAGCCAGTTCTGGAGTAAGTTGTCGCAATGATTGATTGTTTCTGATTGACAAAAAAGGTCTGATGCTCTTTGGGCTTGTCTACAAGATTTGACACCTCCTCTCTCCATGCCTCCTCTACAATGTTGTGTTCCATGCCTGAAAGGGATTGACTATTCCGTACTCAGTTCAGGTAGTGCGACTGTAGGAAGACACCTGATGACAAGTTATACCACGTAATAAAGTTATAATACTCTGGTATAACACTTCAGTTAGCCTAAATACATGTACATGTAGCAAGCACTCCAGTATGACACTAACCTAATAGCACTCTAGGTAAAGTCTTCACGAGCCTAGTGGCCCACAACTGCCGGAGCTTATCCCGGTTTCTGATGGGATGCTAGTCCATCGCAGGTTACCCCCCAGCATTTTGTCGCCGGTACCCATTTATACTCCTGTGTAGAGAAGCACTGCGAGAGTGAAGTATCTTGCCCAAGAACTCAACACAATGACCCAGGCCAGGGCTCGAACCCGGACCACTTGGTCTGGAGTCCAATGCGCTAACCATTTGGCCATCGCGTCTTCCACAATAGCACTCTGGACTGGTTAGCCTTAATAACACTCCATTGGCCTAATTTAGCTTAGGTAGCTTTCAGTTAGTATTCTTATTGGGGTTCAGGATTTGTAGACAAAAATTTCAGGTACTTTGTATCTGGCAGCTGGCACTCGCCACATTGAACTGAGTACAGAATCAGAGTCACTCCCATTCCCAAGAATGTCAAATTTTAATCATGAATTTATTCTTTGTCTTCTCACAGGCTCTTAAAAGCATCACCAAGACTATCAATGACAAAAAACCTTGTTTGGGCACTGTCCAATTTGTGTAGAGGAAAGAATCCACCACCTGATTTTTCAAAGGTATGCCACATGAAAATCTGTCCAGGTTGTAATGTCAATATAAGTCAAAGCTGTAGAAAAGCTTGTATTCAATATATAATCCTGAGTTATGATGATGATGACGATGACAGTGATGATGATGATGATGAGATGGTGATGGTGATGGTGATGATGACTACAATGATGATGTCGGTGGTGATAATGATGATGATGATGATTATATGATTACAATGAAAAGGATGACGGCAACAAAGATGATTCGGTGATGATGATAATAGGAGTTTAAGCAAACCATGACAGCAACAGCAACTAGAGCGTCGCTTAAAACAAAAGGTTAAATGAGCAGTGCAATAGCTGCTCTGCATGTGCATTTTACATGTTGTGCATTTCTCAGCCGTCCTTTGCAAAACAACAATGTAAAATGACCAAATTCTTGGTTTTCGGAGAATATTGTGAACTGCAATCTCATGGCGAATTCTTCACGTTTCTCTTTGGATTTGAATGCTGCCTTTACATATTCAGCTGAGGATAGTTCTGACACCAATAAAGGGCTGAATGGAACTAGCTAGAGATTCTGAAGTAAAATATAAATTCATTTTTTAATTGGCATTGTCCTCAGTGTTGCCGTTGTGTTTGCTGAATCTCCCTAACAATGATGCCTATGGGGACGATACTTTTCAATGAAACTGTTTTTTTTTCTTTAGGTGTCTGCGTGCCTGCCAGTGTTGGCTCGCCTTTTGTTTATTAATGATCCCGATGTCCTTGCTGACTCGTGCTGGGCACTGTCGTACCTCTCAGATGGTCCTAATGAAAAGATCCAAGCTGTTATAGATTCTGGTGTTTGTAGAAGACTAGTGGAATTATTAATGTAAGAGCTAGGCTCTCTAAACATAATGATATGAAAACATAAAATAAATGAACATCTTTGAACACACTGTAACAATACGTAATGTAGAATTGCTCCAAGTCGATCATTGTGACTTTCTATGCAGGCCAGAATTTGAAAAGTGGGCATCCTGGAGGCGTGTCCCCATAAATTTGTCAAAGCTGTGGTGCATTTTTCATCATTTTCTCCCAGGATTGGGCGGCCAGAGGACACCCAGACACCCTTCTGGCTAAAGGCTTGTTTCTATGACAAAGAGGTTTTGATTCTCTTTGAATGAGCACAGTGGATTTTTTGATACTCTCTAAACAAGCTCTACAGATGGAGCTTATAATCAGGAAAAGTTATATTGTTTTTTGGGTAGCTTATTGAATGACATCTGAGACTTGGGAACCTTAGTTTTGGTTGAGGGCTTATTTTTGGAAGTTTAATTACAGTATTGTACAGATTGGCAGCTGTAATAGTTATTTTGATTTCTATTTTTGTGGCAGCACAATCTTAGTCATGTTGTTTCAGCAGCCCTTAGAGCAGTGGGGAATATTGTGACTGGTGATGATGTGCAAACACAGGTGGGATAGAGTGATATATGTAATGAAAATATTGCTGGCGAGCTGTAGCGAGACCAGCACACTATTCTTGGAGTCCTGTGTATGTGTTGGTATACACCTGTGTTATGGATATAGCGATGTAGATTCGAAATTTTCGGATGTCAGAATCCACGCATGCATACTTGTGGCTACGATTGTCTGACACTCATGGATTTGTTTAGCCTGCAAGTTGGAGGAGCTCAAAGCGTCTTGATAACCATTTCCAGCTAACATCAAAGTTTTTAGTTTATTGCTCAAATGACAAGTCTTAAATTGCATTTGACAGCAAAGAAAAAGCTGAAAAGGTTTACAATAGCAACAGAATCAGAAGCACAATAGATTCTAGTCCATACAATTCAAAACGGTCTGATCCTTATGCTTCTATCTGGACTTGAAACTCCATTCTTACGAATTCAGGTCCTGGATAGTGCGGCCACATTGGACAAATTGAACTTGTGGGAATAATCGCGATGTAGTTTATAGGAACGTGAATTCACTTTTTAAGTGACGTTTTCCATGACGTTGCCTTTGTGGTTTTTTAAGGTCCCTATTGAAACGCCCCTACAACAGCCACCTCTGTACAATTTCAAATTCTGGCCGCTGTAAAGAGGTTCAACTGTATCAAATAGAATCATGGTTATGTGCTGATGAACATGTTTTGATTTGGTAGGTAATCCTTAACTGCAGTGCACTTCCAAGTCTATTACATTTACTTAGCAACTCTAGAGAAGGCATAAGAAAAGAGGCATGCTGGACAATTTCTAATATTACAGCTGGAAATAGAGCACAAATACAGGTGGGTTTAAGTTTACTGCCATAAGAATTTTAGTAGAAAGTTTCAGGTGTGTGGCACCTTGGGATATTTTCGGATTCTCATGAAAAAGACAAAATCCACATAAACTTTTTAATGACAAGAAAAAGACATCAAGTCTTTGATACTCGTTCGACACACTGTAAAAATACGGCATTACAAACATATATTGTTGTCAGTTGTGCACCATATTGAATTTCATCAATTCGTTTATGTGAGCAGCCACGCAACAGTGCATTCGTTCAATTATTTCAAATAAACAGTCACAAGACAACCCATCTCGGGAGTCACACACTCGTGTGGGACCACCACACAAGGATTGCAGAAATAGTTCCATTCGTTTTTTTAATTCATCAACAAATTTTCCGGTACTCTGTTCATCTTAACACTTCAGAGATCTGTCTCAGCATAGCACGACATTAGTAAACACCGGTAACACTCACTGAAAGTTCTGTATTTCGTTCCCGTGTTTCTCTCTGCAATGTTTCCATAGGGCCGATCACGTGATCTTTTCATCATTATTTCAGACGAGAAGTCATGATCATTTTTTTATCATGAAGTTTTCTAATGCACACCTCTGTCTTTTTAACACAGGCGGTGATTGATTCCAATATTATTCCAATGTTGGTGGAGATCCTTAGCAAGGCAGAGTTTAAAACAAGAAAAGAAGCAGCATGGGCCATCACCAATGCCACATCTGGAGGAACAGCAGAACAGATCAAGTATGTGTTACAAACAATTTACATAAACAAGCTTTGAAACTGTTTCACTCTATACTAAAATCCCAGATTAAAGAGAGACATGGCTGTGTATGCTTATATACAACATAGAATATATACAATCGCATGTAAAGAAAACCTCTATAATAAGAACCATCTGTAATACGGACAACAGACACTAAATCTCGGCCCCAGAGAGCAAATTCATATAAACTTAACCTCTTTATTACGGACACTCCAGTGATAACAGTTCGTATTCGATACAATTTCCTATTTGTGGTTACAGATCAATGTTAATTTATTGTTCCATTGTTTATACAATAAAGTAGCATTGGTTTTCAATCAGATTATTGACATGTTATCACCATTTAATTTATGATCGACATTTCTTATCATCAGTGGAGCCTTTAATGTGACGTCATATTCATCACCTCTATAATACGGACACCTACTGTCCGTGTCCATATTAGAGAGGTTCAACTGTAGTTTCTTTAAAGGGGCTACATCACAGTTGGCGCATCTTGAAAAAATTGGCCAATTTTTTTTTCAAGTTCGCCATTCGCAATCCATCTTAATCTTCTCCATCCTCAACCATCCTTGTTCCTGTTTGGTTTATTATTACCTCTTTGGTGTTTTTCTACCTCAGTAAACTATTATTTTGAGGCTTTCTTCAGTTTGAAGGTGATATATGACTTAAAATATCGTGACATAGCTCCTTTAACCCTTTCACCCCCAGAGTCAAACCTTAAGTCAATAAATGTGGTTCTAACTTTTGAGTCTGTGGATGAAATCCTAGTGTGTGACCATTCAAATGAAAGCTATTGAGCAGTACTTTCATGTTATGGTGCTGTTTGTTTTTGACAATTTTGCAAAATAAAATTCAATATTTTTTCTTCAGTTTTGAACTTAGCACTCTTGGAGTGAAAGGGTTAAATACAACATCAACACTGTGTTTTTGTTCTGATAGATACCTTGTCAGCCAAGGAGTGATTAAACCTCTGTGTGATTTGTTGACTGTCATGGATTCCAAGATTGTTCAAGTGGCACTCAGCGGCTTGGAGAACATTCTGAGAGTTGGAAAACAGGATGCATTCCAAACTGATGGCATTAACAAATTCGCTGTAATGGTCGAGGAAGCATATGGTAAGAAATACTCTCTGTTGTCACGAAACACTGCGTTACAACATGTCACGCAACACTGTATTATGTGACTCAAGCTCCAAAGGATGCCTGGGAAGGAAGCAAATGCTATTGGGTGTTCTCTGTAATTTTTTTTTTTTTCACAAAATCATTATTGGTAAAACCTATCACGCAACACTTAGCATGTAAATGACCGGGGAGAAGTGTTGCGTGACGACCCAAATAACAGCTGCGATTATGTGATTATGTGATGAATGGGACTAGTGAGAAACAGGCTCAAGTTCTGTTTGATAGTAAGAGAGGATGTTCTAAGAGAAGGATTCCCCGTGCCCCATGATAATTTTTTGAAATCTATTAATAGTTTTGTGCGCTGCTGTGAAAGTTATGTTTATTTATTTCTGATTGAGGCTCCGATATGACATCACTCGAACTGTCCAATCAGGTAGCACTCTTAAAATAGCTCGGCTATAGACTGGAAGTTAAAAATAGATTTCAAAACTTATCATTGGAAGAGACCCATGTATGGGGGAATGTTTATCTTAGATCATCCTCTCTTGTAAAAGTCTTGTTGATAGTAAATTGAATTTAATGTCAGGAAAATGTTTTGTTCTTTTTCAGGTCTAGACAAGATCGAGTTCCTTCAGAGTCACGACAATGAAGAAATCTACAGAAAAGCGTTCGAAATAATCGAGTACTACTTCAGCGGAGAAGACGAGGACGACAAGCTCATGCCAGGCATCGATCAGAATTCGGATCAGTTCCAATTTTGCCCTGGAGCCAACATGCCTCAGGAAGGCTTTCAGTTCTAAACAGCAACGGGTTATGCGGTTCAACGGAGACTTGACTTAATTTCCCCGTCCCTACTGTGGAGAAGACACGAGGAGCCCAACCCTCCCCTCCCCTCATGACCAAGCCACGCACACACTTGCCCGAGTGTGAAGAGCGCGTATATGCCCATCGCGTCTAAGCGAGTAGAGAGAGAGAGAGAGAGAGTGAGAAACATTGTGGAGCGTCGAGAAAACCATTCCCTACCCACCGACCCCCCGTAATGAAGACCCTCGCCTGGAACCCCCTTACCCCGTCAATAGGGGGTGAAACGCAGAAAGCACCGAAAGAAAGTGCCCCCAAGGATAATCCCCCGTATTAGTGGCCAATACGAGCGCGCAAGAGAATGAATAGTTCATAATATTAGCTTTGTTCGGACTTCATCCCGTGCAGAAAAAAATGCACAAAACACTTATTGACTTTATCCAAGTGAAGCCGAGAACTTTACGAATTTTGAGAGGCAGTGCCGGGTGTACAGATCAAACGCATTAGACAGGACGATTGAATGTTACAGATACGATAACTGATGCGCAGTTGTAGATTAAGGTAGCATCACGAATTGCTTCAAGGTATTAAGCATTTTTAATTTAAGGCAAAGACTTTGTATAATGCTTATCAAAGATGCTGGAAAAAAGCTTGTATATACACAATTAATATTCTGAGAGTTTCTAGTTGGAAGTGATGTTCTATTAATGCTCCTTTCCGACTGTATTTTAGCTCGTCACGCAGGAGTAAAGATTGCGTGACGAGCTGAATGAATGTCTGCATTGGATGTGACTTGCGTTAGCAAATGAATTAAGGAAGCCATCCTGAAAGCGCTTTCCGGGTCACAGTGTTGCCCTTAATGTAGTGAATTAAATCACGATTTGTGTTTTAGCAAACTGCGTTATGTGCAACAGAAGAGATTGGATAGTATCTTGCAAACAATGCTGGGGGAAAGTCGAGAACAGCCTACCGTGTGCAATCAAAAAAAATTGGGTGGGGGTGTGCCGCTGGGCTATAAAAACCCTTACCCTGTACCAGACCACAAAACGCTAATTTTAAGACCCTGTTCCAGACTAAATTTTAAAAAAAGATACCCTGTTCCAGGCGATTTTTAACGATTTTTTTTTCTAATCCGAAAGGCTAAGCTAGTAAGCAGCACTGCGAACTTGTAGTTGTAAAGCTTCTTTCCTACGCGTTTCGTTTCATCTGGCAAACATAGGTTTTCGTCTATTCTATTCCAGAGTTTCGATATTACCGATCTTCGTGCCAACTTCTGGGAAACTGATACCCTGTTCCAGACCAGAAAATATATTTTGTTATACCCTGTTCCAGACCACCAGCGGCACGTACCCATATAGCGAAAATAAGGGAGTACCCCCAACCCACACAGCGGTCAAACGCAAACATTCGGCGCCACTTCCGGTTTTCGCTGCCTTCAATTTTGTAAGAGATTGAAGCGTAATGGCCGTGAAGTTTGTAAGAAAACGTTATAGAAGTTTGAGCTTTAAAGTGGAGGACTTCGTAAATTTATGACATATTGCAGTGGGGTTTTGGCGGGAACTGCGCAGGCGCGTCACGTTTGACTCCTGTGTGGGGGCAGGCAATAAGTAACAGTTGAAGAAGAAATTCAGTCACTGCGCGAGCCCAGTTTTCGCGGGAGTTTTCGTCACCGAAGCAACGCGACATATCCAGATGGCGTGACCTTTTTTGATAGGGGAATATAAAGAAATACAACAACAACAAACTTTATTTTACCCCACAGGCTACTAAATGTATTTACAACAATTGAACAGAAAAAAATAATAGGGGTACTGGCTACCCGAAATAACCTTGAAGTTACATAAAAATATAATGGAATGAGAGTTACTAAGTAAACAATTACGAACAGCTTGATACGTGGAAATCCCTGAATACTAGACAAACTGACCGTGTTTTCCCGCGTTTATGAGTGTAACGGATAACATGTCGAGACCACGTGATTGCAATGCAAAGAAGCAAAGTAGGGAACAGGGGAGTAGGAACCCGGGTGTATAGGGGGCGGGAAGTCTACGGGAGAAGAGAGGGCGGGAATCCCAAGATGGCAGGAAGCGGCAGAAATAGGGAAACATTGCGCAACATTGCGTAGTATTTTGCAACAGAAAATCGGCAACCGTGCAACCTCGTTCCCAGCGTCTTCTCGGCGTTCAAAATGGCGGCGTGAAAAAGACCCTGGCAAACAGGAGATCACGTGACCACAAAATTAGCCAATCGCGAGCCAGTCGCCATTTTGAAACAACCAAAATCTCCAATATATTTGGAGACACGTGACCTGCTATTTGCCAGGCAGAAAATGCTGCTGCACAAAGCAATCTCGTTCCCAGAGGCCGCGATCCTTTTGGTCAGCACGCGGAAATTCCTGGGGACGAGGTTGCAGAAAATGCACAAAGAGGCGGGAACCACAACGAAAGGGCGGGAACCGGAAGTACAAGGTACGGGAAGTTCAGATACACTCTTTATTTGTAAGAATCTTTTTTATAAGAATATCGAGGCTGAGATTGGCGAAATTTTAAGAATATGCTAAGAATATACCAAAGGCTGAGATTTAGTTAAGAAATATTTTTGCATTTCGATAGAAAATGAAACAAAATCACAATGTTTTTAAACGAACTTTATTACACCATTGAAAAGTATGGTAAATATGTAACATGTATACTTCTTTGCTCGGTTTCTTAAATCAAAGGTTTTCCTGGTCATATCCGTATTATTTTACTGAAATACTATACTCTGTAATCTAGGAATGTATTAAGAATATTTTCAGCCTAAAATCGGCAGGAAAATAATCCTGGGCATGGAAAATGACCATCCCCATAAAATGTTTTGTTAATTTGTTTTCTCTCGTGAAAGTGGGTCGGTCGGTCGGTAAAAAAGAAAGAAATAAAAGCCGAGAAACGAAATATTGACAAATTAATACATAAATAATTCCATACCATTTTGAAACGAGCCGATATCACTCTGAAAGGTGTTCGAAGACGTCATTACTGGGCTGATTTAGATGTCAGAGTGACTTTTAGATGTAAACAAAGCATGTTAAACTTGGTAACACCCGAGAAAAGGGCGCAGGCATGAATCAGAATTTTTTTGTTTTTACTTTTTGAAAAAATTGGGTCGGTCGGTCGATGGGAAAACAACACATTTGGGATGGCCTATACATTCTTATACAAAAAAAAGAGTGTACTCCGTACACCCACTGTTAACTCAGCTACACAAAGCCGTTTGATCCTGCCTGAGTTCTTTGGCAGACAAAATCACGAACCTTGCACACTCGGCCTTGGGCCTGTAATGTATCATTTCATACTTGATGGGTTGCGTTGTTTAACCCTAAACATGCCAATTGGCCATATATGTCCACTTTCGAGTCTTACACATCAAAGCCATTGTGACGTCATCAATTAACACGTGACAAGATTAATTTGACACGCATCGGATGCAGAAAGGATGGATCTTTGTAACCGTGCAGTAACCCAACATACTTCCAGGTTCATTTTCAGCTCCATTAACAGGTTAGGTTAAAACTTTTCAAGCTGATAGGAAGTTTATCAAGCGCCGAAGTTAGAAAGAAAAGAAAGGGGGAGTAATAGGAGAGGAAAAGAGAGAAGGAAAAAAATCAGAAGAAAAAACTTTTTTTTAAAGTCTTTTTTTTTTGGCTATGCACTTTGGCCAACGATAAACTGAATTGAACGTTTTTGCCCTAAATCCTTTTCAAAATCTTCCCCTAGTTCTCCAAACGGCATTTTTAGCAACGGTTAGCCAAATTTTGGGTGACAGCACCAAGAAAACGGGTTTCGTGACCCAAAAATGCGTTTAAATGTGCGAATTTTGGTATGTTAAGGGTTAATAGCTTGAGGGTGGATCCTGATTGGAGAAGGGCAGCAGACCATTTCTTTGATTTTCTGTGCGAATCGTTGGTTCACCAGAGCGTAAATAAACGGATTCACAGCAGAATTGAACAGGACCATGGTGTGATTTGTGACGTATATGGCGTCGTCAAAGTCATCAGAGATGTAGTAGCTTAAAAAGTAGGTTAAAGACGTTGCGAACCAGCAGATTCCGAAGATGGCACTGACCATTACTACCATTAACGTGACTCGTTTTCGTAACTTCAACACGCCCTGTGTACAAAGAGAGAGAGAGAGAGAGAGAGAGAGATGGTTGAGATGACAATGTTTTGGCCAACCTATAACGCCACCCCAACATGACAGACATATTTAGCTATATTTGCATGTAATACACAAAAGTCGTTATAAACGTAAATTATATTGGTTAAGACTGTCCGAAGGTTATGCGAACATTTCCGAGCGTTTTCCAGACATTTATAAAGATTTCTGAAGAGTGATGAAGATTTTCAGAAGATGGCCGAGGAAGATCCGAAGACGCTTCGACTATATACCAACAATTTACGTTCATTCGACAAACATATTAACAAACGTGACGTCATATATATATCATCACATGTAAAATTATCGTAATGTTATGTATGTTCAATTGTGGTGGAAATCCTTGTAAAACACTGCCGTTTCGGAGGCACTCACTAAACAACAGCAACAACAACAAGCAGTCTAATGTATAAGGGCCAGATTTTATTTTGTAGCTATTCAGTGAGGTTTTCCGATTTATATTTTTCATCCTTCAGTTTAGACTTTGACTGAAGTCAAACGAACCCTACAAGAAGAACACTTTTTTACAATAAAAAGTAAGCCTCGATTAACTTTTAATCTTGGATTAGCCTTAATCAGCTTTCGAACAACCGGGCCCAGGACTTTTTCCGTTAATACACCCTATTCGATGGTTTAAGAGCCCCGTAGGGGCGAGGAAAAATGCGAGCAATGAGCAAAATGTCCGCTCGTATTATATGTTTAATAAACCATCGAATAAGGGATTTATTATTCTACTGCAAAATTTCGTATTACCAAAATTTCCCGACTATCATGCTATTTTCCGTATTCGCTCTGTTCAACTGGTCAATACCGTCTCATATTTTGCGTGTTAGTAAGTAAGTAAGTCAGTACTAACAACTTTATTTTAAGAGGGTGACACAACAGTTTACACTGATGAACCATGCCAGTGGCCCCGCTGTCCTAGAAAGTTACAAAAATATGTGTTCTCTTGACCCTATATGGTGAACACGACGTAATAGTGGAATAATAATCTTTAATACCTTTTGTTGAATGGTGAGTTGACTGTCGTCATTATCTTTGAACCACAAAGTGTACACGACTCTGGAGTATAAGCCGGTTATCAACGCCAAGGGAAGAACTGCCATCACTACAAACCACATCAAGCTATAAGCCTTGGGCATCCACTTCTGAGGCCATTCCTCCACGCAGGAGTTGAATTCCTTCTCAAAGTCCAGGATTAGGAAAGACGAGGTGTTGAGAATCAATGAAAAGATCCAAGAACTGGGAATAATCACCTGAAAATGTGATACCGTAAAAGCTCTATTAAGCCCCCGGGGTTTTATTTAATTTAAGGCCCGAAGAGGGGGGGGGGCTTATTAGAGAGGGAGGCTTAATAGAGAGCGGTTCTTATTTCAAATCATAAATTTTCGAGAAAATTCACATCAGTTTTTCAACTTTACACACCTAAATGACAGTTTTCCCTACCCTTTTCTATACTCCCACTCGTGAAATCCCTACCCTTTTATAAACCTCCAGCCTGAAAAAACTACCCCTTTCGGGCGGAGCCTCCCCGTATAGTCCATTATAAGGATTACCCCCCTCCCCCCCGGGGAAACGTTCTCCTTCTCACTAGCGACACACAATGACTTACCTTCAGTTTGTCATTGGTTAGCGTCCTTTCGTTACCGTAAGGATAAATCACGGCGTAGTAACGTTCAACGGCGATGGCAACCAGGGTGAAAACAGAAGAAGCTCCTCCGACCCACGCCAAGCTTCCACCCGTCAACAACCGACATAGGATAGTTCCAGTCAGCCCGTCCGGGTGAGTGAAAGCGTGGCTCAAAATAAACTGTGGTGTAAGAAATGCCGCAAACATGATGTCGGCTACGGCTAGGTTCACAAGTAGATAGTTTATGGGAACCCTGTGGAATTGATATCAAATTAACTTAGATTAAGAGCATTATAAACTATAAATCTATAAATGAAAGGCTCCTATGGGCCTCCACCGCGGTCAAACGTCAAACAAAAATAAACAACGCCGAAAAACCTCATCATTATATTACACCATGTTTTAAACACGTCTAACTTTTTGGTAAACGTCCAAAAAAATGGTAAATCAACAGAATGCTGGAAATATAATGAACTTTTTGTGTTTGAAAAGTCTTAACTTTTCCTTTTACCTACTTTTGTTTCCTTTCGCAAATTACTATCAAGGTTTTGATTTCGGGTTGTTGCAATGGTTTTCCTTCAAACTTTTGCGCGGAAAATTGGCGCGCGGGCGACCTGAATTTACGCCTTTGCGCATGCTCGAGCGTTTGACCGCGGTGAACTATGGGCCAACTCGTGAATGATATTGACGACAATTAATGCATAAATTAATGCGCATAAATTAATAGCGCGATTAAAGTTTACAGCCCATCAACCGAGCGAGTGAAATTTGTCCACCAAATGCTATAAGTGAAACTCGTTCATTGGCAAAAATACGTTTGTGACATCATGTTGCATTTGAATGTCTTACAGTTACGGTTTCCTTCCGTTCCTCGAAAAGGCTCCAGACATCCTAAAGCCCCTATAAAACGGTCTCGACATTCTCTCAACATTTGTTGTTACTATTTATTAATATTTCAGTATCGTACCTCATATCTCGATTTCTCTTTATGACAAGGCAAACAAGAGAGTTTCCAATGATGTTTATAGTGACAAGTATGGATTGTACCGTCGTTATGGCAACACCAGCGGGTTCGGAAAGTGAGTACGCTCCTGACATGGCGTGATGTTGAAAAATGTTGGTCACGTGACGTATACGTAGCCTTCTTCACTTCCAGACAACCTAGGTAAAGTATATTGAGTTACTATTTGGCTGATTTGCATTCTAATCAGTGAAAACCAACATGGTGATCGCCATTGGCCGCCGCTCTAGCTCGATTTCGTCCACTGTCCGTCTTCGTTCCTTGGTACCCGTCCAGGGGAAGAGCGCGGGCTCATTTTCCCGAATAGTGACCGGTACTCGAGCCTACTCTAGCCAGGAAGCTAGTACTCTACTTTAACTCATTTGCGCGCTTTTCTTTGCAACATTTTTAATGGTTGTGTTGTTGTTGTTGTTGTTGTTGTTACATTAGCCTCGTCTGCAAACAACAACACGAACTGACCAAAATTGTGCGAGAACGTGAACCACGATGGTGAATTCTGCGTACAGTCGAAGCTCTCTGAGCGGACACTCTCGAAGTGGACAGCCGTCTACTTACAGCCGTCTTGACAAAACCCAGTTTGAACTCTAGCCGCATACAAACTCTGTATTTACACATTCCCGTAAGCGGCCAGCAGTCCAGTTGTGGACACTTTTTCTGCTTCCCGAGGGTGTCTGCTTACGGGAACTTCAACTGTATTTCTAGTTGTCAGTTAAATTGGAGACAATGCACTAACAGGAAAATGTTCGCCCTCTCATTCACCATCGCGGAAAAATGAGCTAGATGATCGCAGGTTCAATAATGAACTGACCGTCGTTGTTAGCAAAATGAATTATTAATGAGTATTTTCGATGACATCTTATAACCGCGTGGTCATTATTTTATTTTACTTTTTTTACTTTTTGTATTAATTTGTTTTTATCTGAAAAGTGTTAAAAACGTTGTTGTTACTCACTGTAATTTTGGTCATGTTTGCCCCACAACCTGTTGATGGCCTCAGAAAGCGAAGAAAGGTCTATTAGCTATAAAAGCGAAATTCACTGAAGGCAGATGGCTATGATATCTGACAGAATACGCAGACAGTGTCCCTTTCCTTGCCTCGTTAGCGTTTTCTTTCTCAGTATCGTAAGAATAATAATTTCAGTTTAACGTATACTTTACTCATTACCCGTATACCAGCCACTACGTATTTGCAAACCGTTCAAGTGACGCCGGTTTTATCATCGCTATGTGTGCGAACTCTAGTGTCTAACTGGCGCTCTGAGAGGCGGAAAGAACTCATTTAAAAAGAACAAAACGTTTCAGCTCGTGACTAATTCAACTGATAAAGACAAAATGTCAACAAAGGTCTGGTAGAAAACTCATTAATTGCGTCGGATCCATTCGAAAAGCGTGCATGAAAAAAAGAAGAAGAAGAAAATAAAAGGTAAAAAAAACCCAATACTTACCTCGAGTGACTGAAATAACAGTTACAATAATGATCTATAACTAGCCCGGAAAACACATCATTGAGGCCATTCAAAAAGCATAAATTAGGGTAGCAACAAAAAAAGAACTGTCACTCAACTGAATCAGCAAACCATATGTCAAAGCTAACTGCAGGTGAAGCGGATTAGCTAAGAGTTATCAACAATTTCTCTTTACAAAAGGCAAACAGGTGTAAAGAATGAGGAAAAATAAAAACTGACTGGTAAAAATACCCAGCCGTATTACACAACTTTCCGCTGAATAGCCTCTTTTTATTATAATATATTAACCATAGAATAATGCATTTTCAAGCAATCTGATTGGTTCCCTACTCTGGTCCCAGAGGCAGTGTACCCTCTCTACCTTATTTGGAAATACCGCGAAGTCAGTCAATTTTTGGTCTCGGGCAAAAAAGGCGGAACATTTTCGTATTTTCCTTGGAGAAATTCGACTTTTCCCTGTGATTTGTATATTATAAAATATCATCTAAAATGAACTATAGTTATAACTAAATAACCGAGATGTTGCGCACGCTACGATTGGCCAGGTTCAGATCATTATTTTAATTATTTTAATACCCTCTCATTGACCGATTGCGAGGGCGGGAGCCGTAGTGGGAAACTGATATCGCCCAAGCTGGGTTTTTTTCTGGTACAGACCGAGCGAAGCGAGTTCCGTACAAGAAAGACCGAATGAACGCGATATTCTCCCAGTATGGTCTGGACATAGTTAATAGAGGGAAATGGTTATGAAGCCCGGCAAACTTCAAAGGAGCACTGAAACAAAGAGGCCAAGATTTATGTTGGAAGGTCCACGACCGTGCACAATCTTTTGTTTTGCGCTCACACACTATGCATGAATTACGTAACCGAAACGTTTCTATTGGTTAGTTGCTTGAGCACAGGTAAACACCTATTGTATTTTGTCAGGTTTTGTGCACGGTCAAGGCCAAAAAAGCGAACAAAAAGATATAACAAAGAAACTTTGTCCGGGCTCCATAACCATTTCGCTCTATTAACTATGGTCTGGAGCAATCGAGAGTCGTGGGAAGTTTATCCAGCACCACTGTGTCGCGGCTCGTACTCTCAGTCGCCATAACCTGTTTGCAAATCTCGATTAAAAAAAACTTGTCAAGAGCAGCTGAAAGTAAGCTCTCTATTGCAGAATTTCTATTACAAACATTATACTGGTTCACTGACAGATATTTTAAACCTTTCCCTCAAATTTAATTTCCAAGAGTGTGCCGACTAATCGGGCCGACAAATCGTAGCGTATAAACCGGCCGGCTCAGTAAATTAGCCTTCCTTCTCGACCTTCTACCATGCAGAATAATGGCTAATTTAGTTCACAAGCTACGATATGTCGGCCCGATTTGGCCTGATTAGCCTTTAGGCGCTTACTGTAGAATTCGTATTTGGCGGGGTAGTTCGTAAATTTAACTATTATTGGTCTAGCTTTACTTCTCGACCTTCTACCATGCAGAATAATGGTTCTTCAAGATCTTGTGGAAACATTTGAGGATGAGATTGAAATTCTATTGATTTTAAAACTGAGAAAAATACAATGACTCTAATGGATATTGTTTTTGAAAGGCAAAAGGTGTAAAAATGTTACTCAAGTTTTCTACAAAAATCTCTTTCAAGTGTGACTTTTCTGTAAGAGTACGTTTTTAATTGTGTCACTTTTATTAAAAGTTGCAAAAGTCACTTTCAATCATCCTTGAATGTGTCGCTGATCAGTGTTAAATAAAATCTTCAATTGCGTATTGTGTAAAATTTATCGCAACAACAAAACACAACAAAGTTGTGTTATGGGGAACAAACAGACAATAAGTTCTTTTCGTAGAAATAAAAAGGTAAGTACTCTTGTTTTGTATATTTCAGGGATTCTAATCTTCACTTCTCTTTCCTGGATCGCCTTCAGTAATGCAACTAAAAATATTTCCAACGTACGGTCCCCTCCCGGATCTCCCCCGAGATGTACTCAACCAAGGATGATGACTGAACGAAATACAGACTGATATCGCGTACATTGCGTCTGAAAAAAAAATCCGAGTTCTCACAACAGGAGTCGAACCAATGATCTTCTGTACACTGGTCGGACGCTCTACCACGGAGCTTTGATCTATTTGACAACTCCTAGTTTTGTTCAAAACAAGCTAACACTTTTAAATTCATCACACATGAAGAACATGTAGAATGCGTTTAGATTTTACAGGAAATTATCTGGTGAGCTCAGTGTCACTCTCCCCAAAATACATTCAAATTAACTCGGAGTCAAAAGAACTGTTCTCAATAACCAAATGGCCAAAACGCAGAGTCTACTGTAAATATGTGATTTTTCTTAACCGGTCATCCGTCAAGGCTAGAGCCCGGCCCCCATATTTTTAAGTGTCAGGTTTTATAAAGAGTTTCAATTTTATGAATCCTTCAAACGACACTTTTATATAAAGGAGCTATGTCGCGATATTTTAAGCTTCAAAATAATTGTTTACTAAGGTAGAAAAACACCAAAGAGGTAATAAGAAACCAAACAGGAACAAGGATGGTTAAGGATGGAGAAGATTAAGACGGATTGAAAATGAAAAACCTGGAAAAATTAGCCAATTTTTTCAAGATGAACCATCTGTGACGTAGCTCCTTTAATGCAAAATTTGCAAGTTTAGCCTTTAAGAATCCTTTGAAGTGACACGTTTATAAAAAGGTGACAATTGTGATTTTAGACACTCCTTTAAAATTAAAATGAAACTTTTAGAGTGGTTTTCAATTGAGTACCGAAAATAATCCGGAATCGCTTTTGGCTCTGTGATTGGTTGACTAAAAAACCGTGCCACCAATGCAACTCAATGCAAAACCAGAACTCCAATAGCGACTAGGTCATACGCGTTTTCAAGTGCTTGGCGATATTTCACGCGATTTCGTAGCATAATAGTTTAGTACGTATATAGGCTTGGATTACTTTGAATTTATCTTAATTGTCGCAGCACTGAATTACGTCGCTCATACACGAAATGCGCCTAGAATATCAAGAGGACTATCAAGTGAATTATATTGAAGGGAGAGCAAGCCGTAATTAGTTTTTAGCGATTTTTCCAAGACGCAATGGCAGATTTTGAACTGTCTGCTTAAATTGAGATCAAAAGCTCCTGCATGGATAATTCGTGATATCACTCCTTTTATAGCTTCAGTACACTAGTATAGTTAATTTTTAACAAAACTGGACCATTACGTTTGGGTTTTCATCGATGTAAATATGTCTTTTGGCTTTTGACTTTTGTAAGTGATGTTCTTGATAGTGCATCTGGCCAATTTCCGTAAACGTTGGAAACCGGTCTGAATCCGCACCTGGAATTCATATTTCAAACATAGGACTGTCTTCTTATTTCGCTTCTTTTTTCTTGCTTTTCTTCTTTTTTAAGGATTAAGATGAAAGTTGCTTTATTCCTGTTGGTGTTTTTTCCCCTCGCACACGGTGAGTGTATCACTCGTTCGATGATTTGGAATAAGTTAGCCTGTTCCAGGCTCTCGGATAGTGGGGACGAAGCGAAAAAAGCGAACGGCCGCGCGAAGGTAGTCTGGGAGAGAGTTTAGGCAGCGGCGGGAGAGCCTGTAAGCATCCTACTTTCGGTATAGCAGGAGCTGCTATACCCTCTGATTGGTTGATTTTGACAGGTATGTCAACAAGTCGCGGCGAGCCTCGTTCATAGATGTCAACGCTAATCGATTAGCCTGCATGCAGACGTCTCCTATTTCCTTGCTTCACGCACGCAGGCTATCGATTTGACTTGTATGTATCTGGAATCGGCATACATTTTATCCAAACGCGTGTACTTTCATCGTGGATGGACGTTTTCCCTATTACACAAATGATTACAGCTATGCACCAGGATCTTTCAGCATTCTTCGCCTGGACCGAGCAGGATTTTCGCCGGCTCTAGCGACAGCTCAGGTATTCCGAGTTCACTTGAAGCGGTCCCGAACGCCTGGTTTGTCTCGGCTCATTTCTATCGCAATATATGTTTTTGTCTCTCTTAATGTTCTCTCTGGAAGGAAGGACTAGATATCAAATATTACGTGTAGGATGTTGATTTCTTGTATTTCTAGCCGGGCCCGGTATTTGAATTGATAATTATAAAAGCTATTGCAAAATGAGTCGTTTGGAATAACGGATATCATTATTTGTCCTGGTCCAGAGACTACTGGAGCTTCTACGAAGGCAGTTAAACCAGCCAGAGGATCGACGTTTTCGACAATCATTTTCCTTGTCGGCCTGAGATGGCGCATCGCTGAGTGCAAGCGAACGTCGAGAATTCCTTGAATGAACATTGCCAGATTCTCGAGTCCGCTTTGCCGAAGGTGAAATTCCAGTTGGCGAGTTACTGGATAGTCTCTTCGATGTCGTAACAGGAATACCGTCCGCGTTCGATTGCCTGACAAGTTTAACGAAAGTCCCGTAAATTCGGGTAAGTGTCCGTGCCTCGCGAGCCTGTGGCCCAGCGAAGCCACAACATCTGCCAAAATCAAACTTTGAGTGCCCGTAAAAGCCACTAGTTGTTTGTTTCGTACTGCACCACTACATGACAAAATCGACAAAATCTGCAGAATTTTGAAATATGGACTTCAGGATTAGAAGGTCCTTTGGTACCACGCATCAAAAACCAAACATTTCCCACTCGAGATTTGCGCGAACTACTGGCGCGAGAAATCCGAGAACGATGCGGTTAATTGCCAGTTTGACATTTTGACACCTAAATTCTAATTACTCCAAAAGGGGGCGGAAGTAGGTCGTTAAAGAAATGCTTACAGGCTCTCCCGCCGCTGCCTAAACTCTCTCCCAGACTACCTTCGCGCGGCCGTTCGCTTTTTCGCTTCGTCCCCACTATCCGAGAGCCTGGAACAGGCTAGGAATAAGTCTAATACCGTACAATTCGATAATTAGCTCCCATTCCCCTGCATGAAAACTGATGCCCAGCATGACACCCGAAAATAAGACCCCCTAAATCTCACCGGCGAAAAAATCCTTCCGATGATAAGACCATGGGTTGATATATTCTATCCTAAACTCTAGGCTTTTAATAGTATTTTAGGAGTGCGCGGTCAGGGGATTAAGGAGAATGTGTGTATTACCGCTGTATATTTTTACGAATTGTGCTGCATTTTGAATATCGCGGGATATTTGTACTCGTTTCGCTCGTTTGCCAGGTCGGTTACTGTCGGTCAACTGATCGGTTAACTGGTCGGTTAAATGGTCAGTTAACTGGTTGGTCAATCTCGTACCCAGAGTCAACGGTCTCCTCGGTCAGCGGGTCGTCGCCAGGTTAGACTATGGGGGAATGGAATTTTGAATACCAGAAAACTGGTGTAACGGCCATTGTTTGTTTACACGAGACAGCCAATCAAAAAAATTCGATATTTATTCCATTCCCCCAGAGTCTAACCTGGCGACGACCCGCTGACCGAGGAGACCGTTGACTCTGGGTACAAGATTGCTGGTCGGTTAACTGGTCCGTTAACTGGTCCGTTGTTAACTGGTTGGTTAACTGGTTGTTTAACGGTGGGTGGTTGGTTAACGGGTTGGTTAACGGTTGGATACTGGTTGGTTAACTGGTTGTTGGTTAACTGGTTGGTTAACTGGTTGTTAACTAGTTGGTTAACTGGTGGTTAACGGGTTGGTAACGGGTTGGTTAACTGGTGGTTAACGGGTTGGTTAACTGGTTCGTTAACGGTTGGTTAACTGGTTGGTTAACTGGTTGGTTAACTAGTTGGTTAACGGGTTGGTTAACTGGTTGGTTAACGGGTTGGTTAACGGGTTGGTTAACTGGTTCGTTAACGGGTTAGTTAACTGGTTGGTTAATTGGTTGGTTAACGGGTTGGTTAACTGGTTGGTTAACTGGTTGGTTAACTAGTTGGTTAACTGGTTGGTTAACGGGTTGGTTAACGGGTTGGTTAACTGGTTGGTTAACTGGTTGGTTAACTAGTTGGTTAACTGGTTGGTTAACGGGTTGGTTAACTGGTCGGTTAACGGGTTGGTTAACTGGTTGGTTAACGGGTTGGTTAACGGGTTGGTTAACGGATTGGTTAACGGGTTGGTTAACTGCTTGGTTAACGGGTTGGTTAACGGGTTGGTTAACGGGTTTGTTAACGGATTGGTTAACGGGTTCGTTAACGGGTTTGTTAACGGATTGGTTAACGGGTTGGTTAACGGGTTGGTTAACGGATTGGTTAACGGGTTGGTTAACTGGTTGGTTAACTGGTTGGTTAACGGGTTGGTTAACGGGTTGGTTAACTGGTTGGTTAACGGGTTGGTTAACGGGTTGGTTAACGGGTGGTTAATGGGTTGGTTAACTGGTTCGTTAACGGGTTGGTTAACTTGTTTGTTAACGGGTTGGTTAACTGGTTGGTTAACTAGTTGGTTAACTGGTTGGTTAACTTGTTTGTTAACTGGTTCGTTAACGGGTTGGTTAACTTGTTTGTTAACGGGTTGGTTAACGGATTGGTTAACTGGTTGGTGAACTGGTTGGTTAACGGGTTGGTTAACTGGTTCGTTAACTTGTTTGTTAACGGGTTGGTTAACTGGTTGGTTAACTGGTTCGTTAACGGGTTGGTTAACTGATTGGTTAACTGGTTGGTTAACGGGTTGGTTAACTGTTCGGTTAACGGGTTGGTTAACTGGTTGGTTAACGGGTTGGTTAACGGGTTTGTTAACGGATTGGTTAACGGGTTGGTTAACGGGTTGGTTAACGGGTTGGTTAACTGAATGATTAACTTGTTGGTTAACGGATTAGTTAACGGGTTGGTTAACGGGTTTGTTAACGGGTTGGTTAACTGGTTGGTTAACTGGTTGGTTAACTAGTTGGTTAACTGGTTGGTTAACGGGTTGGTTAACTGGTTGGTTAACTTGTTGGTTAACGGATTGGTTAACGGGTTCGTTAACGGATTGGTTAACGGGTTGTTTAACGGGTTGGTTAACGGGTTGATTAACGGGTTGGTTAACTGGTTGGTTAACTAGAACTTGTTGGTTAACGGATTAGTTAACGGGTTGGTTAACGGGTTGGTTAACGGATTGGTTAACGGTTGGTTAACGGGTTGGTTAACTGGTTGGTTAACGGGTTGGTTAACTTGTTGGTTAACGGGTTGGTTAACTGGTTGGTTAACTGGTTGGTTAACTAGTTGGTTAACTGGTTGGTTAACGGGTTGGTTAACTGGTTGGTTAACGGATTGGTTAACTGGTTGGTTAACGGGTTGGTTAACTGGTTCGTTAACTGGTTGGTTAACTTGATGGTTAACTTGTTGGTTAACGGGTTGGTTAACTGGTTGGTTAACTTGTTTGTTAACTTGTTGGTTAACGGATTGGTTAACGGTTCGTTAACGGGTTTGTTAACGGATTGGTTAACGGGTTGGTTAACGGGTTGGTTAACTGGTTGGTTAACGGGTTGGTTAACGGGTTGGTTAACGGGTTGGTTAACGGGTTGGTTAACGGGTTGGTTAACTGGTTGGTTAACTGGTCGGTTAACTGGTTCGTTAACGGGTTGGTTAACTTGTTGGTTAACTGGTCGGTTAAATGGTCCGTTAACTGGTCGTCGGTTAACTGGTCGGTTAGCTGGTCGGTTAACTGGTCGGTTAACTGGTCGGTTAACTGGTCGGTTAAATGGTCCTGTTAACTGGTCGGTTAACTGGTCGGTTAGCTGGTCGGTTAACTGGTCGGTTAACTGGTCGGTTAACTGGTCGGTTAACTGGTCGGTTAACTGGTTGGTTAACTGGTAGGTTAGCTGGTCGGTTAACTGGTTGGTTAACTGGTTAACTGGTTGGTTAACTGGTTGGTTAACTGGGTGGTTAACTGGTCCGTTAACGTGTTGGTTAACTTGTCCGTTTACTGGTCGGTTAAATGGTCATGTTAACTGGTTGGTTAACTGGTCGGTTAGCTGGTCGGTTAACTGGTCGGTTAACTGGTCGGTTAACTGGTTGGTTAACTGGTCCGTTAACGTGTTGGTTATTTGTACATACTCTGCTGACTGATGTTGAATAATAAAGAAATTTACCATGCAGCAGATGCAGTATTCTTTTACGCAACTAATTTCTTTTCAGACGGAAAATCGTTTCCAAACATATTTGAAACAAAAAACTTCTGATAATGAGTCCCTAAACATTTATTTAATACACTCATATCGCACATAACAGCAGATCGATCAAAATGGAAGAAATTGGCATTTTTATATTACTCAGTTCTTAATAACCGTCAACATATAGCGCAAGGTTTATTGAAAGTATTCCTAATTTTAAAAATCACTGTTTTCATTTTCAGGAAGAAACATTTCGACATCAGGTTCCACAGGTATACATTAATACAGATACAGACAGCCTCCTCAGGGACTGTGATTCGCACTTAAAGGAGCTACGTCACGATTTGTGCATCTTGAAAAAAAATGGCCAATTTTTTCAAATTCGCCGTTCGCAATCCGTCTTAATTTTCTCCATCCTCAACTATCCTTGTTCCTGTTTGGTTCACCTCTTTGGTGTTTTTCTACCTTAGTAAACTTATTTTTTTTGAGGCTTTCTTCAGTTTGAAGGTGATTTTGCACTTCGCAAAAATGACTTAAAATATGATGACATAGCTCCTTTAAATTGTTTATAATTTTAGGTTGGTGTCCCCTGTTAGTAGAGGGCTTTCCCTCAGCACACTTCAACACATTAATAAAGTTTTTGATTGATTGATTGATTGATTGATTGATTGATTGATTGATTGATTGATTGATTGATTGATTGATTGATTGATTGATTGATTGATTGATTGATTCGTCGGATTTTTGTTGCGTCTCAGATAAATTGTTAATTGTAAAGAACTGAATGTTTTCAACAGACTAACAAAATTGTTGAATGCCAAAAGAACTACAGTAGAACCCCGCTAACTCGAACAACCAAGGGGAAAAAATAATAGTTCGAGTTCTAGCGGTGGTTCGAGTTAGCCGATAGTAAATGACTGAAAATCAAGAGCAAGGGGAATGGGTTTGAGTTTGAGATAGCGGGGAGTTCGAGTTAACCGAGTCCGAGTAAACGGGGTTCTACTGTACTTCTCAATTGTTCTGAGTAAACTGAGGAAGATGGCATAAGTCATGCCGAAACATGTACAAGCAGATATGGGATTACCTTAACTGATAGCCATCAACAACTAGTGTAAAGGGTTTCTCAAACGAAGCACTGCATTTGTGCGCGGGAGCACTTTGGCACCAAGCCGGAACATGCCCGAACGTTGATGAGAATTCATTAGAGTGTTTATCCAGGGATTCTGTAATTTGGGAGTCTTTACAATCTCCATTTATATTAAGTCAACTTCCCAGCCATTTCTCATTTCATTTTTAAACATACTTTAAATATTACTTCAGTAAAATATTATTTTGTTGATGTCTTCAGACATGATCTGCCGAGTGAACAACACTTCACTGAAATATGCCAAGATCGGTTGCTTCAGAGACAAAGCAGAAAGAGCCTTGAAAGTAATTGCATTCGAAGATCGGGACAAAAATAATTCGAATACACACAGTGGTCAAATGATAAATTGGAGACAATGGAATACGTATCTACCTGAGTAAGTATTTGATATGTGAGAAAGATATTATTCTGTCAGTGACACAAGCTACTCGGAAAAACGTCCGAGTTCCCCCCAACAGGAGTCGAACCTATGACCTTCCGCACACTGGTCGGACGCTCTACCACTGAGCTACAGGATACTTGTGGGAGCTAAGGCCATATAACTAGGTTCAAGTGTGACAAACATCCCGCATACTGCTAGGATTAGATTTGTCGATGAATGAGAATTTTTGTGGAAAGAAATGATGGTATTTTTATAATGTTTTTAACACCAGCAGACAGTAAATGGTGCTTGGATGCTAACCATTCTCGGTGTTTGGAACTCGGATGAAACACTATATGATATTTCGTGTTTTAAACACGTAATAGGACCACGTGAAAATGTGGGGAAATAGTAAAAACCATTTGGAGGGGAAAATCTGAGCCAAAGCTACGTCTGCAAGTTGATGATTGCTTTATTCGCGATTATTTAACAATTATTCCACGAAATCGAGTCTATGAGTTCTTGTACGACGAGATTGAGTGGAATAATTGTTTTCTAATATACTCACCACAGGATATTGCAATTAAAAATTACTGGGGAAAGAACGGAAGGAAAAAAACAGGAAGATGGGATATTTATTATTTTGAAAAACATAAAGTAATGATACATTGCCTCATATGCCTTGAGTAGGGAACTAATCAGATTGTCCAAAATTGCAATATCCTGTGGTGAGTATATTATAAAATCCGATATTTTCTATTTGTTTCAAGCCTTGTTTGCCGTTGCGCGGAGGCCGCGACCAAGATGGGTCAAGTTTACTTTGGGATACAATTTTTCGGGGAATGCTGGACAAGCATAAATAAAAATGACGATTACTCCAAATTTGGCCAGATTAACGGCAGTGACGGATGCGATGACACCGAGTTTGAGGACTGCCAAGACATCAGTACTAAGGCGTGCGCTGGGATTGCAAACATGAACTACGTTTATAAGGTACTTGGAGGTAAGTAAAAAAAAACATCTTCATATCTCAGTTCAGTGTGCAGAATACTTTCAGTCCTAGCTATAGAAAGAATGATGACAGTTGATGTCGTTAATCCTTTAAGGTGGCACAGCGGTAGAATGAGTGCGCATGCTCGGCTGTTTTGGCGTGTGACTGCTGTGATCGCATCTTGGAATAGATTTATAGGAACGAACGACGAACTTATCCCGAGTTTTACCCCTCAAGAAACAGATGTTTTGGTAAGGCAATTTACCTTTGGACAAAGCGAAAGCTAGAACCGCTACAACGAAAACATATCTCACACAGTCCATATTTCTTACGTACGAACGCTCGAATTTGAGCGAAAAATTCACTATTGTTGCAAAGATAATTATTTTGCTAAAAAGGTATGTGAAAGTCTCTCTCGGAATTGTTTACAAGGAAAAAACCTTATCTGTTCCGTGACGGCCTTAGCCCCGCGAAATGAAAACAAATGCCGGGAATTTTAAATTGCCGCCATTTTGACGCCGCGACGTTTCTATGGAAATGACGTGAGCGGGTTGGCGCACGCGCACTCATTTTGCCGCCGTGCCCTGATGGAACGAGAAAGGAGCTCAGAGCTACCTTAATTTGTTTTAATTTGAAGGTGGTTCTGAACCCCTTCCGACGAATTTGTGCAAACTTTGCAAAATGTTGTATCTTAAGATGCTGATCCTTAGTCTACTCTACTTCTTATACAATTTTATGGCCGCCATATTGGACAGTGTCCAAAGAAGGGCACCAACATGGCGGCTTCATACATTATTTTCGTAATAACTCGGTTATGAAAAACGCTACAAATAGGGCTGAACTGTACATGTCATGATTTTTTTTTAATTTAATTTTTAATTTAATTTATTTTTTTAATTTTATATTTAATTTAATTTATTATAATATACTCAACAAAATATGCAGCTTCTGATTGGTCAATGACGAATGCATAAATAGGTTATAGAGTGCAATACGGAATTGTGATAAACGGTTCCGGACAAGTAGAGACGTTTTGCCCCTTAATGGCATTGAAATAAGCTTTCAAGTTAATGGTTAAATGTTTTTCTAAACTATAGTACTGTAATTCTTTCAAAAAGTTCCCGTTTGGTTTGCCTGCGCGTTCAAATAAAACATGTGAGCACTTTGGAAACCAGTGAAACGTTTCATGTGCAGAGTAGCGTGATGGCCGCAGCAAAATTTTGTTGAGAATATTATAAACAAAAAATCGTATGAACTGCTCGTGCAATTAGTGATTTATGGTCACTCGTGATGTTTTGAAAGTTCTCAAATTGCACTCGCCTAACGACTCGTGCAATTTTGAGAACTGTACAGCTCCGCAAATGATCCCCGACCGCAAATGATCCCGAACCGCAAATGATCCCAGAGTGGACCGCAAATGATCCCGCTAAAAATTGAGGAATGGCGTGGACGGTGGACCGATTTTTTTCCCTTTTGAATATCTTTCCCAAGAACTGAAACCGTGCACGCTAGACATTTTTATCTAGTTACCTGGTTACTAATGACGGAAGTGATCGATTTTTTTTCATGCATTGATGCAGATTAATTTTAGTAAAAATATAAAATCATTGAACTAACGCGAGATATCAGTAAAAATAGTTAATTCGAGAAGGTGTTTTTTGGTTTTCGCGGTGAAATTCATCCTCGTCTAGAATTGTTGCAGACTTACACAAGAGTTAACACCGCATGCTATATTGTTTTCGCGTCACCAAGATTCATTTATCTAATTCTGCGCATGAAACAAGCTAGACGGGGAATTGACACCCGTTACAGCAAACTACTTCACGAAATCGGCAAATAATATTTCCGGTGAATTCTATTTCATGCTGTTTTGGCGACATGACTGCATGATGAAGTGTGAAAACTGTGAATTTTTTTTCAGGCTCCTAAAAAAAAACAAGAGGAGAACTCTAGAAACTCTCATCGGGACGGCCATAAGGTGGCCGCTTATAGGGGCTTATATTATAACTTAAAAACTGAAAGCGCGGTTGCTGTCGCACGGTGATTGACATCCGATCTCGATATCAAAGGTCATCTGAACCGTCAAGGCGTGTCACCTCAGTTATCAATGTCATGCGAGGTAGCTGCTTCTCCCATGTGCTTTGCAGTGTGAAAATGGCTAAATTGCTCCTTCTCGTGCTTACATTTGCATTATTGAGAGTGATTTTAGGAGGCCTAGCCTGTTCCAGGCGTTCGGATGTCTTTTCGCGTCGCTCTTCGAGGGGGGGTGGAATAGGGGTATACGAATCCGCTAATCCGCTATAATTTTTGGCCAAATCCGTCAATCCGCAAAATTTTTTGCTATAATCCGAATCGCGAATCTTTCAGGCTCAACGCTGTGTATGATGTTAACAAAGGACGAGAAAATGACTGCCGAAAGTTGGACAGCAACCATCGCAGACGGGAGTTTCGTGGGCATGCTCTCCTGGGAAAATTTTAAAACCTAAGCCCTCGGAAATGCGCTTTTCCAGCAATTTGAGGATCAATTGAAGTTTTTAGTTGCTATGAGTTTGTCACAATTATTTTGCGCTAACTATAAAAAATAAAAAACAGAACAAGATTATCCCAAAAAAGTTGACAATAATTGAGGTGGATTTTTCTTGTTTAGAAATTTCTAAATTTGATATTCTCATCACAAACTTAGATATATATTTTACTCGTTTTACTCATTTTACTCATTTTACTCATTTACTCATTTTTATTCATTTTACTCATTTTACTCATTTTACTCATTTTACTCATTTTACTCATTTTTACACATTTTTACTCATTTTACTCATTTACTCATTTTACTCATTTTTACTCATTTTACTCATTTTACTCATTTTTACTCAATTTTACTCATTTTACGTCATTTTACCATTTTTTTTTACTCATTTTACTCATTTTTAACTCATTTTACTCATTTTACTCATTTTACTCATTTACTCATTTTACTCATTTTACTCTTTTTACTCATTTTACTCATTTACTCATTTTACCATTTTACCTCATTTTACTCATTTTTACTCATTTACTCATTTTACTCATTTTACTCATTTTTACTCATTTTACTCATTTACTCATTTACTCATTTTACTCATTTTACTCATTTTACTCATTTTTATTCATTTTACTCATTACCATAGATACAATTTGCGGCTAGATTCTTGAAATAATATTAAGAGTTAAATTTTATGTATTAGTACAAATGGACTGAATTTTTTTCTCAATAAGGCAAACATGACTTGCGATTTATTGTTGATAGTAACTGGTTGTAACCCAGGAGTATCAGTAGTTATTCTAGAATGATCGTCTGGCTGATTGTAGTCCTAAAAAGGGCTGTTGTGGACAAAACTGACGTTTCGACAACCTGAGCGGAAGTCATCTCAGAGTCAATTCACTCTTACTATTTTTTATTACTCCAAAAATGTTACGTCTTCTGAAGTTGAAGAAAGTCATATTTGCTACGGAGAAGCCTGACTGATAAGGAAGGATGAAATCCACGATCCGAAACAATATAATAAGCAAAATCCAAAAATCCGGTCCTAAAAATCGCAACAATCCGTAATCCATTGCATCTGCAGGATCCGCAAATCCGTGGAAATTATCCATTGAATCCGTAATCCGAACGAATTTTTTTGGCCAAATCCACCGATCCGCAAACCTATTCACCCCCCTCCTCCTCCACTATCCGAACGCCTGGAACAAAAATTCACCAGAAATGTTATTTGCCGATTTCGTGAAGTAGTTTGCTGTAACGGGTGTCAATTTCCATGTCTAGCGTTTCATGGCGCGGAACCATCTTTAATCTCGAAATTTATAGATAAATGAATCTTGGTGACACGAAAACTAGGCTCGATTTTCCGCCGCTAAATATTCAAAATGGAAAAAAAATCGGGTCCACCGTCCACACCATTCCTCGATTTTTAGCGGGATCATTTGCGGTCCACTCTGGGGATCATTTGAGGTTCGGGATCATTTGCGGTCCAATTTGGGGATCATTTGCGGTCGGGGATCATTTGCGGTTCCCGGGATCATTTGCGGAGCTGTACAGAATCTCAAGTGATCCCAGAGTGGACCGCAAATGATCCCGCCTAAAAATCGAGGAATGGCGTGGATGGTGGACCCGATTTTTTTTCCATTTTGAATATTTAGCGGCGGAAATCGAGCCTAGTTTTTTCGTGTCACCAAGATTCATTTATCTATAAACTTCGAGATTAAAGATGGTTCCGCGCCATGAAACAAGCTAGACATGGAAATTGACACCCGTTACAGCAAACTACTTCACGAAATCGGCAAATAACATTTCTGGTGAATTTTTGTTCCAGGCGTTCGGATAGTGGAGGAGGAGGGGGGTGAATAGGTTTGCGGATCGGTGGATTTGGCCAAAAAATTCGTTCGGATTACGGATTCAATGGATAATTTCCACGGATTTGCGGATCCTGCAGATGCAATGGATTACGGATTGTTGCGATTTTTAGGACCGGATTTTGGATTTTGCTTATTATATTGTTCGGATCGTGGATTTCATCCTTCCTTATCAGTCAGGCTTCTCCGTAGCAAATATGACTTTCTTCACTTCAGAAGACGTAACATTTTTGGAGTAATAAAAAAATAGTAAGAGTGAATTGACTCTGAAGATGACTTCCGCCTCAGGTTGTCGAAAACGTCAGTTGCCACAACAGCCCTTTTAGGACTACAAATCAGCCAGACGATCATTCTAGAATAACTACTGATACTCCTGGGTTACAACCATTTACTATCAACAATAAATCGCAAGTCATGTTTGCTTTATTGAGAAAAAATTCAGTCCATTTGTACTAATACATAAAATTTAACTCTAATATTATTTCAAGAATCTAGCCGCAAATTGTACCTTATGGTAATGAGTAAAATGAATTAAAAATGAGTAAAATGAGTAAAATGAGTAAAATGAGTAAATGAGTAAAATGAGTAAAAATGAGTAAAATGAGTAAATGAGTAAAATGAGTAAAATGAGTAAAATGAGTAAAAATGAGTAAAATGAGTAAAATGAGTAAAATGAGTAAAATGAGTAAAATGATGTAAAATGAGTAAAATGAGTAAAATGAGTAAATGAGTAAAATGAGTAAAAATGAGTAAAATGAGTAAAATGAGTAAAATGAGTAAAAATGAGTAAAATGAGTAAAATGAGTAAAATGAGTAAAATGAGTAAAATGAGTAAAATGAGTAAAATGAGTAAAATGAGTAAAATGAGTAAATGAGTAAAATGAGTAAAATGAGTAAAATGAGTAAATGAGTAAATGAGTAAAATGAGTAAAATGAGTAAAAATGAGTAAAATGAGTAAAATGAGTAAAAATGAGTAAAATGAGTAAAATGAGTAAAATGAGTAAAATGAGTAAAATGA